>JAEQBH010004061.1:0-438065 GCA_016808115.1 Tetrastigma voinierianum | reverse complement strand
GAATAATATAAGTTTAAACTCAATCCATTCACTGCGGACAGGTTCAACAAAACCCTAAAAATATATCTAGAACATATTGGAATTAAATACATGCATAATTCTATAAATCATAAATGGTTTATGAGAAAGGAAAATGCAAAAAACAACTGTCTTATTGATCCCTCGAGTCGCTGCTGCTTTGTTTTCCGCGCTCCCTTCCGTACGTTCTTCAATAATCCCCCCTATTAGGTCTCCCCATGCTTTTTATTATTCTGAAGCAGAAATTGCAAGAACGTCGTGACGTTGGGTCTCTTTGACTTTTTCTTCTGTTGACCATACGTCGCGACGTTGCGATGTCAAGACGCTGGGACGTCGCGACGTTGTTTCCAAATTTTCTCCCCCTTCTTCTTTGCAGTTCCAAAACGATTATGAAAACCACCATTTTCACCTGCAATGCTCACGATCCAAAAATCAAATATCGAGCAATAATGCATTTATTCAAATATAAAATAGTGCTAAAATGTTTGAAAGACGCGGGTATGACATGAGCTTTTTAGGCACTCATGTGTCCAAGCTGGTGGCAATAGTAACAAGTCCTCTTACCTTATTGCTAGGAGCCCGTTGTCTCAATCTGGAATGGATCGACCTCGCCTCGATAGCCGCGACCCTATCCTCAAACCTTGTGGGAGGTAATCTCCTCCTTCTTCCCGAACTAGAAGAAAAAAGGTCGACTCTCCTTCCTCTTATCTTTAACACTCATATCCATGTCTGCGCAGCCGTCTTCACTCCCTGTCACGGTATTGTAGCCGCCTTGACCATCAAGTCCATGTCTTGTAGGAGAAGTCCCACAATTTTACCTCAGATGGAAAATTTTAGACCATCCTCAAACTTCCTTACTTTGGCAATGTCTATGGCCATATAATATGTGATGCCCTAAAATCTGGGGGTCCGTTGACCAACCGTCAACACGAGGAAATACCCATGGAGATCGTGTGTCCTACTACTAATTATTCAATCCCATCTATCGAGATCCATTTATTTGCATTCAATGAACATTTTACGTTATCTTCAAAACATATTACTGTGAGTTTAATTACAACCTCATACAAACATATATTACAAACTTGTTTGTCCAATACTTTTACAAAAAGGTTACAAAGCCACAATCCGGTTTTCTTCACAATTTCGACTCCTAATGAGAGCTGTCCACCGGTGTCTGCTTTGCACCTGAAATGTTATCACATACAGGGTAAACCATGCCCAGTAGAGAAACTTCCTATAGAGGCTACTCCCCACCTAAGTTCACATGCAATGCTAGCACTTGTATTCATATCAACCATTCCATACGGATTATGCAATTCTATCATAGAATTCTATATGCCATGCCAAGAAATGAGATGAGACTCAATCATGTACCATGATCTGAGTCACACTACCCATTACTCTGTGATGCTAAAGATATAATAAATTCGAAGTCAATAATCGACTTAACACACACCACAATGCCCATGCGTGATAAAAACCGGCTATTGATTAATCGCATCCAATGATCATTTCAAACAAATTTCATTTTGTTTATAAACCAAAATCTTTTGGATGTCATATTCTAATGACTACTTTCTTTTACAAAATCATGTGTCTTTTGTGGGTAGCGAATTTTCGAGGTCTCACCGCAAGCTTCGCACGCCTTCCTATACTTTCACGGTCTTTCACCGTTGGACACACACGTATAACAAAAAATACTAGGTCTTTCACTTAAGGGGGTATCTATCCCTGCTTGCTATTACCCGGGCTACATATTTCACGCCTACTTAATATGAAACCCGCTTGAACTGCCTCAACGTATTGAGCCCACTCATCAACCACCAAGGATGGTGTGTGATGGCACCATGCACTTACACCCATGAAATGTGATGTCTCAATGCATATGCAATGTATTATGACATTTCATATCAATTCCATGTCTCATATGTAATGAATGTCATATGGACAATTCTAACATACAATTTATCATGTATCATGGATAATTATGTTAGAAGCATATAATTTCCAAACATTTCATCCAATTGCCAATATATTAAAACATGTATATCAACAAGAACAATCAAACATGTTATCACAAAATCAAGCAATAACACTTTAAAACAATCCATAATTTTAGACCTCGCAAGTCGACCATAACAGACCACCAAAACATGGCACAATCAGTCCCAAAACAGCCATGAACCAATCCTGATTCAAGCCACCAAAATAGTCCACGAACCGCGACAAATCGGGCGACTTAACCGCTCGTAACCGACACAACAAATAAATAGCCCAACTCCGTGGCGCCTCGAGAAACTGACCATAACTCGCCAGAGGTCCACCAGTGATTCAAAGTCTACATCAAGTTCACTGATACAAATACAATTTACATGAAGGATCCAAGTCCGAAGTCCCTTGAGTTCCTACATAAAAATCAGTCCTAAAATCCGTTAGTGTGTAGGATCAAAATAGGCAAAGACTTTACATTCAAATTCGCCAAACAACCCCCTGGGTAACGATTAATAACCCCACAACCCTCTAATGGTGAAAAATAAACCAAAGTGGGGGAAGCAAATCTCTACCTCTTGAAGTGTAGCCCGTCGAATATACCTACTTTACTTCTTGGTCCGATGGAGACCCGAATTGTTAGGCCCTTTCTTTTTTTTTTTTTTTTTTCCTTCCTTTCCTTTTTGTTGCTCTCCTTCTTTACAAACTAATTTCCCTCCCATTTTATAGACTTCTACATTAACATGCATGTGGACACATGCATTTGCCTTTCCATGTCACATATGCATTTTCCTTTGCATGCCTTGTGACACATGGCTTGCCATGTGTCACCCGACACCCGTTGCCTCGAAAAACGTGAAATTACGACTGTCTCAGAATTCAACGAAATTCGCTTGGGTAACTAGATTTTGCGAGACGAATTCAAAGGTGAGGTCCGTTTCATCATCCAAGATCTAGAAAAATTATAGGTTTTCAACCTATATTGTAGCGGTAAGTTCACCGTGTTTGCCCTTTCTTTTTTGGAATAGTTCAATTTTACCCGGGTTTTACATTCTTCCCCCCTTAAAAGAATTTTGTCTCGAAATTCATAAGCACATATACATAAAATCACATGCATATGCTACAGTCATTTTTTTTCAAATGACTAAACAACATACCTTCATCCTCAAATAAGGAAGGATAAGTGGCGCATCATGTCCTCGCTTTCCCATGTTGCTCTCCACCCTCTATCGCGATAACACCTTTACTAGCCTCACAGCCAAGGTCACAACCCGATCTCAAATTTATCCATAATACACATAAGTCCCTCCTCAAAGGTCCCATCTACATCAATAATGAAATCACCCCAATCCACTACATGAGTCTGATCTGGAGTGTACTTTTGGAGCATCGAAACATGGAATACCGCATGAACACTTGATAAACCCCGACTCCAGACGCCAATTGGTACGCACCGTACTCCACCCTCTCGAGCACCGGGCGGGTCCAATCGCACTCTGATAGCTTCCGCTTCCAAATATGACTGTTCCTCTCTTAGGCATCATCTTCAAGAAGACATGATCACCGACCTCAAACTTTAAGGGTCGCCACCGTTTGTCGACATAGCTCTTCTTTCGGCTCTGAGCCGTGAGAAGATGCTTATGTATCAAGTCCACCTTTTCCGAGATGTCCTTTACATAATCCGGACCTATAACGAATCTCTCTCCTACCTCCGTCCAACAGACCGGAGATCGACATGACCTCCCATATAGTGTCTCATAGGGTGCCATCTGTATACTCACCTGATAACTGTTGTTGTAGGCGACCCCACCTTTGGCCAGAATGCTTCTCAACTACTCCTTAAGATCTCGTGACGCATGCCCGTAGTACGCCCTTAACGCCTAAATGGTCCTCGACTAATCATTCATCTAGGTTTCACTAATCAGCCCATCTAGGGATGAAAAGTGGTGCTCATCATCAACTGTGTCTCCATGGCTCTCTAGAAACTCTCCTAAAAATGAGTCGTTAACCTGGGATCTCGGTCTGATACTATAGAGACTGACATTCCAAGTAACCAGATAATCTCTCGTATGTATAATCTACATAATTTCTCTTGAGTAAAGGTCATCCGTACGACTAGAAAGTGTGCTGAATTTGTGAGCTGATCCACGATCACCCACACCTTGTCATGCCCCCGTGATGTCTGTGGAAAATGAGTCACAAAATTCATCATGACGTGCTCCCACTTCCACTTTGCTACCTCTAATGGCTGGGTAACCCTATCTACCTCTGGTGTTCAACTTTTACTTGTTGACACGTGAGACACAGACGAACAAAATCCCCAACTTGATACTTCATTCCACTCTAGTAATACTGGCGACGAAGTTCATGGTACATCTTTGTGCCACTAGGATGTACATCAAAATGAAAGCAATGGAACTCCCTGAGGATCTCCTCTCTCAAATTTGTCAACCGAGGAACCACAATCCTACCCCCATATCGAAGACTACCATCCGTGTGAATGGCCCAGCCTTCATCACCGGTACTTGACTATACTCGGTCCCTGATGGACGCTATCTCTGTGTCTTGTCCTTGGGACTCGACCACCGCTTTAGTAGGAAGCATGCACTCCACCAAACTCCCTAAAATACCCTAAGCTCGATCTCCTCGTAACGCAGCCACATCTATCCCAGCCAACCCGAGCATCCGCCACTCCTGAGTTCATACTAGCCAATACGCCTTGTGACATCCGGTTGAGCGCATTAGCCACCACATTTGCCTTACCGGGATGGTAATGCAAAGTGAATTCATAATCCTACAAATACTTCATCCACCTACGTTGCCTCATATTGAGGTCCTACTGGGTAAAGATGTATTTGACTTTTGTGGTCTGAAAACACCTCGAACTGCTCACCATACAGGTAGTGGCACCAAATCTTCAAGGCAAAGACAATGGCCGCCAATTCCATATCATGTATGGGGTAACTTCGCTCATAATTCTTTAATTGCCGATAATCATAAGACTGCATCAAAACACATCCTAGTCCGTCCTTCGAGGCATCACAATACACTATGTACCTCTGTTCCCTCTCTGAGGCTATCATAATAGGAGCTGAAGTAAGTCTCCTTTTCAATTCCTAGAATGCCCTCTCACATAAGTCATTCCACTCAAACTTAACCTTGTTCCGGGTCAATTTCGTCATAAGCGCCGCTAATCGGGAGAAGTCCTTAATGAACCTCCTGTAGTACCCTGCCAATCCCAAGAAACTACATATCTCAAAGACTGACTTGGGTCTCTCCCAACTCATAACTGCCTCAACCTTTTCTGGGTCCACTAAGACACCCGAAGCCAATACCACATGACCCAAGAATCTTACCTCAATAAGCCAAAATTCACATTTGCTGAGTTTGGCATACAAACGATGGTTTCTCAAAGCATGGAGAACAATCCTCAAATGATCCTCATGCTTCTTCCGACTGAGTAGATCGTACCAGCCCACGAAGACCACAAAACCGGATCTAGATAGGGCTGAAAGACCATCAATGAGATCCATGAATGTCGACATTCGCCAACCGAATGGCATTACCGTGAACCTCGAAATGCTCTTATCGCTCTAAGCTCAGCAGGTTAGGATATCTACCTCTAACCCTAAACCGATGATAACCTAAGTATGAGATCTATCTTAGAAAGGTATATGCGCCCCCTCTCAGTTGATCAAATAAATCATCAATCCTCAGTAAAGAATATCGATTCTTGATTGTAACCCTGTTCAACTGTCGGTAGTCAATGCACAACCGAAGGGTCTTGTCCTTCTTTTTGGCAAACAATATCAGAGCTCCTCAAGGAGAAGTGCTCGGTCTAATAAAACCCCTGTCCAATAATTCTTACAATTGGACCTTAAGTTCCTACAACTCAGCAGGCGCCATTCTATGCGACATCATAGAAATAGGCGATGTATCAGGGTGTAACTCGATACATAAGTCTACATCCCTATGCGAAGGTAATCCCAGTAATTCCTTCAAAAAAACATCCTTATACTCGCAAACTACCTAAGGTAAACCCAACTTCTGTCTCACCTCATCCTCCAAGGTAAGGTTTGCCAACCAACCCTACAACTGTTCATGCCACCTAGAATCATACACGGCTTGCGACATAGCATCTTGCTTATCCCCTTGAAATATAACACAAACATCATCTGGTGTGCAAGTAGTAATCCTCATACGATCACAATCAATGACGGCTCGGTGTGCCGTCAGCCAATCCATCCCAAGGATAACATCAAACTCCGACATGTCCATGTCCCGAAAGTCTACAATGAGTAGAATCCCTGAGATCTCTAACTCACAATCTCGACATATTAGATCAATACTCACCTTAGTTCCTAGGGGAGAATTCACATACAACAGATTTTCCAAGGTTTCAACCTCTAAGCCCAAACCTTTCACACAAGATGCAGTAACAAAGGAATAAGATCCCATAGGCGAAAGAGTAGAAACATACCCTGAATAACCGATTGATCTACAAGCTCAGCCTGAGGTGTAATGGCGTAAACACCCCCCTGGGTCCCTGAAGTCCCGGCTTGTGAGCCCTAGCCTCAACCTCAATCCCTTCCATGGCCCATCCGTTTGACTGCGGAAGTAGTATTTCACCGTAATAGCCTTACGACCGAGGCATCAATCACTCGCTCATGGTGGGTAAGGAGGAACAACCAAGGTCAATGTACGTCCCACTGATGACTAGGATCGAGGTGTCCCATAACTCGATTCCCCGCTCGAGGACAACTTCGCTCAAGTGTCTAGCCGATGGCACGGAAACATGTCCCCGCCTCTCGCTTTTAGCCTGGGAGCCCCAAGGTGTCTCCCACTCTAGAATGGTCGACCTTAGCCTTGGCCTTGATAGCCGCGGTCCAGTCCTTGAAACCGTTGCGGAGTAAGAGTTCTTTTCTTCTTCCCCGAGCTAGAAGAAGAAGGTTGACTCTTCTTCCTCTTATCCTGAACACCCGCATCTCGGATGTTCCATGCATCATCTACTTCTCTCTTAATGGCCATAGCTGTCCTGACCATCAAGTCCATATCTTACAGAAGAAGTCCCACAATTTTACCCCGAATGAATAGTTTCAGTCCATCCTCAAACTTTCTCACCTTGGCCATGTCCATGGTTACATAGTCATCAACGAAACGAGCTAATTCAGTAAACTTAGCCACGGATTCAAGCAATGTCATCGCTCCAGCCCCAATTCCGTGAACTCGAGCTTTTGTATATTGAGCCGATGCTAGGAAAAACTTACTCATGAAGAGCTCTCGAAACTCTTCCCATGTCATTGCCTCTAAGTCTCTCGAGGCTTTGACCCAATCCCACCATACTTGGGATTCACCCTCTAATTGAAACGTGGCTAACTTTATCTTGGTGGCATCGGAGATGATCTCCATAACTTCCAATATCTTTTTAACTTGTTGGAACTAATGATTAGATATCATCGATCCCTCCCCGGGTCGAGGATGATGTGCCTTGAACCTTTGAGGTTACTTTGTCCCCTTTGGTTCCGCTCGCTGCACCACCGCAATGGTATAAATTACGCACTCATCAATAGTAAAGGCCAAGACCAATAGCCTCCATGAAGGCTTGTCAAGCAAAGGCCGGTGGTATTAGGCGCCTCCACCCACCGCCTCGTCCCTTCCTCGGCGCCCCTCTCGACTTCCTCTTCCTCGACTCACATCTACATGTGTCAAATGAAGAAATTGAGATTTTTTTTTTTTTCAAATTAACTAGTAGTGCATATGACATCCCATCCTCGAACTATTCCGCGTATTCATTTTCCGAACTCCCTAAGGGTATGTTCTCTAACCCTAGTGTTCATTTTTTCCCATATACATTTTCCCATGAATTTAATTCATATAACACACAATCATGTAGCATATTGAGCAAAAGACATGAAATGCACCATAAATGCAATGATCTAGACCCATGCCCGCCAAGCCCTAGGTGTTCGTATACCTAAGCTCTAATACCAAGCTGTGATGCCCCAAAATCCGGGGGTCCATTGACCAACCGTCAACACGCGAAAATACCCGTGGATATCGTGTGTGTCGATACCACATTGTTCAATCCCATCTACCAGGATCCGTTTATTTACATTCAATGAACATTTTAAGTTATTTTCAAAACATATTACTATGAGTTTAATTACAACCTCATACAAATGTATATTACAAACTTGTTTGTTTAATACTTTTACAAAAAGGTTACAAAGCCACAATGCAGCTTTCTTCACAATTTTGGCTCCTAATGAGAGCCGTCCACTGGTGTTTGCTCTACACTTGAAATGTTATCCCATATAGGGTGAGTCACGCCCAGTAGAGAAATTTCCTACAAAGGCCACTCCCCACCTAAGTGCATATGCAATGCTAGCACTTGCATTCACATCAACCATTCCATATCGATTATGCAATTCTATCATGGAATTCTATATGCCATGCCATGAAATGAGATGAGACTCAGTCATGTACTATGCTTCGAGTCATTACCGACTCCATTACTCAATGTGATGCCAAAAAGTAATAAATTCTGAGTCAATCACCGACTCCTATCACACACCACAATCCCCATACGTGATAAAACCGTCATTGATTAATCGCATCCAATGATCATTTCAAACAAAATTTCATTTTGTTTATAAACCAAAACCTTTTGGATGTCATATTCTAATGACTACTTTCTTTTACAAAATCATGTGTCTTTGTGGGTAAATAATTTTCTGGGTCCACCACGTGCCTCGCACTCCACTTTCTCTACACTTTCACGGGCTTTCACCGTTGGACATATGCATGTATAACCAAAAATACCAGGTCTTTCACCTGAGGAGGTATCTATCCCTGCTTGCTATTACCCGACACATATTTTCATGCTCTATGAACAGTGAAACTCCGCTGAACTTCGTTCAACATATCGAGTCCACTCATCAACCACCAAGGATGGTGTGTGATGGCACCATGCACTTACACCCATGAAATGCGATGTCTCAGTGCATATGCAATGCATACGCTATTTCACCTATGTCTCATAGGTAATGAATGCCATATGGACAATTCCAACATACAATTTATCATGTATCATGGATAATTATGTTAGAAGCATATAATTTCCAAACATTTCATCCAATTGCCAATATATTAAAACATATATATCAACAAGAACAATAAAGCATGTTATCACAAAATCAAGCAATAACACTTTAAAACAATCCACAATTTTAGACTTCACAAGTCGACCATAACAGACCACCAAAACAGGGCACAATTAGTCCCAAACAGCTTATGAACCAATCCCCGTCTGCCACCAACCGGTTGTTACCGCACCACCAAACAAGCTCTATGAACCCGCACTAAATCAAAATCGAAATCGGGCTCAAAAACTGACACAACAAATAAATGCAAATTTCAACTATGGCGCCCGGAAACTAATTCATAACCAGTCAGAGGTTCGACTTAGGTGATCCAAAGCCTACACTGTCTACATCGATACAACTACACTTACATGGGGCTCGAGTCCGAAGTCCCCGCCTTGTCCACACCCGAAAATCGCTCCTAAAATTCGCCGCAGCAAGATCAAAATAAAGGTAACATCATTTCAAATTCGACCAAATGTACTCTTAGTATAAAGAAATAACCCCACATCCCTTATGGTGGAAAATAAACCAATGTAGGAAGAATTCCTACCTGAGCGTAGGCCCCATCGAATATACCTGACTTTACTTCTGGCTTCCACTGAAGCCAATCATTGAACGCCAATTTCCTTTTCCCCCTCTTTCTCTCTATTTTTTTTCTTCTCTTTCTATTTTTTTTCCTTCCTTTCCTTTTTGTTGCCCTCCTCCTCTACGAACTGATTTCCCTCCCATTTTATAGACTCTCCATCGACATATGATGTGGGATGGCTTGCCATGTGTCACACATGCATTTGCTCAGATGCTCATTACTGGCTTGCCATGTGTCATTCGACACCCGTTGCCTCGAAAAACGTGAAATTATGATTGTTCTAAATTCAATGAAATTCGCCCAGGTAATTAGATTTCGCAAGACGAATTCAACTGGCAGGGTTCGTCACATCCGACATCTAGAAATATTAATGGTTTTCAACTTGTATCAGAGTGGCAAGTTCACCGCCTTTACCCATTTTTTGAAAACTTCAATTTTATCTGGTTTACATAATCATCACGAATAAGCTAATTAAGTGAACTTAGCCATATTCGAAAGAATCGCCATTGTCCCTTATTTCGCTTATAGGAATCCCGAGCTTTTACGTCGTGCAAGTCGTGATCAAGTTTAAACTTTGAAATTCTCCTTGTCTAACTAGTAGTGACGGTAAGCAACTACTAATGACCTTTAACATCCCGAACCATCCCGTTCATTCCTTTCCGAACCCCCTGCTATATTTTATAACCCTAGTGTTCCTCTTTTTCCATATACATTTTAACATGTATATAATTCACACAACACATAGCACACAATCATGTAGCCTATTAGGGCATAAAACATGAAATGCACAATGAATGCAATGGTCTAGACTCATGCCTATCAAGCCCTAGGTAATCGCATACCCATGCTCTGATACTTAGCTGTGACGCCTTAAAATCCGAGGATCCGTTGATCACCCATTAACTCGTGAAAAGCTTGTGGATATCGTGTAACCTCGGCTGCCAACCGCTGTCTTCTATTTATCAAGGATCCATAATTTAACAAAATCGATTAGTCCCTTAAATGAGCTCTATCCAAAATCTAACATGTACAACAATACAATCACATGACCCATTGTTTTCCTTTTTCTATATAGACTAAAAACCCCCTCAAATTCACATAGTTACAAGAGCCTTACACTTCTCTTGCAGCCATGTCACTGATAAATTTCCGCTGATAAAATAATTCTTTCTTAATGTCTATGATTTAAAAATATGGGTCTAGTCTATGACACTCGCAAGTGCATAAGTCATACAAGTAGTAAAATCTCGAATGTAAGTCCGTGTATCATTCCCACGTAGATTGACAAGAATTTAGAGATCAACTACCCTTAACTACTGAAATTCTATGATATTCGACTAAAAAACTTATAGTGAAAGTTTTATCTAGAAAATAAAGATCCTAGACTATTGACTACCGTTGAGCTAAAACAAAACAAGTTTTTAAAGGACTATAAATAAATGGTGAAACTTAAATATCGGATCGAATCGCTTCAGAGAAACTAAAACTTATCAAAGAATTACAATGAAACAATCAATTCCTACACTTAAAATTCATTAATTGCTTATGTATGGATCCTGATTTGTCCAAGATTGCCTAAATGTTGCAACTGGATTTCTCCATATTCACTTAAGCAGGAAGCCTCCCTTTGCTTCTCTCAAGACAAGATCAAACCAACTACCTCAGATTTCTAATTTCTTGCAAGATCCGGCATTTTTCTTTCAATACTTAACACCCATTTCACGATCACAGATCTTCGCTTTCCTTCTCAGGATTTTTGCAAAATTTCTACCACTTAATTGGTGGCTCATCCTCCAGATCTATTGGTTCGTCCCTTTCCCTTGATTAAATCTCAGCTAACACAGGGCTGGGAACTTCCCTTTAGATTAAGGTGAACTCTCCGATTATTTATATTGTTAAATACTCCCCTCCAATTTCAATTATGAGCTGGTCAGATTTATCATAATGAACTTTCAAAGCTCAAGAATTTCATCAATGGTACTAACATACCCGTATGAATGTTCTCAACTCGTGAATCTCCAACTCGCGGTCACGCAGGGCATCCTAGAAATTAGAGCAAGATACACTTCAATCGGGTATTCAGACTACCATTGGAAACCTATCGATTCAAAAAATCCACACCAAGTAAGTAAATCCCAACCCAAATAATTTTCTAATCTTTGCGTAAGACCGTAACTAATCAGATATCAAACTGCCAGAAGCCGCATTCCACCATCGACATAATTAAAGAAATGGTTAATCGATCACGACATCCACTATAATCACAATGAAACTAAGAAGGAAATGGGACCTTAAATTTGTCTAGATTTCATAAATTTTCAAAAGCAAGAATTTTAAGAAGAAAATAACATAAATAAAAATCCAGCTCCACCTAAGCTTCGCACGTCGCATTCGCATCCGTAAAAGAATTCAAGATAAAGAAAATAAAATAAAAATAAAAATAAAGAAAATAAAATTTACTCTTTAAACTATATTAATCGAAGCTCCCTTCTTTCCCCCCTCTTTTCCCGTAGTGAAGATAAGCTACTTTACTATTCTAATACTATCTATTTATAGCTGTAAAAAGAACTTGGGCCCAATCTAAAAAAAAAACAAAAGGTGGAATTCTCAAAAGAAAAGCCCAATTCACTATCTCAGGTCGCGACCTTGGGTTGATGTCGTGACCTGGATTCCCTTTATTCCAGCCTCGGCTTGCGACTCAAGTTTCGGCAAATTGCTGATTAAAGTGGCTGCGACCCTGCCGGCCCAACTGTGGTCGACCCTATATTCAATTTGTTCTCGGAATTTTGTCGCGACCTTAATCTCATGTCAGCACTCGCTTGTAGTTCCCTTCTGTTGCATCTCTGAATCACGACTTCAGTTTTAGGTTGTAACCTCCTTTTAGTTGTCATCACTTTAGTTCTGAGTCAGGACTTCCTTTCCTTGCTGCACTGCATGTCGCGACCTAAGTTTTAAGTTGCGACCACATTTTGTTTCATTCGCTTCCTATCAGATTCTCCTTTTCAGTCACACTCCTTTGGTCTTTGCTTTGCTAATCGTCTTCGCGATTGCTTTTTGATAGCCCTCTTCGCTTTTAAACAAAGTCGCGGACTCAATATGATGTCGTGACCTCACGTTGTTCCCTTCGCTGCGGTGTTGTCTCGCTTGCTTTAAAATAATCATGACTCCTTAGATGTTGATGTCAGAGTGTATTCAAATGCGATCTCGTTGATTTGGTCGACTTCCCTTTAGGTTCTTGGATGATTAAGTGGTCGTGACTCCCTTTGCTTGGTACGCACTTCAAGTATTAGTTTTTGCTATGTTACGACCAATATTAGTTCACCATATGTTTTGTAATGTCTGCCGTTTCTTTAGGCTCAAGACTTCATGATTGGCTACACTTTAGGTCCTTGAGCATTTAACATGGTTGCAACTTCGATTTCCCTTAACCGGGACTTTGCTCGCTCACTTCAGCTCTCGTCGCAACCTCAAGATGATGTCGCTACTTCATTTATGATCTCCCATCTCTCGTAGTCGCAACTTCAAATCTCTCACAGTGACTTCTATTCAGTTCCATGTCATGACCTTGAGATGATGTCGCGACCTCAATTTGAGTCCTTCATTTAAGAAATGGTTGCAACTTCAAATTTCTTGCAGAGACCTCACCTGTGGCTTCATCAACGGATCAACGTCGCGACCTTAGATTGGCGTTGCGACCTCAGCTTCTGCTTTGAATAGTTTCTTTCGTCTCAACCACGTTTTCTTGGTCGCAACCTCATTAACTCGGGTCTTCGCATGCGGACTGAAATAATCGAACAAAAGAGCTCCTGGCCGCACTTTCTTTCTAGTTGCGACTCTCCTTTCCGCAGCTACAGCTGAATTCTTCCGCTTTTGCTAGGATTTTCGTCATTGTATTTTTCTCGCAAAATTAAATTCGAGCAAATTCACCTGTGTTTCTCTGTGATATGAATCAACAATTAACTTGTAATAAACTCAGAAAAATGGATTAAAAATCAAATGAGTTTTTAGCCCATCCGGGGCCCCATATAACACAATGACCGCACTGGGTCCATTTATGAATAAAAAAATGACCGCACCGGGCCCATTTATCCACATTCATATAAAAACATGTAAGACTATATTAAAAACATTCTATATGGGTTCAATTACAACTCTTTACATATTGGTACATGCCAAAAATAATTTGGAACTAATTATTTTACAAAAATAATTACAAACGTAATTATAAAAGCCACACGTCGGCTTTCTTCACCCTTGCAGCCCCGGATGAGAATCGTCCACCAGCACAAGTCCCGCACCTGAAATGTTTTTCCCGTATATGGTGAGCCACGCCTAGTAGAGTAATTCCTATAAAGGCTACTCCCCACCTAAGTGCACATGCAATGTTCATCTTCTACATTCACATCCACAATTTCAAGCAAGAATATGCAATCCTATGTTGGAATTCTACATGTCATTCTATGAAATGAGATGAAACCCACTCATGCACGATACCCGAGTCTTTATCGACTCCCATCATACTCGAGTCTTTACCGACTCCTACCACACTATGCGATGCCCATGTGTGATAAACCGTCATTGATGGATTATATCCAATGATCATTTTTTAAACCAAAATCATTTGTTTACAAACCAAAAACTTTTTGGATGTTAAACCTCGAATGATCATTTTATTTACAAAACCACGTGTCTTTTGTGAGCAGCGAATTTTCGAGGTCCCATCGTAGGCTTCGCATGCCTTCCAACAATTTTTGGACTTTTACCGTTGGATTGTTTGAACAAATCCGGGTCTTTCACCCGAGGGAGTATTTAACCCTTCTTGCTACTACCCGACACAAGTTTTTACCATTTCGTTCAACAATGCGACTCTGTTAGACTTCGTCCAATGGTACCGAGCCCACTCATCAATCACCCATTGTGGTGTTGATCTCAACCATGCACTCATACCTATGAAATGCGATGTTCCCGTGCATATGCAATGTTGTGTACCATTGCATGTCAATGCCATGCCACAAATGTAATGAATGTCATATGGACAATTTATCTCATACATTTAACCATGTATCATGGACAATTATATTACATGCATATAGTTTCTAAAACAACCATTCATTTCAATGTCTATATATAAGCATACATATATCAACATTCATCAAACAAAAAAAACCAAGCATGTTATTACCAATCAAGTAATAACACTGTTCACCCTCAAGGCTAATTATGGCATATATAATGCCCATGAAAACAACCCACACAAGCGCCCCCCAACTGCTTCTCGACCGTCACAAAACTACTAAACAAGCCTTTAAACCGACCAAACAGGCCGGATTATTATTTTCAATCCAAACACTCCCTAAACACTTTTTAGGACATATTACACATAACCACAAATCAAAACACAAGACTGTCCACATAAACACGCCACAAATGGCAATTAGTCGTTTTGTAACAAGCCAAATAGCCCCTAGGGCATCAATTACCGGGCTCGATAATTCTTTTTAATCCAAACAGTCCCTAAACACTTTTTGGGACATATTACATACAACCACAAATCAACATACAAAACCAGTCACAAACGGCGGCAAAACGACAATTAAAGTTGTTTTAAAACAGGCCGAACAACCCCTTAAGGTGTCAATTAATAGTCCAGATAATTATTTTTAATCAAATAGTCCCTAAACACTTTTTGAGACATATTACACACACCACAAATCAACACACAAAATCAGCCACAAACGAGTCACAAAATGGCAATTAAAGTCTTTTTAACCTATGCCAAACAGCCCATTAGGGTAGAAAATCCAGCCAAATAGCCCCTTAGGTAGAAATCAGCCCACAAAAGTAGGAATAAACCTAGGTAGGAAGAATCCCTACCTCTAGGAGTGTAGTAGAACCGAAGGAGGTCTCGAGAACACCTCCTAAGCCCTAAAAATCCGATTTTCCCAAATCTCCTTCTTCGGATCTTCGGTGAATTCCTTCATTTTTGGTACCCACACGTAGCCCTCGTTGAGACGATGGAACTTGGTTATCGTTCGGGACGACCGCACCAACTAACTCCGTGGATTGTCAAATGTTATCATTCCCATGTCGTACACGCGGTCCCTGGACTTACTGGGTCCTCGCGAGGCGCCCCAAAACAATTTATTTCGTCCCGGCTTAAGTTCAATTTATTTTAAATGAAATTTACTTAAATTATTTTCCATTTTTTAGATTTTTCTTAAAATCACGTTTTTGGGGTCCATTAGATGCCCATCACCACAAAAAACGTGAAAATTTCAACTGTCTCGGAATTCATCGAAATTCGTCTAGGTAACTAGATTTCACAAGACAAATCCATCGGTGAGGTTCATTTCACCATTCGAGATGTAGAAAAATCTACCTTTGGAACCGCACTATAACCACAATTTACCTGCTTTGTCATTTTTCTCGAAAAATTTTAAACTTAACCTAAGGTTTTACACTATTCTTAAGATGTTTAATCTGGCTGTGGCGAAACAAAATTTTTTATGCCAAGATTCATTTCAAATTTGTTGTAGTAATTTGCAGCCTTATGAAGCTCTTCAAGAGTTCTAATGATGTTTAAATCATCAATGCACATTTCAATAATCACAAATTGTGATTGAGACCTCTTTATAAAAACGCATGGACAAATAGGATCACTATTATAACCTTGTTTCAACAAGTATCTAGTTAAGCAGTTATACCACATATATCTTGCTTGTTTTAAGAGATAGAGAGACCTCTGTAATTTTATCGAATAAAGCTTCCTTGGATTAGAGTTATACCTTTCAGGCAACTATAATCCTTTCGGGATTTTCATATAAATTTCATTATCAAGTGAGCCATACAAGTAGGTTGTGATTATATCTATGAGACGCATTTCATGTTTTTCACAAACTGCCAAACTAATTAAATATCATAAAGTTATTGCATCCACCACAAGAGAATACATCTCTTTATTATCAATATCGAGTCTTTGTTAGAACCCTTAGGCAACCAATCGTGCTTTATATCTAACAACTTAATTATTCTCATTTCGCTGCATTTAAAACCCATTTTATATCCCATGTGTTTTATACTAGTAGGTGTCCGGGAATAACAAGTCCAAAACTTTACGTTTCTAGCGATTTTAATTCACGATCGATAGTCTCTTTCCACTTTTGCTAATCTTCTCGATATCTACACTCCTTCATAGACATTGGTTCAAGATCCTCATTTTCATTTATAACATTTTGCGCAATATGATATGCAAAAATATCATTGACAATTATCTCATTTCGGTTCCATTGTTCCCCAGTCACAACATAATTGATAGAGATCTCTTCATTTTCTTTAATTTCAGGTACCTGATTCTCTTTGGAAATTGACTTATCAGGAGTCTCACTTAGGAATTTTTCCTAAGCAATATTTTCCTCAACTTGGTCATTTGTATGCTTTGCTCATTTTCTTGTACGAGGATTTTTATCTTTGGAATCGACTGGTCTATCATGCTTTATTTGTCCCTTTTTCTCATTAGTGGTGATAGGTTATCCTTTAAGAACAATTCTTATAGGTCAGAGTCGGTGGAGGCGTGACTTTCATACTATTTTCGGGGTCAGTAAACACGTTCAGCAGTTATGACGCTCTAAAATCTGGGGGTCCGTTGATCACCCATCAACCCGCAAAAAACCCATGGATATCGTGTAACTCGATACCATACACCAAGCAGGTCCACTGACTGAGATCCATAATTTTACCAAACTGACAGAGTCTCCTTCACGGGGGAGCCATACCCAAACCAAGTACGTGCAATGTACACACTCGCAAGAAAAAAACAACACCTCGCTGAAGAATTCCCGGCCCGCCAGGCGAAGCCCAACTCGGTCTGGGGCGAACCCAACTTTGCCTAGGCTTAAACCCAGCCTTGCCTGTATGCAGGCGTAACCTCCAGAATACAGATTCGGCTGGTTCGCCAAGGTAAAGCCCACCTTGCCTAGCGAACTCGTCTATGCTCTATTTTTGTAAAATTTCTGGAACAAACTAGTTCTAGCATGTTTTTTTTTTTTATGTAAAAGATTTGTATTTGAACTTGGATTTTTTTACATATGGTTGTCTTGAATTTTTAGGCCTCGCCCCTGCCTGCGGTGAGACCTTCGCCTAGGTGAAGTAGTTCTCCTAGGCAAAGGTGGGCTTTTACTTGGCAAACTTGAGGCTGTCTTGTATTCTGGGTTCTACCTTGTTTAGGTGAAGGTGGGCTTCGCTTAGGCAAAGGTGAGCTTTGCTTAGGTGAACCCGGGACTTCTTGGCAAGTGTTGTTTTCCTGTAGTATTGTACATTGCATGCTTAGTTTTGTAGGGCTCTGCATCAAGGAGACCCCGTTCTGCTTGGTAACCATGGATCCCAATAGGGACACAATCTGATGGTTGTCAAGTTGATCAACTGGACGCCCGAATTCTCAGCGCCACAATAGTTGATTTGCTAAGTTTCAGAACGAATTATCTTTTAAACTTTGCTCACATTGTTTCTCGCGAGGATCATGGTGGGACAATGATAATTCATTCCAAATGCACTTCTTTTGCTACTGCTTTAGTTTCTAATGTTGGGAAAATGTTTCATCAAATGATAATCTAAGTAAAACGTGACATAAATAAATCTCCTATAAATCCAAGGCCTTCAAGATAGAGCCACTATATAGATCATACCCAACATATATTCCTAACCTCCTCTTTGAGGTCCCATCTGGTATGCTGGTGGAGCAATTGGAACATAAATCACACATTAAAAAATTCTTATATGGGGAAATATTCGGGTTCATAACCATAAACCAATCGTAATTTGGGAGAATCTATTATAACTTGTCAATTTTGATGCGAATAAATGTTACCGCATGTGGGATAACGCGGTCCCCATGCAAATATATAGAAGTCTTGCCTCATAAGTAATGGTCCGGCAATTAATTGAATTCGTTTATAAATGATTTTGAAGACCATTCCAGTATAACATGTGCTACAGGATGTTCAACAATTATTCTATAACAATACAATAATCATCAACACTCGAGAAGGAACTCACTAAAGACCGCTAAGTCAGATAGTTTTAATCGATTATCCGGAAAGTGAGCTCGTAGTCAAATTAGTCAAGCTAGTAATCTCGCAAATGCCAAGTTGCGATGACACAAGCATACATGGGACCATCTAGTCAAGTATAAATTAAAACCATAAAATATCTAGATGAGTCCACTGTGGTCAGATAGATCCACAAATATCACCATGTATGCCTTCCAGAAATCCAAGAGATTCAGTTCCAATCTTAGCTAGTGACTGTCTAATAATTAATTTGCCTTGAGAGCAAGCTGCACATGAGAATTCATTTGTTTGTAATATTTTCTAATTTTTCAATGAATGTCCACATGAATTCTCTATAATCCTTCGCATTATGATTGAACCGAGATGACCTAACCGATTATACAAAACTATAAACTCATTGTGATTGGTTAACTTCTGGTTAATTGTAGCTTGTGCTTTAATGTTGCCAATATTGGTGTAGTATAAACCAGAAGAAAGTGCAGACAATTTTTCTAGTACGTTTTTCTTTCCTAACACAATAGCCTAATAACAATATTCAATACGCCTTCATTTATTGTTTCAATATGATATTCATTCATGCGACATCCTTAAACTCAATAAATTTCGTTGGAGCCTTTCGTAATATATGGCATCATCACTTACAAATTTTGTTCCTCTTAGGAATATGATATGAGCTCTTACCTCATGGACATTTGTGGTTTGCTTCTTTAAGTAGGAGAAATATTTCAAATCTTTAAGTATAGTGTGTGTTGTTGCACTATCTATGAGACACAAATTTTTGTCATCAACAAAAGATTCAATCAGAGATAATTTCATATTCTTCATTGAAAGAGTGATTGCACCTAAAAACACATAAATATTGAATAAGACTTTTATTTTATTGCTTTGGCATTTATTACATAGATATTTATTTGATAACAGTAATCTTATAATATTATCATCCTTGGACATTATTGACATCAATCAAGTAAGTAATATTGTCCTTTGGTTGGATGAAAAAATCAACAACATCCAGATTAGTGATATCATTAAACCATGTATCAAAAGGATTGCACTCAATAACGAAATTTGTTTCCACCTTTTTCTCATTCCTTTTCAGTGACTCCTAATAGAGCTCAACAAAATGTTTTGGCATACGACAGGTACGTAACTAATGCCCTTCATTCCACGATGATAACATGAGCTTTCCATCGAATTTTTATTTGGTTCCCATTCCTTCTCAATTTTCTTCCTCATTTCTCTCCCATTTGCTTATAAGTGGATTTTTGGAAAAAAAAACCACCATGATTACGAAAACGACTTGAACGACCTCGATCACGTCCGTGCCCATGCCCACGCACTCACGACCTTGGCATACGTAGCCACATCTACCTCAGCACTAACATAACAAGCTCCGATATGCTTCATGATTTTTCATTAGATCTCATTATTTTCATGAAGCCATAATGAAGGTAAAAATCAATTCAAAATATTTCTTAAAACCCTTTTCATGATATTGCTACTACATGAGCAAATTTGATGCATTAAAAGTAGAAAAAGTCTTTTCCAACATATCATCATCAGTGACTTTATTCCTATATAATTTAATTGGAAGCTAATTCAAAATATAGCTGAATTATATTCACTTACTGTCTTATAATCTTGTAGACATAAGTGCATTTAGTCCTAATGAGCTTTGGAGAGGATAATCGTCTTTTGGTGATTGTACCTCTCTTTTAGGCTATTCCAAAGGACAAGAGGATCGTTTACTGTTAAATATTCACCTTTCAATCCCTCATGAAAGTGGTGTTGAAGAAAAATCATTGTTTTTGCTTTGTCTTGATTAGATGTCTTATTAGTTATTACTATCTTTAATTGTATCACAAAGGGCATTAACTTCCAAATATATTTCAACGTCAAATATACATGATAAATAATTTTGCTAGTGATATTTAATGCCACAAACTCAAGTTTTTCTAAATTTACCATGATACTATTATAAAAGGCAAATTTATATATGATTAATTTAATAAGCATTTAAAAATAAACAAGACATAGTAGAGGACATATGCATGAAACCAATAAATATTTAAAACAAAATATATGAATCCAACAAGAACCAAGATAGGTTTCTCAATGCGTCAATATGCCCAAATTCCCAATGAATATCATATGTAATATAAATTGAATTCTAATTCAAACAAACCTTTGAGCTTATAGCGGGATAGAGGTCCGGTTATAATACATTCCCTAGAGTTCGAGTCTGGCCCATTGAACCGAAACCGGCAATACTGGGTAACGGTAACTTGCCATGTTTTTTTATTTCGAGAGGCGCTGTTTCAATTTTCAAACCCTTAAAAGTAATCGCAACGCCCAATTTTCGAAATTTGAACAAGGCGCCCTAGACCTCTCTTCCAGATCTCATCCCCTTCTTTCTTTTCCTCATTGCATACCGCAAATCGATCAGAGATGGGAGGCGCTCACAGTCGCGAAGATCTGGACATCTCCGATTCCGAATCTGATGGAGAAGAAAACTACCAAGACGTTGTGGAAGAAGAAGAAAATGGGGAGAGATCTTCGGAGCGTAGAACCAAGACTCCCTCGTCGATCGACGAAGTCGACGCAAAGCTCAGAGCCCTTAAACTCAAGTACCCCTCCCAAAGCCACCCAACAATCCCTAACGCCGTCAAGCTCTACCTTCACATTGGTGGGAACACACCCAAAGCCAAGTGGGTTGTTTCCGAAAAACTCACTTCCTATTCCTTTCTCAAGATTTGCGGAAATGGCGGCTCAGATGAGGAAGATGAGGAAGAGGAGGTAGAATCCTGTTGGGTTTTGAAGGTTGGTTCCAATGTTCGCGCAAAGGTGGGTCTGGAAATGCAATTGAAGACTTTCGGGGACCAGCGTCGCGTTGATTTTGTGTCACAGGGCGTGTGGGCGATGAAGTTCATTAGTGACGACGATTACAGGAGTTTTGTTGGTGTTCTGTGATTGTTTGTTTGAAAACACGCACGGATTTGAATCAACGACAAATGCTTAAGGTTTATGGGAAGGAATTTATTGCGGGCAAAGCCAGAAGTGGCAGATGACTCCATGTGGGAAGATGCGGAGGATGGTTTGAAAAGCCCTGACCTAAATCATGAGCAAGTCAGGATTTGAGGAAGAGTTTGAAGAGGCGCCGATGGAGGCGGGGATACAAAGCTAGCATTGGGTGCATTGGACAACAGCTCTTGGTGAACACCTGGATTCAGGTTGTCAAGAATTCCCAGCCATGGGATCTAGGGAAAGGTGTATTTGTGAATTTTGATAATGGGAATTGTAGAGGTGGTTCTGGCCTGGAATATTCAACACCCAAAAAGGCTCTTCTTATGAGGGCTGAAACTAATATGCTCCTTATGAGTCCTATGACTGAGGGGAAGCCGCACGCTAGAGGGCTTCACCATCTTGATATTGAAACTGGGAAGATTGTTACAGAGTGGAAGTTTGAGAAGGATGGAACTGATATTAGCATGAGGGATATTACAAATGATAACAAAGGAGCTCAAAATGGATCCTTCGGGATCCACATTTAGGTTAGATGACAACAGGCTCTGTCGGTGGGATATGCGGATAGAAATGGGGATGGTTCAGAATCTTACTGATGCTGTACCCTGTATTGAATTGGACCCATGGATACTGCCCTCGCGTGGCACCAACTTTCAGTGCTTCGCAACAGCTGGGATGGATCAATTCAGGTTGGGTCTTTTGATGGAAGATCTGGCTGTATTCAAACAACACTATGAGGCAAGCGAAAACTGCTTTTCCTGGCCTTGGTTTACCCATCACTCATGTGGATGTTACATTTGATGGTAAGTGGATACTGGGCACAACAGACACCTATTTGATCCTCATCAACACTCTTTTTGTTGACAAAGATGGAAAAACAAAGACTGGTTTTGCTGGTCGTATGGGTAATAGAATCTCAGCCCCAAGATTGTTGAAGCTCACCCTCTTGATTCACATCTGGCTGGAGTAAACACAAGTTTCCTGAGGTGCTCAGTTCTCATGGGTATGTTGGGCACCTTCTTCTAATATTTATTGTTTGCTATTATTTCTGTTTGTCATTTCTCATTGCCAGCCTGTGGTTTAATGTATTTCACAATTCATTTCTGTTTTGGCTATTCACATTGGAAGATAGAGGCTTAAATATCTTCATGATCGGATTTTATAAGAAATTTTAGTCATCATTATAATGTTTGTATATTCCACTTTCTTTCCTAATAAGGAATCCTTGGAATGTCATTTTTTTAATTTCTATTATTATTTGTGCTTTTCTTTCTTGATTCAGTAGGTATTCTGAGTAGAAGTTTCTTGCATCATGAATGGTCTAAGGATTTATTCAAAGATTTTGACTGTTGACTCAATTGCATATTTGCAAATTTCTAGGCTGCTAATTGCGTTTTATGATAAGGTTGATATTTTGCAGAGTTTATAAGATTTTGATCGATGTGCAAAGATTGTGATTTATTGCAAATCTTCTAAGAATATCCATGTTTATCTGTTTATGAGAAGCCCTTAATGAATTGTTGAAGAAATTTCTTAAAAGGGACAACACAAGAATCATTTTGTTTACCTATTGCTTACATTCATGAAGTGATTGGATTGTCTTCAACTAGGTGGTCAACGGTACCATTCTTCTACCCTGGGCTTTTGACTCTTAATTATAATTGCATATCTAAGAAACTTATTTCTTTTTGGTCATATTGGATCAAATATTTTCCATGTAGTACAGCTAATTAGTTGCTTACTTGAGAATTTTGAGTGCCTAATAAATACCTGAATTTAAGTGTGAGAAGTTCCTAATATTTTTTATAACCTGCTCTCCATGAATGATTTGCAATTGAAGGGTGCTTTGTTTTTTGGTATTATACTGATAGTCCAGTGTTTATCAACCAAAGGGCACTTGTTGAAGCCTGTTTCACTTTTTTCACTGTAATTTAAATGCCTTTCCGAAAGTGTTATCTTTGAAGTTTGAAGAAAAAATGTATAGAGAAATCTTCAATTTTCAAGAATATACAGGGAAGACTTCTTAAATATGCATGTCTTCTTTTAATTTGACAATTGTCTTCGAGAAGGAAAGGATGAAGACTCTTAAGAAGTCTTTCTGAATCCTTCTGATATACTTTTTTAAGAAGTCCTATCTGTACTTTTTGGGATTGTGGTATCTCATCTTACAATCCAAATTTCATTAATTTTCTTGCTTTTCATTGTGTTGGAAACATAAGTATAAATTTCTTTATAGCATATTGTGAATCAACACAAGTTTAACTTTCCCAAGTATTTATAGAAGAGTGGAAGGTTCTAGATCTTGAATCTTTGACATATTTTCTCAAGAGCTTCAAACTGTACAAGTGGTTGGAAACATTGTATTAGATTTGGAATTAATATAGATTTCATCTCAAAACTTATTTCATCAAGTGAAGGATTGAGTGTTAGGAATTTCATACATAGCTACTGTCTAGAAGTTGTGACAGTCTCCCACCTGAGTCTTCTAGAGAGGGTTCCATAGATAGCTAATATAGGTCAATATATTGTACCTCATGGTGGAGACACCAAGAGTTCATAACTCATGATAAGTTGCCTTTGTGGCATAGGAGACTTCTTTGCATCAGCTTAGCTTTGTCAAGGTTGATTTTGCAAGATCAAGAAAGCTTGACTTATCTAAGTGATTCTCAGGTGCTAGGAATCTTGAAATTATACATGTTATGCTCCAAAGCTTCACCTAGAAGTTAGTAGGTTTTTAAATGACAAAAAAAAGTCCTAAATGCTTTTATTCGGATGAGCGTAAAAGAAAACAGAAACAAGATCCTATAGTAGTAAGTTGTTGAGACCATCTTTTGCAAATTATGTAGGATGGTTACATCATTTCCTGGTATAAATACAACCAGCTTTCGATCCAAAAGTTTTTGCAGTACACCTGACCATAATTATTTTCCTAATTTTATTTTTATTTTTACATCAGAAGGTTTGTTTTCTCCTATTTTCTGAAACAGGGTTAGGGATGCAGAAGTTCTCATTTCTTTCTAAAATAGTTTTTGCCTTTCCACTCAGCAAATTTGGAATTTCTTGATTGGAATATGTGCTCGCATGTTTCTCTTAAATCCTTAACAATATAGGTCCTTGGTTTTTAACTATCTCATGGTTTAACATTGTGTACATTCGGTAGGTAACCGAGAACGGGAAGCAGGAGCGCCACCTGGTTGCGACAGTAGGAAAGTTTAGTGTGATATGGAATTTTCAACAGGTGAAGAATGGGTCCCACGAGTGCTACCATAATCAGGTGGGCCTGAAGAGCTGTTACTGCTATAAGATTGTTCTTAAAGATGACTCCATAGTTGACAGCCGCTTCATGCATGACAAATTTGCTGTCAGCGAATCTCCTGAGGCTCCTCTTGTGGTTGTCACCACAGAAAAGTGAGCTCCTTCAGCATATCCAGCAAGCGATGACATTCCCCAGCAAGCGATGACATTCCACCTATGACATGTTACTTTATTAGTTTTCATCATTAGAACTTCTGAACTGTTCTTTATGTAGCTGCTTTTGCAACTTGAAATGCTTTCAAGAATGACTTTCGTAGCTGTAATATTGTATCTCATACATGTTTGTAAGTCATATTGCAAGCCCAGCAATTTTATTGTGGAAGTAATTTCCAAAGACATCACACTCCTTGTACATTTGATGATATTGCCAATGGCTGTTAAATGTCAAATGAAAAAAAATGAGAGGACAACAATGATGATTTTATTTGGACTGCAGCTGAATCCGCATTTGGACAGACCCAGAACAGTAAATCAAAGGGCTTAAATTGTAGGATAGGTGGGCCCGTGTTATCAGGAGTTGGGGATATTGGATGTTTTGAGCCTCATATATTTATGCTTTTGCTCTTTTGATGAGGAGGTGCTGTCAGGACTCGGGGGGGAGGAAATGGCCATTACAGTAGGCACAGGCTTTCTTGTTCAGCCCTCCTCATCTTCTCTATCCTTTCATGGAAGGAGAAACTCATGTAAACCCACATTGGGTGGTGTAGCTTACAGGTTCTTGCCCACTAGATTATCAGCACCTAGCCGTCTCAGTTGCCAGACTGGGGTTCAGGCCCAACAACGGCCAACATGGCTGCCTGGTCTCGATCCTCCACCATACCTTGATGGAACGTGAGTTCCCTCTCATCAATAAAACTCAACCCCAGATAAAGACTGCTGATTGGTTTTAATTCTACCATAATTGTTGATGGTGTTTTGTAGTTTGGCTGGAGATTTTGGGTTTGACCCACTGGGACTTGGAGAGGACCCGCGAAGTTTGAAGTGGTATGTTCAGGCAGAACTGGTTCATGGTCGCTTTGCCATGGCTGGAGTTGCTGGAATTCTTGTGACAGATGTAAGTATTTCTGCTTTTTCTATATATATATATATATTCCATCACTGTGCTCTTTAATTTTATTCTTCTATATTATGATGGCGACTCCTGGTTCTGGGTACTACTTACTTTTCCTGCAGTTACTCCGTGTAACAGGAATCAGCAATTTACCAGTCTGGTATGAGGCGGGCGCTGTTAAATTTGAATTTGCTAGCACAGAAACTTTGTTCATAGTCCAACTAATCCTGATGGGGTAGAAACTTTGTCAATTCTCAGACTTCAATCTGTTATATTTCTCTCACAAAATCCATTTGAATGACATTGTGGCGGACCTAGAAAATGGCTTTGAGGGTGGCTGTGGTAATAGTTGAGTATTTAGTTTAGGGCGGGCATTTATTACCTACAAAGAACTATAGCACAATGGTAGCAAGTGAACAATTTAATTTTTATGTACAATGTTGTCAATGGTTTCAAAACCCCTTATTGAATTTATTTAAAAAAAATTGAGGTCCGCCAATGATTGCACAAGTGAAGACAGCAGAAGTATCCGAAGAGATTCCAGTTTTCTACTCTAACTTACAAGTCAAGTAATTTGTTTTATAATAATGCTCATTAATAATAATAATAATGCAGATTTGTCGAAACCAAAGGTATGGATTTCACTGAGCCTGGGTCTCAGGCAAAAAGAAGGATCTTTCTTTGATTGAAGCACTAGAAGGCTTAGAACCCGGTTTGCTCTCCCACCGCTCTACATCTTTATCTCATCATATTTAAGTCTTAGTTTCTCCCCAAAGTTGATTTGAATTTAGTAAGTATTCATAATGCGATGACGACGATAATTAATTAACAGATACCCTGGTGGTCCTCTGCTAAATCCTCTTGGCCTGGCTAAAGATATAAAAAATGCACATGACTGAGCTCAAAGAGATCAAGAATGGTTTGATCTGTGACTCCTTTATTTTATTTTTGCTTGTTCTTCCTTGTGAGATCCTTTATTATTAGTATTATTATCATCATCATCTTGATGGGTGTTTGTAGTGAAAGTACTTATCCATTGCAGGACGGTTAGCAATGGTGGCCATGCTAGGAATTTTTGTTCAAGCTTCAGTTACTCATGCAAGCCCAATTGAGAACCTGGTGGATCACCTCTCTAATCCATGGCACAACACTATTATTCGAACCCTTGGAGGCTCCTCACCTTCTTAAAATATCATCTGAGCTACCTCTCTATCAAGCTTTACAAATTCAAATGTATATTTCTTCATTACCTTTTTGTTTCATTTCCCTTTTACTGCCCTTATGCAAAGTCAAATTGAGGTTCCCGCTCAGCCCTTTAGCCAATAATTAGGACGCTTGATAATTTTTTAGATGCAATAAGAAATTTCTTTTTTTTTTCTTCTTACAATTGAAAATAAAATTTAGAGGTGTTACAAAGTTTACTATCTCAAAATTTTAAAATTTTAGAAATAATTTTGAGGATATACCGTAAATCTATGTTTACTATATACAAAAGTTTTTACTTTAAATTATAAAAATAAAAAGTGGTCCAAATAACTGCTTGGAAAGTTAAGTAATCAAGCCGATGCTCTACTAATCTGGCACCACAATAAGAGGAGAAAATACCCAGTCAAATCGGGTTATCATATTGCAAGATTCATATCCATGCAAAAAAAGACATGCAAAGAGGAGAGGTGGAAGAAAATATGGGCACTGAATGTACCACCTAGGTTAAAACTGTTGTTGTGGAGAGCCTCTTTGGAATGTTTACCGACGGAGAGCCTCTTTTCAATGTTTACCGACGAGACTCAATTTACGAAATCGTGGGCTGTTGATACAAGATCTTAGGGGTTGTTTGCATCATGTGGACCAAACAATCACAGCAGGAGGAGGTCATTCTTTTAAGGAGTGGTTCTTCAAGCTGCCAGAGGATAGCGATGCTAAGAAAACAAGAAAGGTAGAGACAGTAATATGGGGTGTCTGGAGACAAAGAAACACGCAATTTGGGGAGTGAATAAAACACCTCCATCGCAATGAGTGCATGCCAGTATTTCTTTCTAAATGAGTGGCCAACACTTAAAATGTAATGTGGGTGCGGCTATTTTCAGCAACAGCAAGCGATAGAAGAAGGAATGATATTGAGAAATGAAATGGGACATATGGTAGGATGCAACCTGCGAAGAACCAATAGCTTGTTCCTATCGAAGGAAGCTAAAGCTATAGGGGTGAGGGAAGCAATAACCTAGCTCAGAGAGAGATCTGTGATCTGTGCAATTGTAGAGACGGATGCGAAGAAGACGGTGCATGATGCTATCCATTCAAAGGAGGAGGACGTTTCGGAATTTGGCCAAATTATAATTGAATGCATAAAAACCAAATACAGAAGCAAATAGCCACGGATTTTGTTAAGTTATTAGCTCTTTTGGGCAGGTTGAATAACTGGGGAACACAACTCATTAAACAAATTGTTGTTGAGCGAGATGTATTAGATTCTCATCAGTAATGAAAGTTTGGCTCTTTATCTCCAAATAAATAAATAAATAAATAAAAAACTTGCTTGTAACATATATTTAATAATAAATTGATTCAACAATGAATAAAGCAAAAGGTTCATATATATATATATATATATATATATATATATATATATATATATATATATATATATATATCCAGTTGAACCAACTAGACTAAAAACCAAATTCTTGATAAAACCAAAACTCATACAAGATATTATTATCAAGGGTTGGGATTTCATGTTTGGAATAGAAATCCTATACATTATAAGGCAATTTTCTTTTCTTTTTCTCCAGGGAAGCACGGGTAACAACTTATTATCTCTTTTCTCAAATATATCAACGGATATATCCTTGTGATCAAAATTACAATCCAATCAGCTTATAATACATAAAATAATCACCAACATGTACAACACCTTGAAACTTTTGTGAGATCAAATCCACTGGGGATTCAGGTAGCTGCGGTAGGAGGGAAATGCATAGAGAGTAGTTAGAGGAGGTTCACTTTGAAGTGTGTGACTTTCTTCTGGTGAAGAACATGAAGAACCGCGGGAACATGGACCTCTTCTTTTTCTTATTAGCCTTTAAATCTGGGGATGATTCAGTTTCAGTGCTATTTCCTTGCATATATGGGTGGTTGGGGCTAGCCCTGTAACGGAGAGCAGCTGCTTCTGGGTCAGGGTCCCGGCTAAAGTTCTTTGATTCTTGCTGCTGCTTCTCTTCCAAGCTTCTTTCCTCAGAACTCTTCCTGGGACTTCTGATTGGGTTTACCCCACCTTGAGCAGTTTCAGAAGCCCTGCGCCGCTGCTCATGTTCTGCCCTCCATTTTCTTAACTCGTGCTCTACACCCAACTTCCCTTCCTTGGCCTTCTCAGCCTTCTCCACGTAAGGTTTAAGGCTTCCTTTCTAGCAGCCAACTCCTGATTGACTTCTTCCAGCTTACCTCAAACTTCTAAGCTCGGACCCTTGCCACTCCATTCTGGGGGATACGGCAGCCACGACCCCTGTGTTTGCCTGCCCTCTGCCTCTACATGTGCTCGCTTGCTTAGTTCATAGTACTCTTCTAAAGCAAGTGTTACTCCAGTCTGTGAATCCTCATCATTCGTGCCCCCAGCTGATTCACTCTCCTGCAGGGCTTTGATAGCTGCCAGTGCCAACTTCTCTGATGCCTTGGCGGCTTTGACCTCTTGAGCTGCTAATCTACTTCCATGGTACTTGCACCAGCCTTGGCTTGCTCTGCTTCTTCCTTGTTCGCAGCTCCTCCCCTGAGCCATTTGGGCTACTGACTTGGCCTCATCTGCCCTTGAGCAGCTTGGGTTGAATTGCTTTGGAAGCTCTGACATCTTCTCTGGCTTCTCTCCTTCATTTGTACCAGAGCTATCTCTGACTTGGTATTACTCAGCCTAGCTTCAAGACATGCAGCTGCCGATGCTATTCCTTCTCTGCCTAATTGTGGCTAGCGCTGACTTTTCTTTTTCAAGCTCAGATTGCAATGACGTATTGCCACCTTCAAATAATTGACCTCAGCTTGTTGCTTTCAATATTGAGCTTCACTTCTTCAAGTTCCTTCTTGGCTGAAGCAATTGCTGCTTGTATATCAGTATGAGTTTTCTTCTCAGGTTCTTCTAGCCCACCATGTGGGTGTTCTTCATTGGTTTCCTGCTTCAATTTTGCTTCCATATAGGCTGCTAACTCAGCTTTTAAATCAAGCAACAGGGCTGAAGCAGTGTCTAGTTTTGATTTGAGATCCTTCGCAGACCCAACTTGCTCATTAAGTTTCTGCAGCTCCTCTTCTGCCTGCTGCAATTCCTTTTCCCAGTTGAGTGAATCTTGCTCTTTCACCATAGCCATTCCAATTCGTTGTTCTTCTGCCTCCAGATGGGTGGCATGTGCAGATTCTAAGGCTTCCTTTGTGGCACTCAACTCAATAGTCAGTTCTTCCACTGTCTTCTCAATTTCCTTGGATGCTGAAACGGCCTGCTCAGCCCTTTTCACAGCCACATCTTTTTCAGTCACCAAAGAAGCATACTCCTTACGCAATGCTTCCAATTCATCTTTCACAGATTTTAAATCTGCAACTGCAGCTGCATGTCTGGCTTTAGCAACTTCAAGCTGTGCTTTGATGCAACACTAGCTTCATCAGCGATTCCTTGCTCCATCTCCTCCACCCTGAGTTTGGCAAGTTCTGAGTCCTGTTTTGCCTGACGTTCTTCAGTTTGTGCTCTCTCTAGATTCAGCTTCAATTCTTCTATGAGTCTCTTAGTGCTGTCCAGCTCCTTTAGTGCTTGAATTTTTGCATTTTCAGCATTCTCAGCCTGTTTCCTGTATTCAGGGATATCCTCCTGTGCTTTCTCAAGTTCTCGCTCCACAAGCTTGCGTCTCTGCACATTCATGAAAGAAATTCAAAGTTATTTTTTAATTAGAGCAGTTGCAATCCTTCTTGTAGGGATAATATTGTATAGAACACAACTATTGGTTCATGCTAAGTGCTGACTCTAATTTGTGCATTCCAATTTCCAAACAAAACCTCATATCCTTTGACAGAAAAGGAGGCACTGTGCGTAAATTTTAGCAAGCATAATCTTACACACTAAGATAATAAGATTCTACTTTTCTTCCTTCTTTCCCAAAAGAAAAACTGAAAAATAGAATTAAAATAACACCACCACCAACAACAAACAACAACAACAACAATAATAATAAATAAACAAATAAATAAATCAAAATGAAGGCAACCAAAGCAATCAGAAGCCAGCCCTACACAATTAAAATCAAGGTACAGTCAGGTTAGGCTTCCAAAAGAACCTTTTGTATTTTGGTACTTTGGAAGAAGAAAGCGCAAAAGAAAAAAAGGAGAAAGAAAATCACCCTGGGCAATTAACTTAAAAGCCTATTCTGAAAGGAAAAGAAAAATCAATGCTGAATGAACTTAAAAACTACTTTTCTGAAAGGAAAAAGTGAAAAGAAAATCAATGCTGGTTAACGAACTTAAAAACTACTTTTCTGAAAGGAAAAAGTGAAAAGAAAATCAATGCTGGTTAATGAACTTAAAAACTACTTTTCTGAAAGGAAAAAGTAAAGGGAAAATAATTTTCTGTTCCATATAAGCAAAATGAAAATGTTTCAGATTTCTGATTTGCTTTTCCATATAAGTAAAATGCAACTGCTTCCCTATATAGCCTTCTCCAACTAACCATCACATTGTAATCACAACCACCTCCACCATTGCCTCTGCCCCCAGCACCATTTTAGATGCCATCATCACCTGACATAAACATCACCATAAATATAAGGGTCTGTTTGTTTACAGTTTTTGAAAATGTTTTTTGTTCTGAAAAACGAGAACAAGAAAAACACAATGAATACATTTTGGTTTCCAGTTTTTTTTTTTTTTTTGTTCTGAAATACATGAAGAACAAAGAGAACAAGTACAGTTTTCAGAGAACACCAAAATGGTGTTCTTCATGTTTTTAAAAACTATTCTCAAGAACAGTTTTAAAAAACAAGAACTAAACAGGCCCTAGTTGTCTCATCTGCCACCACAGCAACTGCAGCCACCAACACCATCTTCAGCTCTACAACTTTGATATTGCAGCCACAGCAATTACCACCTCCTCCACCACCATCAGGCACCTCTTCATCAATGCAATTATCCCTGAAATGTCATCACCTTCCACTGCCTCATACCACCATTATCATTCTCATCATCATCAATACTACAAAATCTTCATGTTCAGCACACACCAATATAGCAGAACTATTAACAAACTTTCCACTACATTCACAGAAATAAGCAAGAAAGTAAATACAATGCCTTCTTAGTATTCTCAAAAGTGTTTTCAAAATGTGCAATCAACTCATGCTTGATTTAAGAAAATGTTAGCCATCCAAACCACAAAGAACTTGTTAAATGAGATTGCATAATCTAAGATACAAGAGTGGAGAAACCTAAATACCTCCACCGTCTGGATTTTGTGGGCTTTCCAATCAACAATTCCTCCGAACTTGGAAACTGCTTCAATAGACTAAAAGGTGCCATGCATCAACATGGGCCTTGGTTATCTGGCCAAACTGTTTTGCTATGTCTAGAAGTGCTGAAATGTCCTGGTGTTCTAACAGCATTATTGGAAAGATTTACTATGCAAGGAAACCTCACTGACTGCCCAACATGGTCATCACCAGTAGAATCTCTTATCTCAGGGGAGGAAGCAAAAGGAATAACATCAATGTCAACATGGGCATTGGTAACAGAATCACCATCACAAGATTGTGGTCCATCAGAGGTAACAATTCCTGTTTCAGAATCTCCTTTAACCGTACCCAGATGATCAGGCTCTGTCTCATCAACTGTAACAGAGGAAATTGGAGTAGAAATGTCCCTTGAAAGAAGTTGACTCTGTAATTGAAGGATGGAGGTCAGAAGCATCTTGTACAGCTGCTAATTTTAAAGAATCCACTGTTAATGCTTCAGAGTCGGATTCCACTTTCCCATTTATAACTGAGTTGATCAGATTTCCATTAGAGAACTGATTATCTTGGAATGATAAAGAGGGTTCAGTTGGAGACTTCTCTTGGGAGGACAAAGAGGGTTCCATTGGAGACTTCTCTAGGGAGGATAAAGAGGGTTTCGTTGGAGACTTCTCTTGGAAGGACAAAGAGGGTTCCATTGGGGGCTTCTCTTCAGCATTTTTTGCATCATCCATCCCAACAAAGTGCTGGAAGTGCGTATCTGAAAGAATAAAACATTAGCTCACCCTCCCAAATAATATATATGAAAGAAAGAAAGGGGAAAAGATGAAAAATATTACCGAAAGCAATTGCCTAACACATAAGTATACATCAAAATATTCAAGAATCTAACTTCATATGTTTGGTTTAGGGGAAAGAGAAAACTTTAACTGAAGCATCTAAGAAAGCTGGAATTTGAAATGAAATCAACAAGTTCAATTCTAATGAATAAAGATACAGCACACATTATGTATGTTTATCTGTATAAGTTATTCCTCTCATTTTTATTTCAGGTCCCATAGTTTTAAATAGTGCAAGGTGCACCCAAACGCAGTGTCTTCTCGTAGCTTAGTACAACACAAGTTGTGGCGCCTAAGTGAAGTAAAATGTGACTCCAGATACACATCAATTTTATAAATTATGATTCAAAATATGATTGTATGAATAAACGATTTAAGATTCCTATCATTTAAATGAAAATTTAATAAAAAAAAGTAATGAAATATATAATTTTCAATCTAGAATTAGAAATTCTAAGAATAGAAGTGTTCAAAACAATTCTATAGTTTACAGCGCCTTCGATAAGGCACAAGGTCTTGGAAGGTGAGGTGTTGTAATCCTGGTTACTAGTCTTGGAGCCTTAGGCGTGCCTTTTAAAACTGTCAGGTTAGGTCCAAAGAACTTACAATATGAGGGACCCAAACCATCCTGATGAGGACAAATTTGACTTAGTCTCTAGTACAATCCCAAATCTAAAGGAACTTTGGAGATGGAGAAATTTGGGAGAGAAGGAAGCTAGATAATTGTGTGAAAGAGAATATGTTGAATGCTGCAATGCAGCTAGGCCTTGTGGACAAGACTAGCCATAAACACTTAGACAAGTTAGGAGTAGAAGGTTTCCTTAGTAGGAAAACACAAAAAATAAACCATTGTGATATAAGAAGAGCCTCATGGAGCAGGTGAGAGAGCTTGGGAAGAAGGGGAATGAGAGGTCAAAATGTAGGATCGGTGCCAACAAATATTCAGACTTTTCTACCATTCATCTCTTGGTTGAGAGAGGGAGCAAAGTTGTGACAGAGATCATGAGGCAATGAAGCAGGGGAGAGAAGGGGAAGATGGTGGCAGGTAAGGGATGGAAGTTAGTGACATAAAGATATAGGGTTGTCCAAACCGAAAACAAAAAGAACTCTAGCCAGGATATGACAGATAGGCAAGATAGCCTGACAGTTGCGGAAGTTAATAGCATAGAGAGATACGAGGTCCTGCAAACTGAAAACAGGAAGTACTAACATAAGGTATGACTGATGGGCAAGATACCCTGACAATTGATTTATTTACCAGTTATTTGAGCAATTTATTTGCTCATAAATGGATATAGGTCCCACAAACGGAAAACAGAAAGGATTGTGCCAAGGATATGACAAATGGAAAGCCATTTGTAGAGATGATTTTAGATATGTGAATAGGATCATTTGACTGCGTTTCAAGCAGATCTCCTAATGTTGTTTTACATATCCGTGATGGGTGTATTTACTTCTAGAAATACAAAAAAAGAAGAAATGAGTGCTAAAAGTAGCAATGCATTTTGTTTACACTAACTAATAATTGCAAAGTGTTTCAAGCCAAGTGTCCAAGGGTACATGACCAACACCTTTAAATTTTTGAAAGATATGATAAAAGATTGAGACTACCCATCATGTATAACCAATTGGCAAAGAAATAAATTTATTTATTGTGGAACAGCCAATGGTAACCTTCTGCAACATTCATATTTATGGTGAACTCATTAAAACCTGTGGTTCTTCAATAGAGTGTACCAAGTAATACAACCTTCAATTTGAATTCTAATGAAACTGAAAAAGGTTTGATTTTGGAATAAAATGAAACTACTCTAATAAACATTGATATTGTTTAATATTCTTGGTAACCTAAGCTCTTCTATCAACCTCTAAATTATAGTTACTTTCCAATTTTTCAACCAAAAAATTACCATGCACTTGCATTAAATGTCTACGCTATAAGTATAATATTAAATTAACTGACTGCAGAAAATAACTAAGTAAAACCTCCAATATGTCACTTGTGATACAAGACAAGCAACACTAGTGTGGTTTGAATAACATATCCTTACTAATTGTTGAAAAATATGTTCTTGGAAAAGAATGAAAATTAAAGTTTGCACAAATCCACACTATTTCTGATAAAACATTCCTCACCTTTCTCCAATAAGTATCATTTTTGTCCCCAAGCTGATTATTTAGTCACAGCATCGACACCCTATCCTCTTAAAATATCAAGCTTATAATGTGCAACAAGATTTTTACCCAGACAGTAACAAAATCTTTAATCTATTTGGACATGTAACCTGATATAGCTACACTTCGTCAAGGAATCTCCATTGTAGTCTCCACCCAGTTTGTTCTTAATTATTTGTTTTACAAATATGAAAAATGAATAAACCTAGTCTTCAATCTCCCATCTGCAAAGTTGTGCCACAGGACTCCTTATTTACATAGTTTGCCATTTAGCTTTGCCTAATGTTAAACAACTAACTCTCCTAAAAGCTCAAGTTTATAGGATTTTGATTTAATATGAATATCATGTCCTTAACACCCTCCCCACGTGAGAGTTAAATAAACAAATATAGTCCTCCATGGACTTTCAAATTAACGAATGGGGAATAAATTGCAAAGAGATGGCTAGGACCTCTTGTCAAATTAGACTCTGATACCATTTTAAACGACCAACTCTCCTAAAAGCTCAAGCTTATAGGATTTGGGTTTAATATGAATATCATGCCTTTAACAACTAAGTCCAAATGTTTGTTAATCATATCCTAATGTATCCTTTCTAACAACCTCACTCTCACATCATTTCGGGCCTCTTCTTGTGACAATATCTCCAACTTCAACCAAGGGTCATTTTTAGTGGGCCTTGCACATACCTAATCTAAATAAGCCTTAACTGCCCATTTCCATACCTACAACACTGAAAGAAAAATAAAAGAAGAAATGGAAATATTGTTTTTTGTAGGTTTTCCATGCAAACAAAATTAGCTATTATGACTAGTGAAATCAAACATTTTCATTTAAATAATCTCAAATCTGAATTTTCTTTTGTACACAACCCCAACCCAGAATAACATCTATGTTGAAAAGAAAGCTTCCTTGTATTCTGCAGTGATTTTGCCAACCTTACCAGAAGCTTTATTCGACCTCAATGATTTAAAACCAAATCGCATAAATATCTGTGAATTATGTTTAGTTCTGTTAATAATGGATTGTTTTTAAAATTAAATAACTCAACAGTCAAATGGCACTTCCAAATGTAATGGTTTTTGAAATCACATTACAAAAAAAAAATGTCCACAGACAAATTTCCACCACAATAGCTTAAGAGTCTCACTCCCATCCTTCATCTTCAGCTGTCTTATTATTCACTTGAGTTGTATGCTCAAATAACCTTTATCTTTATAATATCTGCACTGGTTCATGATCCTTTTCATTGATTTCAACTGTTCATTCATCCATTTATATGTTTTTATAGTGTAATAAGAAGATGAAAAAAAAACAACAAATTTTTTTTTCAAAAATTCTTCACAAAATACCCATTTAAGACAGAAGGAATGTCATCCTTTTCTTGCCCCATAATCTTCTCTTTATAGGTTAAACCATTTTTTGACAGAAAAACCATTTCATGATCCTGAAAATAAGATTGAATCTCAGAGTATTGTCTCAAAAGGGAGGTAGTCGCTACTTGGAGCGTTACCATGTTAAGAAAAAAAAAACATTTTTGTCCCAAATCAAATTAGATTAATCATCTATGTAAACAACAGCTCATGGAGGAGAATGTATCGTCAGAAACCACTACAGCCCGTTAGACTGCAGAGATTTCTGAGGAGAAGAAGAAAACATAGAATGTGACAACAGCAACCCCAGCCCCATCCCAAGCTTTTGCTCAAACTCAAAACTCAAGACTCCTTTTTTCTGGAAAAATCTAGTCAATAACACCGAGAAAAGAAATGAAATAACAAAATCAAAATCGGATTCGCGATGAACTGTAATCAGAATTGCTCGACCCCAATAATGAAAAATTCATTATGAATCTCAATACAAGCATCCGGAATTCAAGGTATATTTCAAATCCAAAAATTCCTTCGTTTCCCGTAACTTCAATTTATTCAGCAAACTTTTAAGACATCCAAAACTCATAATTACAGTTCAATCAGAATATAACTCACATCAATTAAATTACAGATTCGGAAGTTACAACGAATAAAAACAGTCAAGTCCAAACAAAAGATCAAACCAAAAAAGAGAAATAGGAGAGAAACGCACCTGATTGACGAGAAACGGAACACAAAAAAGACAACCGAACAGAATTGAAACGCTATTAATGCTCTCTGAAATTAAAAAAAAAAAAAAAAAACAACGATTATAATTAAATTCAGGATTCATATTAAGGTGGAAAATCACAGATATAAATAGAAAAGACACAACAGCGGTGGCCGTACACGTGCGTGGAGCCAACAACTTCTCACACTGGAGATCCAGTTGTGTAATCTCTGCTTCTCTCCTTCCAGGTTAGATTTTTCTTCCACTATTTTCGTGTTCTCTTTTTTTTTCTTTTTCTTTTTTTAATTGTGGTTTTTAAATTTTGGATGATGATGATTCACGAAGGCGAGCTCAACTCCGCTCTTTCTAAAGATATTAAAAAAAAAATGAACAAAAGTCACCGCCCAGCGGAATCATGGCCGAACTCGCCATTGGAGAGCGTGAACAGAACTCGCTCTCTGCAGGAGTAATAATACAGCCGTCTGATTTTGTACATGCGCGTAGATAGCAATTTCCGCACTGGGTTGAAGGTGGGCCAGCCTTACGTCAGGAACCAATGTGTCATGTGTATTTGAGAATCGTTGATCGAGGGAAGCAGAGGCCGTGCCTGTGTGGAAAGGGCTTCAGATTCTGGTCGTGGGAGAGCCCCGATTTTGGAGTTTGTCTCCAAATAATTATTTTGACTTTCTTGTGGCTTTTCCAATGAAGCAGCGGGACTGGAAGGGGCCTGTCCACGGATTTCGGAGGGTCTATGGGTTCTACTTGGGCTTAGCTACTCCATTGTCAATCATTAAGCTGAACATATTATTTCATTTGGGCCTAAATCCATACCACAATGCCCAATTGTAAATTCAACACCCACCCTGCACCCCAGAAAAAGAAAAAAAAAAACAATAAATCTAATTATTAGTATCATTAAGCACATTTACAATTAACTTTGGGTTAACTATATGTTGGTTTTTCAGTTTTAGAATCAAAAATAAATCTGTAATCCTATAATCATATATTAAAGTTTAAATTACAATAATTATTATAAATATAAAGAAAAAAGAAGAATATTATTTACTTACAATTTTATGACAATTTGCATCTATAAAGAATGAAGATAATAAAATGTGTGATAGTGTCTAAAAATCGCGCATAGGCCCGTGGATGTGCCCAAAGAACAAACCATCGCAGCTCTTAAAGCTGTCAAGTATCCCGGGACCTCACTCCATCGCACGACGCTTTGGCTTACTCCAGCCAAGTGAGCCTAAACTAAGCCCCTGTATCGATTGAAATGACGATAAACCGGTTGCCTACTGCTGGAAATGTAGGAATGAAAAGACTCCATCTCCACGATCCAATATCACTCATTGCTGTAAGATCCCCACGACATTAATTCTAATTATTTCCTAATATTCTGGCCAGCGATAAGGAAAGAGATTTCCTACCCATCGGGAAGAGGTCAGACGTCATTCAACAAGAAAAGATCATGATCACGACAATATATAAATGGCAATTCCAATCAAGAAGATACGCAAATATAACGCCATCAACACCGATCTTTTCATTTTCATAAAGAAAAGAACCGACTTAAAAAGATCTGAGATACTGACCACATTCCCCACCTGACCCCCTTCTGTAGTCACAGGACGATCATTTCTCAAGGCAGTGCTATGCGTCAGACATCGATTCGACCTCGACTTGACCTGTCTGAAGCCAACTCAGTTAAGCTTCAAATTTCAAAGATTGATAAAAACATCATTTAAAGAGATGTATTTATACTGAAAAAGTCAACACTGATACAAGTATCAAAACCTATTTTGATTTTTCAGTATTTTTCAAAACCACACATTTTATATTTTGTAAACCCAAATCCAGATTGGTATAAAATAAAAATAAAAACCGAAGTGAAGTATGATATGATATATTGTTCGCAAAGCTTAAAAGGGAATATGCCGAGGAGATAGCCATAGAATTGGTGGCAGGTGTACCTGGGCAACTTTGCTAATTTGATCGGCCAACCATATTTCACTTTCTGCGTTACTTTATGAATCATAATCATCACTCTTTGGTTTGCACCAAGTTTGCTTTTCTTTTGCACAATCAATCAATCACCCGGCCCACCTCCCGATATTGAACTCCATAGCTGGGGGGATTACAATCATAAAAGTGGGGTTAGAAAAAGAAACAAAAAGCAACGGCTACCTTATTGGCCCAGGCTTATGTATATTCCCACTCTTTTTTCTTTTTTTTTTGGTTTGTGAAATACGGAAATCTTTTGTATGGAACTACTATTCACACATAAATTATATGAGAAACCATAAGTACAATAATCCACTGTATATATATGTATATACGAAAAAAATAAAAATAAAAGTATAAATCAAAGATCAAAGAAATCGTCTGGGATCAGTAACGTTGATCCTCCACGTTGTTAGGTAATCCTTTCTCCGGCCTTCATTCCCATCCCAGGCCAACTCAATTTTTTCTCCGCCCGACAATCCAAAATTCTGCAAGCTCTCATCCATGGCGTCGTGGAACTTCCACCATCTGTGGTGGGCCACATCACTGCATACACAAGTTGGTTCTGCGTCCTAATTACAATCATAGTCCCTAAAAAGTTTGCAGGGTTTTAGCCCTAAATAATGTATGGAGTAAAGCTTTCATGGATTCGAACCAAATAGCTGGTTCTTCACACCAGCTTCGACTGTACTGTTGGACCAAAAATTCTTGAGGAAATTGACTCTCTTAGGGAACCGATGCCACCAGACGAAGATTTCGTTGAGAAAACCTTGGTCGCCGCCGTTGTAGGAAACGATGTCTTTGATATGACTCATATAAGGATCCGAAAGTACTGGAAGGTTCGATGGTCATGATGCCGGAATTGAAGATATTTGCCGTTGCCGATGGCGACATCTGAGGAAGCGGGAGGATATCGAGATTGCGGAGAAACGATGATGTCGGCGTCGATGAAGATGATCTTGTCGTATTCAGTGAGCTGCCATAACCTGAACTTACTGTAGTTGTACTCATTGTAGGTGTCTTTCTCAGCTCTAGGGTTTCGAATTCGCTTGATGAGTCGGATCTGCCAGCCAGCAGCAGCGAGGGCGTTGGTGTCGGAGACAGGGATGGAGCGGTCCAGGAGGAGGATAAGGTCAGTGTTTGGTGCCTGTTTAGCGAGACTACAATAAGAGCATCTCCAACGTAGGTATCGGAAGAATGTAGAACTGTGGCATATGCTCTCGTTTAACAGTCCTCCTCTCGTCTGCTTCATCTTCGACGGATCAAATAATTTGTCCACCCCTGGTGGAATCACGTATTAATTAATATTCAAATAAATACTAGAGATTTAAATCGACACCCAAGCGCCTGTAGCTCAGTGGATAGAGCTGTCTGCTCTAAGCAGAAAGTCAGGTCTGACCCTACCTGGCGCGAAATTGTAAACAGAAGCAACTGGTTTTGCTACTTATATTTTCTAATCTTTCAGTCCACTTTTCTCCACCCATCTACCCAATATGTTTAACACTATTGTTTTAAGTTATGTTTTGATCCAGTTCAACCAGTAGTTTTAGTCGCTGGATCTGTAATTTTTTTATTTATTAAATCATAAATCCGATTTTCAAAACATTATGGGTGATACAACCATTGTGCACCCACATACACAACAATTAAAAAACCAAAGAGGAGAAGAGTGATTAATTGAAGCTAAAATAAATTAGTGAATATGATGATGCAGTCCGTACCTTTGCCCATAGAGGCAAAGCCAATTGGCAGGAGCCAACAGGCAACGAAACCTTGTGCTCTAACCTTGCAACGGACGGTTGGTAGAACCACCAACTCTTGTCTCACTAAATCATCACACCTAAAAAGCTCCATCATTGGCCTGCACCTACTCAGAAACACTAATTTAGTCCTCCAATTCCAGTCTCTCCTCCCTTTCTTCACCGCTGTTACTGCTAGGTGGACTTGCAGCCTGAACACGTCCCTCCGCCACCCTACTTCAGGGTACTTACATGGAAATTTGGCCACAATTAAGTCCATATCCCGGTACGCCTGAAATCAGGCATTGGTATCTCCGGACACATTGCACCCTCCTTCTCTTCCTCTCATCATCCACCTGGAACAAATCTGGTCCAGTTGAACATCTCGAGACTTGTCTGAAATGGACATGAACGATTTCTCCATGAACTTTCCACTCACCCACATCCTCGTCATCCATGTTCACCATTCCTATCCTCATCCCTTTTCCTCATTTCATTCAAGAAGCTTGGTTTCGCTCTTCACCATTTTCCTTGGCGGGCATGATAATTGATCTGTTTGACTCTCTTCCAAAATTGCCTCCATCTTAACCCCCTTCTCCACCTACATATAATTCAAGATAAACCAAATTTGGCATCCCAATTCCCAAACGCATAATCTTAAACAAACAAACAAACAAATAAATAAAAACATGAGTAAATTAAGAACCCTCACTCTGTTATAATGACCGGCTCACCTTACCTTGTGATTGCACTCCCGCAAAGTGCACCGGACAAGTGCAGCAGCATTTTCATGGTAGAGAGACAAGTTTGGCCGGAGAAGAAGGGCGGCATAGACTATTACGAAAAAAGCGAGGCAGAGCAGGTTGATTTTAAGAACCAAAGCCTTTGAAGGAGCTGCGTTCAACATTTTCGGAACACGCACTCCTTCCAACACCATTATATTTATATAGCCAGCCACTTCTTTATCTCATAAAGTAATATATAGATTAGTTGATTATCATAGATTTACATATTGTTGTTGGAGTTTCGCACGAGCCGGCGGCTAAAGATTTGAGTGAAGTATTCACAAATTCACGATAACAAGAAAAGCCACTTAGACAGCTCCACGTGTACTCTATTTGTCTGGGTTTCGACCAAATAAAAACTCTACTTCTTTCTCATGTTACTGCTGGTGTTCATAATATTTCTAGAGTATTCTTCATGAAATCCCTGATACACCCTTTCTTTTTTCTTCATACTCTCTCTCTCTCTACACTCCAAATGGAATTGCCCCTCCCCTCCCCTTTCACTTATCACTTATCAGAGTAAAATACTTACGGTATTTAAGTAATTTAAGGAAAAATCATGGGTAGTATGGTGACCTAGGGGTTGAGTAGGGGCGACCTAAGGGTTACGCTAAAGCAGGCCCCCCAACAACTCTCTTTGGTTGGACTGTCAATATCCTGCGTGCAGCCAAATGTCGCTTTTATCCGTTGCGAAGGTGCAAGTCCCAACAGTTTTCCTTTCTTCTTTATTTATTTTCATTTTTTTGGCCAAAAATTTACTTTTTCCTTTTTAGTATTAGTTTTGAAAGTTTTTTTAAAAAAAAGGTTTAGGTGATCGGATCACACCTCACCAAATTACCTGGGTTCATGTTCATGATAGATGCGGAGATTGTGGTTGGCAATCACAATCAAGCTCAATGTCAACCGTAATATTGACTGAGATTCATGGGTGTCCGGTCCCAAATAGATCGTGAGCTGTCGATCTTGTGGAAAAATTGAAGGTGGAGGAGATCAACATGGCTTACGCAAAAACATAGGCTAGCCATCGGTTTTTTAGTTTGAACGTTTTAGAAATAAGAGAATAGATTACAGCCTCAACATCAACCGATGTGACAACCATTTGCAATGCGGCCATCAGTTAGTGGGTTGTTCTCTGCGTTCACTCTTCCCCGACGAATAACACAAAGGACAGAAATCACAATTTTTGAACTTGACAACCGCCCTTAACCCCCCCACCCATTAATGGCTTCCATCTCAAAATTTGGTGAAACAGGAATTAATTCCACGCTTCACCCTGAAACGTTAATAAGTAAAGTCACAGTACATTTAAATGAGGTGCTGCTGTAGAATTCAGGAGAAAAACACCCCCATGCCAAATAACTCCAATGTGCATTTTCTTTATTCGATTCCAAATAATCATAGCCCTCTTCATGTAATATTCCAATGCCATTGCGACACCACTCAGATGCAACAACAGAGATTTGTGAAGAAAACACCATTAAATAATTGCTTAACCATGCTTCTGCTCATCAGGTCTAAAAGTGCCCATTGAACCTAACACTACAATGAGAGCCTTGATGTATATTATCATTTCCAACAGAACTCGTGAGCCCAAGATTTAATGGAAGGAAAATACATTGATGACCGAAAAATGATGTCATGATTTAAGTGACTCATACACTTCGGCCGACTTCTTGTTTGTCAATCATTACGGTCTCAGATTGGGTTTGGGCTTGCCATATGTAAGTAGAATATATGATAATTAATAAAGTAAAAGGGGTGTTATACTTTTATAAGCTGATTAATCCCTCCTCATATACCATTAAAAAGAACAGATTGTATAAAAAATGATGAATCTCTACACATAAGTGTATCAGGTTCCCATGGATATCCCAACATATAGGCATTGCACTGACCTTCATGCTGAATCACTTGTTAGCTGTCTCATTCTCCGATTACAGTTCCTTCTTTAATCTAAGGCAGCCCAACTCTGTATCTTTGATCCACTCCAGGCTGTTACCTGAAAAGCAAAATATATTTTCTCAAGCCAAAACAAAAGAGACATATCCTCTTATTAATCCTACATACCTCTAAAAGTATATTTAGCATCAGTTCATCTGTTTAGGAAAGACTATTAAAAGAAAGATAGTCTGATTACTCAGGAAGGCTAACCTTTGGTAGAAACATCGCAACATGCTATTTGATGGTCAGTGGAAATTATGGTTCCAATATATCACCTTTTTGCCACTTCTTGAATATGTTGAGAGTGGCTTTTACCAGGTGGAATGAAAATTAGGTCTTCCCAGCCCGAGTTCTTCTCACTAGTCTGCATCAAATGAAAGAATAAGAACTAGATGGGTATTCCAAATTTGGAAAAATGTCAAAGAATACAGTCAGATCCAGTCTTGATTCCATATACCTCCATTTTTCTTAGGACATCTTCCAAACTTCCTACCTGTTGAGAAAAAAAATTATATATATCAAATAATGGTCACAAAATTTATACAATCGTAGGAAAGCATGTTTCCAACCAAATGGAAAATAAATAAATAAAGTCAACTTAATTTGGGGAAAAACCCAAGACGAGACAGGATCTGCTAAGATCCTCCTAACCACCAAATTTTTACTGAATGCTCTGTTTTCTTTTCCGTCTTCCTTTGACAGGCCAATCTATCGAATGCCTTCTGTGCTGGATTCTATGCACACCTTAGTTAATTTTCTCAAATAGTTCCTCTAAATTTATATGAATCATACTTATATTGAATAGCAATGTAGAACACAGACCCAATAGTTCCAACATTGAATATGAACCATTCAACAGAGCAGGATAATCTAATTATTTTGAAGATATCGCCCTATTCACTTCAATGGATCATAGCCAATTTATGTAAAAATATTATTCATGCCTCTGTCTACACCCATACACAAGAGAAGGAAAAAATCCCATCCTTTCTATTGAGGAAAAAAATCAATTCTTCAAAACTTGTAAACAAACATCAAATATTGTTTAGTAAATAGCCGACTTCTGGGTGAAAACCCAGAATTTCTGCAAAGCTTAAAAAATATTTTACCCCTATAACTCACAAATCATTTTCTGTCATTCTTAAATAATGCTACAAATGGACTGCTCAATGGCAATGGCAATGGCAAGTAGTGATACCATGATATGTTGGGTAACACTGGTTCCTCTTGATGATCTTGAGACCTTTGATAGTTCCTTTTCTATGTCTTCCTGCATTTGCAACAAGCAAAGAATCAACAGTAACTGGGTGAAATCAAAATGACTCAGAGATCAAGCTCCGTTGGATCAAATAAGCGTGTATAAGAAGCCCATTGTGTCAAACCAACTCTTGAAGTATATTGGGCAGTACTGTGTCTGTTTCTTCACAACCAGGTCTGACTGTAGATAAGAGATTAAAATCACTGAATCAAGACACTACTGTAGACTATAATCCAATATTAAAAATAAAATAAAAATATATGTATAAAAGAAATTCATGTGTAATCAAATATTTTGACAAGCCTCTATGTAGTATATATTAGGGAATGGAGCTTACAACCCATTGGTCATCCTAATATGAGCTCATTGGGGAAAACTAGGCCTTTTTAGAGCTTAAAATTACAAATTTGCAGATTTGTTAGCGATAATGGAGATTACTGAAGTTGATTTGAAACTGACAGAGGTTCTAAAATCCAAGTAAAATACTCAACAGAAACCAGTCTCATTTTTCCAGCTGTTCAGATAGGAAAGCCAGTTTCTACCATAACAATAAACCATAAACAATCAATCATGTAGACATAAAATTTCAAGTAGAAGAATTATCCTATTCAATTATATAATTAATTAATTAATTAATATAAATTTAAATTTATCAGACATCACTATTCTGGTTACCCCCCAAATTCTTTCATCATAGACATCCTTCCAGAAGTAATGTTGAGCCTAGCAAATGAGATGTACATGCTAAACAATTTTCAAAGCTTGCTCAGAAAGTTATAATGTCAATGCTGCCTGTCAGATTCGATAAGCAAATCTGCATACCTGAAAAATTGGAACCCCATCAAACCCACTCTTGATATCTGCAGCTTTCAGCTAATAAACATGAAGGTTAGATGTTTCTGCTGATACAAGAAAATAAATAAGCTGTAAATTTAATATCTGGGAAGAAAATAATGATAAATACCACACCATCATTTTGCATGACCGATAGGCCTCTTTCACAAATATCCTCCCATCAAGTATCCACATGGCAAACATTTCTTTTTTTTAAAGATTTTATTGATCCTTCCTGATTGATTGTGTTTAATTTCCTTTTCGGTTTAGTGTGAGATAGAGATGGACATCTCCCATCTTAACAATACGCGAATGAATGGCAATGGAAGAAATGATGTTTCTGCTAATTTTCTCTGCTTGATGGATAACCCTTTTACCAATGGAGAATCCCCCTTGTCATCAATAGCAACCAAAAATGTCATACACAATACACAATGGGGGAAAATGATGGATCTTTTTATTTTTTATTTTTTTAGTTTAGAATGAGAATGGAGTTCTTCTTTCTTCCATTCTATTCACTGGTACTAATTGTAGAGCTGTAAATAGAATGTTGACTTGTAAATAGAATAGGAGAATTATTTCAGAATTCCTTAAATTGAGGGATTCAGTTAGTTTTCTTTTTCTGTTTTTAGGAATAAGTTAGTTTCCTTTTTATGTCTCTTGTTTCCTCTTGTAATCCCCCATATAAACAAGGTGTATAGTAAATCTAAAATACAAGAAATGATCACTTTTCATCCCATATTTCGTGTCATGGTATTAAAGCTGTAGGTTTCTAAACCCTGGGCATCATTCTGGCCTTCATTGCCATTTTTTCTGGCCTTCATAGCTGGATTTTTTGCTTCTTTCACGTTTTTTCTTCTCTCAAGCCATTTTGCTCGATTTCTTAAGGCAAACAGGTGTTTCACATCAGGGCTTTTTCAAGAAGATGTCGAGGTTGCAGAGACAACTACTACAACACACCGAGGAGATTGTCTGACCCTCGCAACCGTGGAATTGCAAAATATTCAAGCTGCATATAGGCTAGATGGAAAAAAATTACCTTAAATGGTCTCAACTTGTTCGCACTGTGTTAAAAGGGAAAGGGAAGATTAGCCATCTTATGGGTACACGGCCGAAACCAGGAGATCCCCATTTTGAAGTATGGGATGGAGAAGATTCTATGATTATGGCGTGGCTGTGGAATTCTATGACTCCTAAGATTTGCGACACATGCATGTTCTTGGTTACTACTAAGGATATTTAAATTAATCCAACAAACGTATTCAAAAGCTAGAGATGCGGCTCAAGTATATGAGGTCAAGGTGAAGACGATTGCTGCAAAACAGGGAAGTAAAATAGTTACTGAATATGTCAATCAATTGAAAACTTTGTGGCAAGAACTTGATAATTACAGGGTAATAAAAACCAAATGTCCTGAGGATGCCGTTGTTCTAAAGGATTTCATTGAGTGAGATAGAGTCTATGATTTTCTTGTTGGGCTTAACCCAGAATTTGATTAAGTGCAAATCGAGATTCTGGTGCTGTGGAGGTTTCGTGCTTTGAATGAGGTATGGGCACTTATTCGAGGAGAGAAAGACGGCGGAGTGTTATGCTCGAATCCACAAACCTGGATGGATCACTTCTAGCAAAAATAGAATATCTTAGAGAAAGGAAAAATTATCAGACTAAACACTTAGGTAGACACAATCAATGGAAGGAGAACAAGGACAATCTTTTGGTTTGACCTATCAGAAGAAACTAAGGCACACAAAAGAGAAGTGTTGGAAGCTGAATGGTAAGCTACTAAGTCGAGAATGGGGAAACCGTGGAGGGCAGCAAAGGCCTCAAGCACACATGGCAGAGCAGCCTAAAATTGAGGAAAATTCAGCAATAGGTGGGTTCAATAATGAAGAAATGGAGAAGCTGAGAAGCTTGTTGGACTCCCTTAACAAACCCAAGAGAGCTTGTTCTTTGGCTCTTTCAGGTACACCTTCATTCTCTTTTTGCATAAATGCCTCAAACAAGGTTTATGATGACTTTCAGAAAGACCCGGTACACAAACCATATGACACCCAAATCTCAACTTTTTCATACCTATACTCCAAGCCTAAGTAACAAGAAAATCATAGTACAACGGCTCTTAGCCATCAAGGCTTCGCTTCGGAGACATATATATCACACTCCAATTCTAATCCTTAAAATGTCCTCCATGAACCAAAATTGTCGGCCAGCCTTGTTTCCATCCAAAAGCTTACTCATGATCTTAAATGTTATGCTATTTTTTTCCCTTCTTATTGTGTTTTTCAGGAACAAGGTTCGAGAAGGAGGATTGGACTTGCTAAGGAAATAAACGATCTTTACCACCTTGAATTATCTCAAAAAACTAGTAATAATTTGTCTTTTCTTTTCTCGCCTCAAATAAAGATATCATTTGGTTAAATACCTACATCTAGGTCATCCATCTTTAGGTTATAAAGGTCACGTTTCCTTATTTGTTCCACAAGGATCGAAATATTTCTCAAGTTTCATTAGAAACTGTGAATTGGCAAAACATACTCGTGTATCTTTCCTATTAGTACAAAAGAAGTTCTCATCCTTTTCATTTAATTCATAGTGACATATGGGGTCCTTCGACTATACCTAATGTTTCTGGGGCTCATTGGTTTGTATCCTTAATTGATGACTGCACTCGGGTTGCATGGATCTTTCTTCTTAAACAAAAATCTGATGTTAGTATTGTTATAATTAATTTCCACTCAATGGTTCAAAACCAATTTGGGGTTCAAATAAAAAACTTTAGGATAGATAATGCCAAAGATTACTTCAACCAGATTTTGTCACCCTATTTTCAATCACAGGGCATTCTCCATGACTCATTATGTGTTAACACACCCTAATAAAATGGGGTAGTTGAGAGGAAAAATGGGCATTTACTTAACACAACCCGAGCCTTACTCTTTCAAGGGAATGCTCCTAAGTCTTATTGGGGGGAAGCTGTTCTTGCTGCCACATACTTGATAAATAGAATTCCCTCATGAGTGTTAGACAACAAAGTCTCGTAGAGGTACTTAAAAGTTTCTATCCACACTTCGAACTCAAACAGCTCACCCTAGGGCTTGGGTCATCGCATTTGTTCATGTCCACAAATTAACATAGAGACAAGCTAGACCCTCGAGCCATAAAACGTGTCTTCCTTGGTTACTCATGCACTCAAAAAGGTTACAAATGTTACAACCCCTCAACTAGAAAATTTTACTTTTCTGAAGACGTCAGCTGCACTGAAAACAAACCTTTTTTCCCCAAGTCCTCTCTTAAAGGGGAGATTTCAATGATGGAAGATAGTCCTTTGAACCTCTTGACCTTCCTCATGTTTCAACCCATGGTGATGAAGAACCTATCACCACCGAACCTGATGTCATCCTGTCAAACAATGTCATCAAGACCTTCCATGGCTCCACGCGCCCTAAGGGAAAAGGCCATTCCGTAACCGGGCACGTCCAATCGACTCGCACTCGAATGAAATCACGATAAGATCATACCCACCTTCACATACACAACCTGGTGAAACTTCCATTTACTCAACAGACAATCTAGACCTAGACCTAGACCTAGACCTTCCCATTGCTGTTAGATAAGGTACCAGAGAATGCACTAACCGACCACTTTATCCACTATCACACTATGTGTCTCTTAAGCATCTATCACCAGCCCATAAGAATTTCACAGAGTCTAGCACCACTATCATCCCTAAATTAATCGCTTTTGAGGCATTGACAAAAAGGAAATGGAAGGATGCTATGAGAAAGGAGATGAGCATTAGAAAAGAACAAACACTGGAGATCGTTGAAAGAATCAAAAGGGAAAATCAGCTTTACTGTAAAGTGGATTTTCACACTAAAATATATATCGATGGATCTCTCGAGAGACATAAAGCGAGATCGTAGCCGCTGGGTACACTCAAACTTCTATGGAGTTGGATTATCAAGAGACTTTGCCCGCTTGCAAAATGAATACCGTGAAGAACTTATCACACTGGCCGCCCATCACTGGCAACCCTATAGTATGATGTTAAGAATGCATTTCTTCATGGTGATTTAGATGAAGATTTACATGAACATCCCACCAGGATTTGAGGGGGAACACAGTAACAAGGTGTGTGCAAGTCGAAAAGGCCCTTTATAGGCTAAAACAATTTCCTAGGGCTTGGTTTAGGAGATTTGCAAAAGTCATGAAAGAGTTTGGGTACAAACAAAGCCAAGGTGACCGCACTCTCTTCATTAAGCACTTTGTAGGGGGGGTGGTAACTGCTCTTCTAGTTTATGTTGACGACATCATAGTGACTGGAAATGATGAGAGAGAGAAGCATGATGTGAAGTAGAGATTAGCAAAAGTGTCTGAGGTAAAGGAACTAGGGAAACTGAAGTACTTCCTTGGTATTGAGGTGGCATATTCTACATAAGGGATCTTCATTTCACAACAAAAGTATATAACTGATTTATTAGCAGAAACAGGGAAGATTGGGTGTAAACCAGTCTCTACCTCAATGGATCCAAACCACAAGTTGGGAGAGTGGCTAAAGAAGAACCAATGGTGGTTAAAAAAAATGCACCAAAGGTTGGTTAGTAGGCTCATATACCTTGCTCACACTCGGCTAAACATCGCCTACTCAATGAGCGTGATCAGTTAATTCATGCATGATCCAAGAGAACCTCATCTTCAAGCTACTTACAGGGTGCTACATTACTTGAAAGGCAACCTTGGGAAAGGAATTTTGTTCAAGAAGAACGATACTCTTGCTCTCGAAGCATACACCCACGCGAACTACGCAGGTTCCATAGTGGATCGAAGATCAACTATGTGGTATCAGACTTTCTTGAGGCAATCTAGTAACATGGAGAAATAAAAGCAGAACGTGGTAGCAAGATCGTCTCATATAATCGTAGCCAGGAGCCATTGCTCAGGGGTTGTGTGAACTACTTTGGTTGAAGATTATTCTAGATGATTTAAGAATCAAGTGGGATGACCCTATGAAGCTCTATTATGGCAACAATTCAGCTATCAATATTGCTCACAATCCTATACAACATGATAGGACAAAACATATTGAGGTTGATAGACATTTCATCAAAGAAAAATTGAAGGAGTGTGTATGTCCTATGTTTCATCAGAACATCAATTAGCTAATATTCTAACAAAAGGGTTGAATAAAATATTGAGTTGTAAATAGAATAGAAGAATTATTTTAGAATCCCTTAAATTAAGGGATTCAGTTAGTTTCCTTTTTCTGTTTTTAGGAATATGTTAGTTTCCTTTTTCTGTTTTTAGGCATATTAGCTCTCTTTTTTATGTCTCCTTGCTTCCTTTTCCTTCTCTTATAAATCTCTATATAAACAAAGGGTGTATGGTCAATCTTAAAATATAGAAAATTATCACTTTTCATCCCATATTTTGTGTCACTAATAATTGACATAGGAAAAGATTTTCTTTTTTTAGTTTACATAGTGAATGGTGTTCTTCGTTCTTCCATTCTATTCACTAGTACTAATAATTGATATAGGAAAAGTTTTTCTTTTCGTCCCAGTCCATGACCTGAACGAGTCACATCAATCCCTTTAGTTCTAATTTCTTTATTTTAAGGATGTCGCCTGCATAGTGGAAGTCTACTACAGTAGTAGCATCTGGGCTTCCTATACCTAGTCATTGTATGTTAAAGGGCGTCTTCCTAAAAATATGAAACAAGCAATTTTTCTTCTCCTGTTGGGGGAATGGTTACTTCATAAAATCACAGTTCAAAAACTTGTCCTACTAACAAGCAATGTGATGGTTTAGCCCAAAAAAAAAGGTCAACTACTAGGTGAATGGAGAATGGAAGAACCATGGAAAAGAGGATATGTGAGCCATTGGAAGATCAGATTCAACACAGGATTTGAAAAGAATCTTGGGCAAAATCCTGGAGAGTATTTCATTAAGGATTAAACTTAGAGCTAAAAGTTTGTCATGGTTGTTTGATGAGGTAGAGTTCTTGGTTGCTATAAGGATGGGAAAACATTTTTCTCAATATGTTTTCATAAAAGTGATATATTCTATAGGTCGGAGATGCAAAAGAAAATAAAGCCGCTTGAATCTAATCATGCCTACACATTTGATGAAGGGTAAAGGTTTTTCGTTATTTTCTCGGGATGGAATTGGGTGACGATTGGTCACAAGGATATTACAAATTTTTTCCTATTGTCTCATCAGACAGAGTCCTATATATATAAGTCCAATATGTAATGTAGAGATAGGATCTTATTATTATGTGGAAATAATAAATTAGGAATTCTATTTTTCTCTCTCACATGGTATCGAGCCAAGAGAGAAAAACCTAATTTTCACATCTGGTTTCATTCCGATCTCCTTCTCTCACGCCGGATCTCCTTCACCACCGGGCAGCTCGCAGCCGTCATTGCCACCGTCAGCCTACGACTTCTGAAGCTCTTCCTCCGGGTCGAAACCACAGATTTAAGGCGCATCGAGGTCGATCTAATTCACGGCATAACCCCACAAGAACTGGCATCGCTGTCACGCTGGGCCTTTCTCCCGGCGAAGATACCGCCCACGCTACTGACGCATGAGTAAGTACAGGAGCAGGTTTCTTCTTCCGGCTTAATGTGACTCCACACACGTGGTCGTCCCACACGCCTTGGTCTTCTATCCTCCTGGGTCCAACCCGAGCCTCCTTATCCACCTTTTGGCCCTTTGCCTCGTGATCTTCCGTCTCATCTCGCTCCACCGTTATAGAGCCAAGCCTGCGTGATCCGGTACCACCAAATTGCAAGAACAACAACAACAATCTCCTTCCCACTGTGCAGTGGCTACTACAAAATTATTTACAGTGAGCAAAATTTTTTTTATGCAGTGAGCAAAATTTTTGCAGCATCCTCCTTGTCGTGATTTGCCTTCTTGTTAGGGCTCTCTTCGATCCAAACGTGGTTCAATCTCCGCTTATGGATATGGCAACTAAAATTCATTTTACTGCTATCTCCGGATCTCCTACTATCACACGAAAAATTGATCAGTAGCAGAATTATCTCCGGCCGGCCTCATGAACTCCACTACTGACAAAGGTTACGAGATCATCTTATTACACCGAGGATGAGGCACCGTGCTGACGCACAACTGAAGAAATAGATGCACAACTATGTAGCTGACATAGCGCCTCTGATCCAAAATTTTGCTTCATCTTCTAAGCCATAAGACATGTTCTAAGTTTTGGAATCAGGCCAAAGCTCTATACACGAATGATATCCAGCGTCTTTATAATGTGGCTTCTGCTATTGTTAATATCCGCCAACAAGACATGGATCTATCTAATTATATTGGCCGATTGCCTCTTAAGGAAGAGTTCCCCACATTGATGCCTCTACTAAATGACGTCAGCTCAACAAACGCAGGCTGACAAAAGCTTCTTTATGGTCCTTACTCTTACTGGGCCTCCGTCCGGATCTCGACCCTCCGAGATCGATTCTCAGTACCACTGGTCCGCTCGGATGATGTGCCTGTCGCCTCCGTGATTCCACACGCACTTCACACCACAGCCCTTTAGATTCTTCTCCGTGTTAAGCCATACTAACCTTCTGGGGAGGACGCAGTTGGTACTCGAGGTCGAGGGACAACGTCCCATTGGTTCTGACAATGTAGTTTGGCCACACCCGTGATCGTTGTTATCAGTTGCATGGACGTCCTCCCCGCACTGCACACGTGGCCCAAGCCTTCTCGATTCTAATTTCACGCCTGCACTCGAGCCCCGCATCTCGTGGTGTTCCCCACCACAAAGGAGGCGATTCTCATTCCCGCCACGCTGCCCAAGTCGCCCCGCTGCCTCCCGCTGCCCAGACCTGCACGCCTCCGTCCGCCTTACTACACTTCCTCGGGACCCCGGATTCTAGACTCAAAAGCCCGATCACATTTCCTCGTAATAAAGATCTTCTTCTTACTACAACCCACTTCACCTACTATTACCTTAGCTAATGGTTCTCAAACCCGTGGCTGGGTACTTGGTCTGGGTCATCCTCTCTCCTATCTCTCACTCCTCTGCCCTTTATAATTCTCGAGCGCCCTTTAATCTTATTTCTATCGTGAAATCACTCGTACTCTTAACTCTGCTCCATTATTTTTCTCGATAAATTTAGACCTTGGCAGATCGGGAGTATCAGGGAAGACGATCAAGACTCCGACGTGAGTCACAGGCCCTATCACCTCACCCGCAATCATCTCCCCTCGCAGCTTATGCTTCCACCGATGCTCCACTCTCATCCACGCCCTGCCACCCTGGGCCTCTTCTAAGCTCCAAGACGTCCATCGCTTTTCCACTTTGTCGTCACTACGGTGAGTCCCGTCACTGGGAAACATACTCGTGTCTCGTCTCCCACGCCGTTTGCATAATCGGGCAACATCTCCCTTTCGACCTTGTCCACACCGATGTTCGGGTCCCTGGTTTGGACCGCGTCTACTTTAGGCTTTCAGTATTTTGTCACTTTCATTGATGACTATTCTCGATGTACTTGGTTATTTTTAATGAAAACTCGAGCTGAGTTATTTTCTATTTTCCATAAATTTTATGCTGAAATTCTTACCCAGTTCAATATTTCTATTCGTGTGTTATGGTACAATGCCCGAGAATATTTTTTCGCACTCCCTTATTTCATTTATGTCCCAACACGGATCCTTCACCACTTCTCAGGCTCATACCCTAACAAAATGGGGTAGTCAACGTAAGACCACATCTTATTGAGACAATTGCACTTTCCACTCATCATGTTCCTTTTCGTTGTGCACGCCGTCCCATACCTTGTTATTTGATTAATCAGATGCCTTCATCCAGATATATGCCCGATTCCCTCATTCACTCTTTCCCCGACCAACCTCTTTATTTCCTCCTCCTCAGAAAGCCAGCTCAGATTTGCTTTGTTCATATATTCTCACCCAGACAAGACAAGCTTTCACCAAGGCCACGAAATGCATCTTCCAGTTACTCACTCAAGGCTTATCGCTGTTATTCCCCGCACTCATCGATACTTTCTCTCCGTCTATCACAATTCTTCTCCAGACTCTCTTTCCTTCTCCCCTCCTCCGAGTCTCTTCCTCATCAAGTCTTACCCCTTCCTATCATCTCCGCCTAGATTGATGATCTATCTTCTCGTCCCTTCAGTCTATCATCGCGTCCCCGTGCTGCTGTTCCTTTCCCTTCGCAGGCCCCATTGACTCACTTCCTCTCCTTCGCCTTCTACCCTATCGCTCTGCTACCTGACTTGCCCACGCTTTTCTAAAGGTAATCGCTTACTAGCAATCCTCATCCCATTTACAATTTTTCGGAAGTTACCATCGATTGTCTCCACCTACTTACATTTGCTTACCATTTCCACCGCTTTCTCTTCCTAAGAACACCAATGAGGCACTTTCCCACCTGGCCGCGATGTGCAATGGTAGATGAAATGGTCGCCCGCACTCCACCGGGCACTCGGGATCTGTTTTGCCGCTTGGTAAGTTTCCGCTATTTGCCGTCGTCTACGCTTAAGGCCGGCCTAGATGGTCGTTGATCGCCTTTTAAGACCCGCTTGGTCAAGCAGCCGATATACTCGTGCGCATAGCTCGACATGCATGACACCTTTCTCCCCTACAAGATTGCTCTCCGTCCGCTTATTTCTCTCCATGGTCGCTATGTGTCTCGCCGCTTCGCCGTGATATTAAAATGCCTCTTCATGGTGATCTCACAGAAGTTTATATGCAGCAACCACCCGGCTTTGTTGCTCGTGGGGAGTCCGGTTTAGTTTGCGCCACGCCGCACTCTATATGGCTCGGAAGCAATCTCCTCGAGCATGGTTTGCCGCTTAGCTCATGGTTCAAGAATTCGCATGCTCGCAGCATTGCACTATCTGGGCTTTTCTATCATCATAACTCTTCTGGGCGTTGTATTTATTCTGGGTTGTTTAAGTGATGACATCGCTATTACCGGGCAAAGGATCGATGGTATCTTAAACTAAAGCAACATCTTTTCACCCACTTTCAAACTAAAGACTCGGGGAAACTCAAGACTTCGAATCGGTATACCAATCCAGCTCGTAGTCCTCTCCCAATCCGGTACGCTTAGACATCTTGGAAGAAACCTAGATGTTAGGATCAGAAACCACTGACACTTCTATGGATCCTATCAACTCAGACCAGATTAGGGGAGTCTTTCTGAGATCCCGAGATATCGACGACCGGTAAACCGACTATCTCCCACCATTACTCACGTACATTTCCTTCCTAGTTACTGCACAATTCCTACAAATAATTACGTGATAGCTTACTGATGTCAGAATCCGCATTCTTCGGAGAGTATTGGGCACACCAAGTCAAGGTGTGTTGTACGAATGTAGGTCACACCTGTGCTATTGGTTACACAGATGCAGCATCACTACCACCCACATAGGACGTTCCAATTTCCTGCACTCGTGTTTACTGCGGTAACCTAATATCCCGAAGAGTAAGAAAACAACATATATGGATTCAATGCCGAAAGTATCGAGCTATGGTCTTGGCAACGTGTTAACTCATATGGTTGAGACACCTTCTCCATGAGTTGAGATTTGGAAAGGATGAATAGATGAAGCTCATCCGCATAACCAGCCGCCAGAGATATCATGGGCCCAACTAGCCTTCCATGAAAGGACCAAACATATCAAGTTTGACCGCCACTTCATTAGAGAGAAGATCGTATCAGATGTATAGCTACTAGTTTTATTAATTCAAATGATCAACTAGTTACATTTTTACTAAATCTCTCAGAGGTCCTAGAATAAAAGATATTTGTAACAAGCTTGGCATATGACATATATGTCTACTGAGGGGAGTGTTAGATATTGTACAGTCTTTTCCTTTATTGTCTTACTGTATTTTGAGTCCTATACATATAAGTCCAATATGTAATGTAGAGATAAGATTCATTATTATGTGGAAATAATAAAATTAGGAATTTTTTATTTTTCTCTCTTCACAGGTCACACAAGCAAACAAGTTGCATGCCCCACAAAGTTCCTCCCACTAAGCCTATGAAGTTGTGTAATTCCTATGCATTCCGTAACACAATTAATTGCTTGGTAAAGAGTATGGGCATCAAAATGCAAACCATGACATACGTGTCTTGTAACAGAATGTCTCATGTATCATAAGATACATTCCTGAACTGTTATTTGTTTATTATTCCCTAATTTTCTATAATCATAATTTATATTTGCTCAATGTAAACTTTCGCATCAAATGCACTAGAAGATAGTTGGTAACCATAGTAGTGCTTGCACACGTGTGTGTAATGCAGTAAACAACTACTACTAAAAGGATATGTTCAGTTATCAATATATCATCATAACATTGATTTTTTACATGCCAAATACTGGATCCGTACACAATTGATAAGGCGTTTTATATTGATCATCACAAAATGGGAGTAGCATTTCCTAGTTCTCCTCCTCCTCAATTCCCCTTTCCATCTTGTCTTCAGATTTTTTTTGATAAGTAAAAGACGAAATATATGCAAAGTAAGAGCTGCCAAAGATGAAATATATTCAATCTTGTCTTCTAATATGATCCATTTATGAATGATGCTAGAAATATAAGGAAACGGGTAAAGCCAACACTTACATGAATACAAAGACAATTCATTCAGGTAAGCAACAATTGTATAAATTACTTAACAGAATCAATGAAAAGTATAATCATGATTATATTAAAGCCAATGCACACGGGCCAAATTGGGGCATGTTTTGTTGAACCTTGATTAGGTCACGCCAGGTTCTGATGATGCAGTTGAATTATATATAAACAAATAAATTGATGCAAATTTTTCATGGCCCAAAGTAAGTTCACACACTCCTATATAGGAGTCCTATATCCATTTTAGATGAACCCAAAGAACGAATAGGCCACCTTTGCCATTGCTTTTTAGTGGAAGTGAATTGACAACCTCTGTCGCATGATGAGGGTACACTGGTAGTCAGTTTCTCAGAGTGATTCAAATGCATAAAAACTTGAGACAACTTTCCAAAGCTAAAACTTATAGTTAGAACCAACCTCCAATGCATTCCTTATTTGAACTGGATCAGGTAAAAACCGGAATGCAATCCCTTCAACTTTCAACATATAAACCTGTGATTGGGATTGAGAGAGAGAGAGAGAGGCCAAAACTTCAGTCAAGAAATAATGTGGATATACATCAAAATAACAAATAAAGGAATAATTTAATGAAGAAAAGTAGACAGACACTTGAACTAATAAATAACTCGTGTAATTGAATAGCAATCTATAACACATACAACTAAAATGAAGATTCTTGGCTTATACCTTCTTTACAAGAATCTTCCTTCTTGGTAATTGCCCTTAAGGCCTGGCTCAAATGGTAAAGGGTTGGGGTGGGGTTATAAGAGTGTCAAGGTTCAAGTCCCAGTGTAGACCAAAAGAAAAAAATATATATCTATAAAAAAACAACAATACTTGGTACTGAAGATATTAAAAAAAAAAAAAAAAAAAAAAAAAAAAAAAAAAAAAAAAAAAAAAAAAAAAAAAAAAAAAAAAAAAAAAAAAAAAACACAGTCCTTTCAGTTTGCTTTCAATCTGAATAGGGGAAATGCTACGAGAACATCCATCCAGTAACTACAAAAAAAGGAAAAGAAAAAAATTCCAACAAATAAAATTTTGAAGAAGCAATTGATAACCCAAAATTCTCCCCGTAGTTTTAAGTGAAGAAACCACCTGTTAATATGGGATCATGTCTAGTTGTATTCACCAATCTTTTTTGCATTCACCTATCAAAAAAGTCTTTCCAACCCATTTATAATCACTTAAAAGTGATCTTGGCAGAATCTTTTACAAACAATACTACTACAGATACAATATACCACTTCCAGCTTGGGTAACTGACCAATATTTTCTTTTTCTAGGATGAGTAAGGGTAACTGCCCAATATTTGGAGTTAATAATCTTATATAGCACCCCATCTGTATAAATCTGAGATTATTGGCAATTGAATTTCAAGCGACTACTAGAACCAGATGCAGCAGCCATATGGCACAAACACCTGGCATTGTGGCTTGAGTTTATTACACGGTGTTTAAAACAAAATTATAAAGGAAAAGCATTGAACTAAAAAAATAAGTAAATGAAAGGATCTAAACTTTATTCATTCATTTTGTTCAGCATTTGGGCTGGTGGGGAAAAGTGCCATGAAGCATCTTAAAAAGAGGGGTTTTGCAGTTGGCCAATAGATGTCCACACAACAGATGTCCGTTGTGTGGAAAGGCTGAAGAGGAGTTGAATCACATTCTAATCCACTGCCTCTAGGTTTGGGGACTGTGGGAGGGGCTCATTTCTATTCCAGGGAACGGTTGGGTGGGCCATTTCTTGGCTAAGGACCTGTTATTGGGCTGGAGTTGTTTCCCCATAAGAAAGACAGCAAGAAAGATCTGGAAGGCTGCACCTCTCTGTTTATTCTAGGCAATTTGGATGGAAAGGAATCACATAGTCTTTGATGATGTGCTCTACTCTTTATCTAGGCTAAAAACCTCTTTTGTAAGCATGTTAGTCTCTTGGGTTGGGTCTGTTGAGTTGTAGGAGTGCTTTATCATAAGAATTCTTTTGTGCATTCTATAGGTTTTCTCGTGGGTGGTAGGTTTTTCGCCCCTTTTTTGTAAGGTTAGGTTCCTCCCTATATACTCCCTGTATACTATGGGGTTTCCTGGCTAACTCCTCATTTTGTTTATATATATATTTGCTCAGTTTACCTACCAAAAAAAAAATTTGTTTCATGTCGTTTTACAAAATAATTTATCTTTCTACTATCATAACCTAGGTTCAGTAATAAGAAAAAGCAATTTTAAATATGATCAATTGATTCAACACCAAAAAGAAAATGCTAGAAGAAAAGGGTAGGATTAAAATAACCCTAGGAATCACTCCTAGAAACCCGAGGCATCACACCAAGGGCTCTTTGTATCACACAAAGAGATTGAAATAACCTCAGGAATCAGGGAACCCTAGGCATCACACCATAGGGATCTTTGCATCCCACAAAGACACTTATATTTGCTAGAAAAATTCTATTCTTCATTCATTTCATTGATTGTTCAAGACTGCATACAACTATATATATAGGTGTTTCTAGGGACTCACAACTTTTGGAACTACCATTTAGAAAAGGATGTAACTAGGAACTAACAACTTTGAATGACTTGGAAATAACAACTTGGACTAACCGTTGGGTCCTATTAATGACTCTTGAAAATGACAAACCTTTGAAAATGACAACCATTGGAAAATGACAACTATTGGAACTGATACTAACCTATGTTAATTTTCAACTAACCCATTTATATGAGATCCTAATTAGGCCCCTTATCATCCAAAGAGTGCCAAATTATGGTTTAGGCTTTCGGAGCCAACTCCTTTGTCTTTGTAATAAACTTTTAAAGATGGCTACCACTTGCCTCCATCAATTCCCCCTAGCTTAGGAAAACTCGACTCTGGTGAGTTAAAGGCATGAAATATTTCATAAAGGTCTTGATTCAATTGTTGGAACTCCCTATCTGTGATTCATGTGCAATCTGAAAGAGCCTTGACTCTAAAACTAAAGCTGGGAATATGGGCAAAGCCCGATGGGCCAACCCATTTTAGCTTGCAAATTTTGAGGGGTCGGGTCGAAAAAGGATGTGCCTTGATTAACCGGCCTATTGGCCCTACCGAATAAGCCCGCAGCCCCATGCGGGTTCGGGGCCGAGGCCAAATCTAATTGGTCTGCTGATTTTAATGACTTCAAATCACAATTCACATGATAAAAAAAAAAAAAAAAGCCCCTTTTTACCATTTTGAAACCCTAGAAACACGATTCTTCACTTCCGTTCTTCTTCTAGCTTCCTGTACAAGGCTTGATGCCTTGATCCTCTCAATTTCTTCTATCTTCTCGATTCGCTTCAATCACGACAACGAAGACAATGGACCGCGATTCTGGGCTGAACAAATTTCACCCACGATTCCTCACTTCAGTTCTTCTTTTAGCAACCTGTACAAGGCTTGATTCCTCTTCTATATTCACCACCTCAACGATGACAGCGGGCTGCGAACAGCCCACCAACAATTCCACGATTCTTTCTCCGATCAACAGACTAGCTAAGACCATCGTCGACATCTCCGACTCCACCGGTAAGAATCAAAATCCACACAAGATGACAAGATACAGTAAATGGGCTATTGATTGTGAATTTGTTAATGATTCCAAAACATATACAAAATAGATGTGTCAATTGTTTTAGACACTTTTAGTCTTTCAAACAACATATATGTGCAATGCAGACAACAGGTGGTTCAGGAGTTCAGCCATCATTTTGTCTCATCAATGATCAACCCAGGCCCACACTATTTAAATATCATGTTATGAGAATATGAGGTGATGACAAACGTACATCATTTTGTCTCATCAAACAAGGCCCATGGAATATTAAGTGTTATGAGGTGATGACAAAAGTACCAAATTTGATATTGATCATATCCAAATTTGAGTACTCCAAATATCGATCCCCAATTTCTTCTGATCATAGACCTTTTTCTTCCCGGATAACAAAAAAAATAGAGCTAAAGCCATGTTTGATAAAAAGCCTCTTAGGATTTCATTTTGTTGGGTAGTTTCAAGATGTGTGAGATGGTTCTGATACTAATGTAATCCATGTTTTTAGCCTTTTTTCATTCATTATGTAAACCAATATTGTTTTATTAATTGTTTCAATCAAGTTTTACTTAGAGTTTTCTTTTATCAATTACAAATTTACATTATGGCTTCCTCTAGCTCTGGTGTTGGAAATAGAGTAAATACTACTAGTATTGATTGTGATGCTGAAGATGATTGTCAGATATTGCAAAATCCTACTATTGTGAGTAACACTGATGTTGATGAGATTGTTCAATCACAAACCAAAAAGGCTAAGACTTTAACTTCTAATGTGTGGAATTACTTTGTAAAAATTGGGGTAAGCAAAGATGGCAAAGAAAAATGCAAATGTGGTCAGGGAAAGAATATTCTTGCGGTAAGTAGATTGGGAACTTCTCACCTATCACGTCATATTCCTAAATGTCACATGATACCTTGATTTCATGACGTAGGAGAGATGCTAATTGGATTGTGAAGGGAAGTTGGAGAAAGAGAAAATCTTAATTCTAAGACAATCGAGAAATATTGTCATAATTGATTATTGCATAAAATCTACCTTTTAGTGTTGTTGAGTGGAGAGTGTTTAGAAAATATAAAAAAAATTTGAATGAAGATTGTAGAAGTATTTCAAGAAGAACAGCTAACTATGATGTGATGAAGAAATATGAGATTAAAAAAGAAAATTTGAAACAACAATTAGCCCAAAGTCCTGGTAGAGTGTGTTTGACTTATGATTGTTGGACAACATGCACCAATATTGGTTTTATCTCTTTGATTGCACATTATGTTGATAAGGATTGGAAGCTGAAAAGTAAAATTTTATCATTTGCTCACATGCAACCTCCACACACTGGGTATTGATTTGTCATTGAAGGTGCTTCAATTTTTAAAAGATTGGGGAATAGATAAAAATACTTTATATTACTTTGGATAATACATTTTCAAATGATAGCATGCAAAACCTCTTGAAAGAACACTTACGTTTGTCAAATAGCTTGTTACTTAATGGAGTTTCATATTGGGATAAAACCTGCATATCTTAAACCCATTGTTCAAGATGGTTTAAAGGTTGCTAGTGATGCATTGCATAAAATTAGGCAAATTGTGGCATTTTGTAAGGGCACTCCAAAGTAGAATGAAGTTATCTTTCTCAATGTGTTGAATAAGTTGGTGATCGATACATCACTGCGTAATCTGCGGCTCACAAGATGATTTGGAATCCCATCGCGTTTCACAAAGGTGGGCTTTTGTGTGGGAGGTGGGCGGGGGAAGATTTTGACTATGGATCAACTCAAAAGACGAGGCTATTCTCTTGCAAGGTGTGTCCTTTTGTGGGCAAAAAGGAAGAAGATATGGAGCATCTCTCATTCATTGCTCCTGTTTGGAATTCAGGACTACTCATTGCTCTCCTTTGTCCTGGCGGATGGTTTGTCCCTACCCGGGTCAAAGAGCCCTAATGGTCGGGTCCGCCCTCAAGAAAAAGGAAGCAAATTGTGGAGAGTAGTTCTGGATTGAGAGGAACAAAGTGGCTTTTGAGGATACAGTAGCCTGTTAGACAGCTGAAAACCTTTATGCTAGTCATTTCGTGAATGGGCTACTATGGTCCCGACGTAACTCTTGCCAAGAGGTCGATTCTATGTAGCTCAGGTGATGGCTTGCCTGCTCATGTATACTCTAGCAGCAATTGCAAGTCTCTGCTGTGGCTTCTTCCCAATTTTTTTAATACAAGGGTTTTGGTCATCAAAAAAAAAATCGCTTGAGATCGATTGTATTACTAGATGAAACTCTACTTATACAATGCTTGACAAGTAAGAATTCAAATATCGCTGTGCTTTCAAATGCTTGAGTTTGGTTGATAAAAATTATATATGTCCATCTAATATTTGATCTGGTGAGAGCAATTTCAATGTGTGAATTCTCAAGTCATTTCATTAATAACCAACTTGATTTCCGCTCATCTATCCTACTAATTTGCATTTTGGGAAATTGAGGATGTGAGCTTCTCTTGACATCTCAACATGGAAAATGAGACTGTTGATTCAAAGTATGTGCTAGAATGAAAGAAAATTTTGATAAGTATCGAGCTTAATATAAGATGGTTCTCAGATTGTGCTATCTTGATCCAACTAAGAAACTAATTTCTTTAGATATACTTATCTTAAGACTTAATCCATATGGCTAAGGAGAAAACAGAAAGAGAAAAGATAGCTTTGTATGCACTTCTTTAAGGAATATAGCAATAGAGGTGCATCAACTTCTATGTCTTCTAATGAGTCCACCACAAGTACTCGCTAAAGGAGAAAAGGAGAAGTCATTTCTACATATATGTGTCGCTTCAATGAATTCCATTGTCTTTTTCTTTATCATTATTACATGTATATGTTATTTAATGAAAAATTCATTTGCATTTGATAGGATTTTGAAGAATATGATTGCCAAGAAACTGAAAAAAATGAAAAGTCTCAACTTGATCTCTATTTAGAAGAGGCAAGAATTTCCTTCTCTGGAAATTTTGATGTGTTGAGTTATTGGAAAGATATAAGCAATAGATTTGGTGATCTTGCAAGGATGGCTTGTGATGTATTAAGCATTCCAATAACTACTATAGCATCAGAATCCGCTTTTAGTATTGGCACTCATGTTTTAAGCAAGTATAGAAGTTCTATACTTGATGAAACAGTCCAAGCTCTCATATGCACACGCAATTGGTTACTTGCTTCTGGTGTTTAACTTTTTTATTGAGAAATTATAGTGAAGCATTTCCTTTATACAATTACTATTAACTTATGCTAATTTTATTTATGTGATGATAATGGTGATGATGATGACTCAACCAATATCGAGAAGTAACTTTTGATGTGGAGTCAAATGCGCTGAGATTATGCTGATGAAGATGAAGATTAAGAGCATAGTGGATTCATTTGAAACTTTGGATTTTATTTGTTGATACTTCATTAATTCTAATTATTATGTGGTCAGAAGGTTGCTTAATAGCTAGTTAGCTTAGCTACTAATAGTTAGGCTAAGTAATGATGTTTACATTATTTACTTATTTATGTTTATTTAAGACTTTAAATATTATTATATTGTCTAAAGTTCATCTATTTATGCATTAACTATTATTAAATATTTGTGCATTTGTTGTTTATTTTATTTGAAAAATGAAAAAATTAGATAAATTACATGTTTTAGCAATTTTTTAATTTTTACTACAATTCAAGATAGTACTTCAAGCAATAAAAGCCGGGTTCGAATAAATAATAATCGGTCTGCCCATTGGGCTCACATTATAATGGGTCACACTGCTTCAAATCTTATCTAAACTCCTTCAAATCGTGTAGTCATGATAGCACCCTCGCTCTGATACCAAAATTGATGCAACATCAAAAGTAAAATGCTAGAAGAACAAAGTATGATTGAATAACTCTATGAATCACTCCTAGAAACCCTAGACTTCACACCAAGGGCTCTTTGTATCACACAAAGAGATTGAAACAACTCTAGAAATCACTCCTAGAAATCCTAGGCTTCACACCATAGGGATCTTTGCATCACACAAAGAAACTTGTATTTGCTGGAAAATTTTGTTCTTCATTCATTTCATTGATTCTCTCTCTCTCTCTCTCTATACATATATATATAGGTGTTTCTAGGGACTCACAACTTTTGGAACTACCATTTAGTAAAGGATACTAGGAATTAACAACTTTGACTAACTTGGACTAACTACTAGGTCCTATTAATGACTCTTGAAAATGACAACCCTTTGAAAATGACAAGCATTGGAAAATGACAACCATGAGAACTGATACTAACTTATGACAATTGTCAATACTAACCCATTTATATGAGCATCCTACTCAGCCCCTTATCATCCAAAGAGCGCCAACTATAGCCTGGGCTTTGGGAGCTAACACATTTGCCTTGTGGATGAACTTTTAAAGATGGTTGCCACTTGCCTCCATCATTAATATATTACTAATCCATTAGTAAAACCTAAGTAATGAAATTTACCTATCAAAAGTCCTATCTCCAGATGGCTAGCATAATATTTTGGATATTGTCAAGCTCAACCAAGACTTCCTCCAACAAAACTTGCTAGAGATGGTTCCATTATGGAATGGGTATGGAGGACCTTGAATTTTTATAGTGTATCCTTAACATAATGAGGGTGTTCGGATGGAGATGGTTCTCCGTCGACTACAAATCCTTCGAGCTAAAGGAGGTGGGGGAAGGAAGAAAGGCCTGTGTGTTCACATTGTAGTATATATGGAAGGAGCTCTTGGATCCTGAAAAGAAGGAGTAGATTTTAACTAAGGGTGGAGTCTTTATGTGAAAGGTGCAGAACAAAGGAAGGACTGAATGGAGGAGAAATGAAAGAGGTACAGTCCAAGTTGGTTAGAAAAATGAAGGAGGGCGGTTTATACCGTGTTCTGGCTAAGTGCATCTAGACGGAAAATGGTACGTCGGGTTCTTTCCGTATGAAATGGCCTGATAAATGGGTGGTCTCTATTAGTGGAAGCTCTGCAAGCTCTGGGGACGATGGAAGATAAAGGAGAATATAGCAAACCAGCAAAGTCAACATTCCCAAGCAAGACGGAGAAGGACAAGGAAGGGCTAAACCAAAACCTAACCAGTGTGGAAACAACGATTCAAGAAAGAGAAACCAGACTATCCGGCTGATAACAGCAAGACATATCAAAGAAATTGGATTGCTAAAAACTAATGGTGGAGGATGGAAATCACATCGTGCAGAGGGTGCCCTTGATAGAACCGGAAGCTTTCCACTGTAAAAGAGCTCGAGGTCATGGCGTTGTTTCAAATGTACCTAAATTAGAATCTATTCTTCTTGGATTTTGACTTGGTGGAAGAGGCATACTGGGTCATGGAGAATGGGAGCAGGATCTTCAGGGGGGAAGCTATGTATCTAGAATGGTGGTCCCCGTCAACAGGCTGTAAAGGGAGAATAGAAGAAGACCAAGAAGTATGGATCAGAGTGGTGGGCCTACCTACATCCAACAGGGATTTAAGAAATTCGAAAAAGAGAAATGGTCATGGAGGTTTTACTGCCTAGATAAGGATAATAATTAAAGGAAAGGACTTTCTGCGCTAGAATTTGCAAAGAAGGACAGATCGAAAACCTCTTCAAATTAATCCGTCATGTACTTAAGCCAGTGAACTTCAAATATGGTGGGAGATTCAACCAAGGGTAATGGAGGTTTACCCCCGAGGGTGCAGAACCAAAGATTTCTTGGCGGTATCCAGTGGGGAAGACAAAGGAAAAACACGCGCCCCTGGACGCGTGAGCGCAGCAAAAGGAAACCCTTTTCACTTATCCCGAGAGTGGCAATGTGATGAGGGTCAACGGAAGGTCCTAGAGAAAAGTGGAATAGGAGAAGGAGTGTCCCAACGTCCAAAGCGTGCACGGAACTACAGAGTGGGGCCCAAGCAATGCGTCGGAGTTCAAAATAACATGGGGATCAGTGTGAGAGAGGAGGGGGCCAAACAAGTCATTTTACGTGATATCAAGAAAGGAAGCCCGTCAAACAAAAGAGGGCTGCCCCGTAAACCTGCTTCTCCTAATCTGGGGACTACAAAGGCCAAAGCCCAAGTCGCTTCAGGGAGCAAACTGAATGGCCCATTGTAGGAAATGCTTTGGACAATGAAAGGGCAAAGAGGATGGGACTGGGAGGGGAAAAAACAAAAGGTACAGAGAACTATTGCCTCGTTTCTCTTCAGCGGAGTGAAGACAACGTGGGCGAAGAAAAGGAGCCTCAAGAAAACACTCCAACACAAACCCGTGGGGCGTAGCAGATCAACAACAGAGAGCTGGCACGAAAGTGCAGAGAAGGCGTGATTCAAGGGAAGCAAAAGGAAAACAGAATGGTTAAGCTTGAAGATCTCTCACAGATCTTGATCGAATCGTTCTCCGATAAGTTTCTGAGAGATACTCTTTCCTTTTCAGTTGGGGGTGTAGACGGTGTAGAAGAGGTTTTTACCGCTGTAGGCGAGTAGATCTTATGGCAGGCAAGCGCATAACTTTTGCAAATATCCAAAGCAGAGGGGTTTCAAACTCATCCTGTCTCCGCAAGATCGGTGGGAGACATCAAAGAAATTGGTGGCTAGAGGTCAAGAAGCTTTGATACACAAAAAGGCGGTGCGTGGTCGCACAAGTTCTACAAAGAAGAAGTGACAAGGCCCGCTTCCTCGGGCGTGCGTAAGAACAACTGCGGACCCAAAGAAGCGCAAAACCCCGAATCGGGTCGAGTGTACTAGTGGATGGTCGAGTTCTACCATTTGCTCAATCTGACGGCCTAATCCTCAGCAAGCCTAGTTAATCAATCTTGATCGACTGGCCTGTCCAAGTAAGTCGAAAGGTGCCCACTCCCCGCATGGGTCGAACTCGTTAGGTCATAAGGGCTTTGATGCAAAGTTTGCGAGAGGAGTTCATCGAAACAAGGCCTCAGATATGGGCTTCCTAAGCCTTTTAGCGTAGTCCTATTTCCAAAGTTGAATCAAATATCGAGGAAGGAATAAAGATCTCGTAGGGAAGAAGGCGAGATAAGAGACTCACCCGATGATGACTGCTGCCTCATATGAAAGGTATGTAGATGTTCCTTAATGACCCTAGCTCCTTCCGATTCTCTGTTAACGCCCATACCCCTTCGTGTCCAAAATTCCTCTGGTATGAAGATCCGAACTAATGAGAAAGAGGCAGAAGATGATAGGGCACAATGAAAAGGTATGTCAAGAGTGGAGGAGGCACAACACGAGTCCATTGTGGAACTGATGTACGATACTGGAGCAGCTTGGTTACACCAATAATTTCTGATTTCCAAACTAAGGGGCTCGAGAAGGAGATTTTGGAATTATCGAGGAATTTAGTAGCTTCTAAAAAGCGATAAGGAGAAGAAATATGACAAGACAAAAGTCGAACTGAATTGGGTTAAGACTCAAGAAAGCACCACAATTATAACTTGAAAGGCATTAAACAAAGAGGGAGGGATAGGTGAATCCACGTGATAAAGTTATATAATGAAGATGCAATTCTATCTTGGAACGTAAGAGGTGTGAATGATTCTGATAAAAGGAAAGTAATCAAGAACTTGATTAGAACAAACAGGGTAGACCTAGTATGTCTACAAGAAACTAAGGTTCAAGAGATGAACATCGATATGGTGCGCAGTCTCGGGGTGGGCCGTCTCCTGAATTGGACTGCCCTGAATGCTGAGGGGTCCGCGGGGGGTATCCTTCTGTTTTGGGATAAAAGACGCATCAGCATGGTGGACTCCATGGTCGGTAGTTCAAACACCTCAGTGTCATTCTGCACCGGCCGAAGATGGCTCTAATTGTATCTTACAGGTGTATACCCGGTTGAGAAGAACTGGGAATTTTTCGGAGTGAGCATGGCTCGGACAAAGGTCCGTGGAAGAACCTTTGGTACGTGGAGGTGACTTCAACGCGATTCTCTATCCCGAAGAAAGATCTAAAGGGTAGACACACCCCATGAGAAGATTTTTCCGACATCCTCGACGACTAAGCCGAGACCTCCCCGTCAGGTGGGCCTTACACTCCTGGGCAGGTGGCCTCAATGGTAGATCAAAGTCCGTTTAGGCAGATTGTAGTCTCGTAGGTGGGAGAGCCAGCATTTGCAAAGTGATGCGGGTCTACCCTAGGCGATCTTTGATCAACGCCTTCATCGCGATTTAGGCGTGATGGTCGAAACAGAGGCCCTTCACCTTTAGTTTCGAATTGATGTGTGAAATATCTTGGGATTGAGAGACATTAGAAAGGATTGGTGTGAAATTTTCGACTTCATGGATCTTACGGAGTTTCACGTGCTCTGACTGAGGCCACACGAAGGTGTTACGAATTTGGAACAAGGCGTTTTGGCAAAGTAGAAACTAACAAGAAGGATGCTATGCGTAGGGTGTCTTATTGGGATGATCTTGAGAAGGAAAGGGAACTTAACGGCCAGGGTCATGTTAATCGGCGACTTGAGTGGAGCCCTTGCGGAGGGAGATCTCCTGGAGGCAAAAATCCAGGAGACTGTTTGGAAAGGAGGCAGGGAATACGGGGTTCTTCCTGAGCATTGCAGCCAGGGAGAAGGCAATTAAAAGTATTATCGGCCCGAAGCTAGAAAGGAGGTGAGATAAAAGATGGTTAAGTGGCAGCCTTCCAAAATTTGTTTTCGGCTCCAGGCGGATGGAATCCTTCCCTTCCTGATTTGGAAATCAAGGAGATCGGGTCGGAAGAGAACACGAGGCTGGAAGTTTCTCGAGGGAAGAGAATTTTGTTGCTATTTACGGTCTTAATAATGACAGTACAGTCGGGCGGATTCCCAAATAGCTTTTTGGATCTTTATATTTGGGAGTTCTGCGTGAAGAAGAAGGATCTAGGTTCCTTAGAGTTTCATGATCGATGAGATTTGTCGAGAATCTAATCACGGCAGTTTTGGTGTTGATTCCCAAGAACTGAGAAGCGTAGAGGACTTCAAGATTTAAGGCACGATAAACCTTGTGGGAGGATTATATGGTCGACCAAAGTTAACAACGGGGTAAGAGGGTCTTGGATAAGGTGATTTCTAAGTCTCAAAAAATGCTTTTGTTAAGGAATGACGATTCTTGATGCGATCTTGTTAGCTAATGAACTAGTGGACTGAATATGAAGAAAGGAACAAGGAATGCATGGTCTACTTGAAATTTAGATATTGAAAACGCCTGCGATAGTATCGGTTGGGAGTTCCCATACTGGGGTCATGAATAGGATGAGGTCGTGGTCGGTGTAGTTGTTGGATAAATGGTGCATTTCCACGGCTCAGCACCGGTTCTCTTCAACGGATCCCAATTTGGTTTCTTTGGCCCAGGGGTTCAAGAACGAGACGGCCTTTCTCGTATCTTGTAGTGGAATGGTGACTCTCGGTAGCAATAAGCAGGTGCGATTGGAAGGAAATTATTTTCTTCAGACGAGGATTGCGGATAGGAGAGGGGGGAGGATCGTTAATTTCTCACCTTCTCTAAGCGACGATACAACGATTTTTACGGTAACATAGAAGCGAGTTAAAGTATGGCGGATTTTGATGTGGTTCGAGTTGTTGGGCTTGAAAATTAACTTAAAGCCGAAAGGCTGAGAAATCATTGCAATTGGAGCAGTGGATAGCAGTGGAGGGAGTTGGCTTAGAGTAGGGGTCGGTCTTGGTTGGATTCTTCCACTGGCTGCAGGACTTCCCAGTGATCAGGCTCTTCCCAGGTGTGGGACTCGTCGAAGAGATTAGAAGAGGTTACCATTGGAAGATTCAGTATATTTCTAAGGGAGGACGGGCTACGCTCATTCGCAGCACCTTGTCCAGCCTACCAATTTATTATCTCTCTCTCTTTCGTATGCGCAGTGAGTCACCCGATTGGAAGGATCCAACGGTTTTTCTATCTGGAAGCGATCATGATAAAAATTCTTTGGTTAATGGACCCCTGGTGGTATACTTGATGACGGAAAGGAGGCATCGGGATTAAGAGCTTTTCTGGCACATGGACAAGGCTCACGCTCGCAAATGGAGCGAAGGTTTTATTGACCAGGAAATAAGCTTTGGAGGAGGGGTTATTTGTTGCTGCAATTTGGCGAGTCATGCGGGTGGCATACACACGATGCGGAGGTGGATATGGAACCTGGTTTGTGGAAGAGTCGAGGGAAAGAGTGGCCAGTTTTTCGAGAACTCGGTCTTAGCCCCAGGGATGGAAGAAGGATCGATTCCAGGAAAAGATGTATGGTGTGGTGGAGGCTTTGTGTTGGTTTCCCTTTTTAATCGGCTGCGAGCAGGAGGCTAGGGTTGAACATGCGGGATAGCGATGGGAGGCGGGAGGCGGTCACGACCTTCCTAAGATCTCTCGGCCGGTGGGAGATTGGAGATATGGTAAGATTCCTACAAATTCTCCATGACCAAAATTTGAGACTGACGGGTGAGAAATATGCTCTTATTGAAGGAAGTTAGGCAAAAAAGTTTCTCGGTTAAGGCCGTGTATAAAGGTTACGATATCTCCGAATCTTTGTTTCCCTTATCGTTCGGTTGGAATTCGTTCGTACCTTTGCGAATTAGCGTCTTTTGCGGGAAACGCATGGGAATGAATGCTCCTTATTTGAGGGTCAAATCTGGCGTCGAATGACTTTTAAGCAGTCTTTTGTGTGGGGAGGATTGGGAGACCATAAACCATTTTCGCTGATCCACGAGTGCAAAATGTTGTGGGACTTGCTTTTATCAGGTGGTGGGATTGGTTAGTGTTTCCAGCTGGGTCATCTCGCACCACCTTTGGCAGGTGGAAAAGCGGAAAAAAAGGAATTTACGGACATGACACCATTAATCTTGTTTTGGACTCTCTGGTGTGCTAAAAGCAGTTGGCGTTCGAAACGAGGTCGCCTCAGCGAAGGTTAAAATTAGCTTTGTCTCCCGATTTGTGGAGTTGGGCGACTGTTTGCGATGATACTACAAACTCGTTTTTGTTCCTCACGGTTGGGATTGTGGGTGGTTTGGGGGACCTTTTCTTTGTCATTGTGTGTTTGGCACCTTGCCTGTCACTTCAAAGTATAAGTGCTGGAATTTTCTTTTTCATAATACTTGCTTTTTGCGATCGAAAAGGTCTGCATCTCTAGAATTGAGATCATCTCGAGAATAATCATGGAAAGGGGGCATGCACACGGTATTTGGGGAAGAAAATGAGCTTGAGAGAGTCCTAGCTTTCGGGGAAAATGGTGTGTATATGAGCAGTGCGGGTGATGACCTAAAACAGTCTCCCAGTTCACTTTCTCTATTTTTAGTAGTGCCTTGCTTCTATGGTTTTGGGTTTGGGGTACCATGCGGTAGGATCTAGAACCACTTAGGGGGTGGTGTGTGATGTAAGGAATGGGGTTTAGATTCAGACGATAATTGATGTGGGGAGGAGCTTGATTGAAGTGGCGAAAGAAAAGTAGAGCTAAAGTAAAGGTCATTTAAGACCTGGACTTATAGTTGGGAAAGTAGTTGCTTGGTAAATTGCTGATTTTCTGGGTTCTAACTAAGGGATTTGAAAAAGGAATTTGGATTGTGGAAAAATTTTGAGTAAACCATAGTAAACAGGAGGAAACTTGGCGATTCTCAGCGGCGGTAAGAAGACGAGTACTAATTATAATGGGAAGAAATAAATATAAAGGAGGAAGGAAGGATCAGTGAGGAACCCCTCTTGTTAAAAGTTGATGAAAATTAAATTCTATCTTGGAAATATTAGAGAGCATGTGACATGATAAAAGTAAAGTTATCAAAATTTTCATAAATTAAGGCAGGTACCAGTTTGTTCTGAAACTAAGGTCGAATGAATATGTCGATATGGTGCGCGATGTTTTCCCAGGGTGGGTCGTTTTTAGGCGAAACTTTGGCGAGGATCTTGAGGGTATTCATACGCTTTCGGGATAATAGTCGCATCGACAGTTGATTCTGTGGTCGATGCATCTGTCCTAGTATCTGTTTAAGAATGGTACAGAGGATGGGTGTCAAAATGAGCTTTTTCAGGTGTATCAGCCCGGTTTGAAAAGACTTCAGAGAATCCTTTAGGAAGAGCTTGGTTTGATCATGAAGAGCCTTTAGGGAAGATCCGGTGTGTCGACGATTTCCGTGAAATTCTCTCTCTCTAATGAAGATCTGAGGGCGGGATTTCCTAACTCCATGAGAAGGTTTAGACATCTGAATGACACAGGTTGAGAGACCCTTCCGCCCCGGGGGGAGGGGGCCCCTTTTCACTGAAGGGGTGGACTCGGCGAATGAATCAATGTCCCTTTTAAACAGTTGCTGAGTCGCTCTGTGATAGAGAACCACTGACAAAGGTGATCAGATGTCTCACGAGCGATCTTTGATCATTCTATTATTGAGGTGGTGATGGTATTAAAGACAGGCCATCTAGATCATTCCACCACATGGGTAACTTTTGGATGATCTGAGAAGGAAAGGGGATTAGGACCTCGAGGAAATTGAGTGTAAGCAGAGTTGATTTCAAAAGTTGAGACCATCGGAGGATCTCACGGGATGAGTCGAGAGGAACACTTGGCTAAGGAGGGGCAGGAGACCACGAGTTTCTTTCAGGATGGCTGCCTTAATGGGAAAGAAATTTAACCCCAGCTTATTTGCATCAGCTGAAGCCCCAAACAAGGAGGCTAATATCAAGGACCAGGCTGGTGGGCAACGCTCCAAAAATACTTCGGCTCGTGGGTGGGCCTTCACTTCGATTTAGCTTTCAATGGGATGTTAGGTGCAGAGGCGGCTGTTTGAAAGCTTCTCGAGAAAGAAATCACAGACTGACTATTTCGAGGTCTTAATAGCGATAGGCTCCAAATAAGAATTGGTTTCCCACTCCAGCCTTTTGCCCCGGTCAGTACTGGGACTGCAAGGAGAATGGTGCTGGGTTTTTTCGAGGTTTCTAGCTGATCGATTATTAGATTTGTTAGAAAATCTAAATCTCATTTATTTTTTGGTTTGATCATGAAACTTGACGTGGGGACTTGAGGATTTAAAGGCCAGTAAGCCCTCAGTGGGAAGCCACTATCTACGAATTTTGACAAAGTGTTACTTGACCGGGACTAGAGGATCATGAGACATGGTGATATCTAGGGTCAATGCTTTGAGGCGACCAGATTTTGGGCGTTGTTGGTGTGACCAGAGATTGTGGATTCAGCCACGAGAAGAAAGGAGTGTGGATTGGTCTACAAGGCTGGATATAGAAAAGCTACGATAGTATCGGTGGGGAGTTCCCCATCACCGAGCCATGACGGGATGGGGTTGGTGTAGGAGTGGTTGGCGGATAAATGGTGCATCTGTGACGCCACCAGGTCCTGCTCATAAGCAGGATCTGACCGAAGCACCTTCTGGCTTCCCAGGGGTTTGAGAACAGGGTGATCCCACTTTCTTCCCACTCTTTGTTATCGGAACAAGAAAGAGAAGAGAAAGAGAAAGCACTGGTGTTTGGTAAATAGTCTTTGTTGAAGGAAACCATCTTTTGATAATAGGATTGGGTAGGAGAGATGAGGATCGACCATCCTCACGCCCTCCCTTAGTGGCATAGTTCCTCACTGCGAGGCAGCAAGACCAGTTCAGGTTTTCTGGCTGGGTTATGATGGTTGAAGCTATGTCGGGTTTGAAAATTAGCAAACAAAGCGAAATTGTCAATTAAGACTTGTGTGGCTGCGGAGGAGTTGGCCTGGCTACAGGATGCAAAAATTGGTTCCTTCTACGTCTGCACAGGACTTCCCCTTGGTGCGAAGCATTAGGCGGCTCTTGTGTTTGGGATTGGAGTTGAAGAGAGATTAGAAAAATTTGGCTTCTGAAGATTGGTATATATCTAGGGCGGAAGGTTACTCTCATTAAGTAGTGCCTGTCCAGTCTCTCACGTCCCATTACATCTTTATATTCTACGAATCTTGCTCGAAAGTGTGTTGCTAGGTGGAAAGGATTCAAAGGCAATTTCTTTGGGGGGTGGCATTGTGATAAAAAATCTCTGGTGGTAGGTGAGTGCCTGAACAAAACCAAGAGCATTGGGATAAAGCTTCTCCCAAGATGAATAAGGCCTGCAGCGGAAATGGAGTTGGCGGTTTGCCAACGATAGAAATGCGCTTTGGAGAAAGGTTATTTGTTGTAAATTTGGCGAGTCTAATGGGGGTTGGCATACCTGTGACCTGAGAGTAGGCTATAAGACCAGCTTGTGGAAGGAAATTAGAAAAGAGTGGCTCGGGTTTTTCCAGAACGCGGTCTTTGCCCTAGGGGACGGAAGGAGGATCAACTTCTGGAATGATATTTGGTGCGGAGAGGAGGCGTTGAGTTCTAGTTTTCCCTCTCTTTTTAATTTAGCTTTGAATAAAGAGGCCAAGGTTGCGGCCATCTAGGATGAACGAGGGGGCTAGGAGTTGAGTTACTGACCTTCCTAAGATCACTGGCTTGATTAAGTCCGAAGAGATGGTAAGATTCCTACAAACTCTTCATGATCAAAATTTCTGCCCCACGGGTGAGGATAAGCTTATGTTGAAGGATGTCAAGGAAAAAGGGTTCTCGGTTAAGATCATGTATAAAGGTTTTGATATCTCCCCTGCCTTTGATTTCCCCTCCCACTTGGTTTGGAATCCAGTTGTTCCCCTAAAAATTGGAGTTTTTGCTTGGGAAGTTGCTTGGGGTAAAGTGTTCATGTTGGATCAACTTAAACGCCGTGGAATGGCTTTTGCAAATAGATGTTTTATGTGCGAAGAGGAAGAGGAGACCATAGACCACTTATTGATTCATTGTAAAAGTGCTAAAATGTTGTGGGATCTTTTTTGTCAATTGTCGGGTGGGTTTTCCGCCATTCCAGGTCTTTCACCTTCGCACAGCTTGAGCCGCCCAGGTAAAAAGCGCCAAAAATTTGGATGTGACTCCATTGGTAATGCAGTTTTGGACTCTTTGGCACACTAGAAATAGATTGGTGTTCGAGAATGAGGTCACCCCTACCCAAAGGATTAAAGCTAACTTTGTTTCCAATTTATGGGCGGGAATTTGTCGTACTAGTGTTGATATCTAGTATGTTTTGGATTTGCTCCATGGTTAGGGGTAGGTAGGGTTTTGGGTTTGTATTATTGTTTGTTTTGTTTTGGCTCCCTTTTGTTCCACGACAGGTGTACTTGGGATCTTTCTATCTTTATAATATGTGCTTTTCTTGGATAAAAAAAAAAAAATTTACTTATCAAGAAAGAAAAAAGAAAAGAAATAAAATGGTTCACAAAGACATCCCATCCCAACTCACTCCCGAAACAAGCATACACACTCATAAAAATAGAAAAAGAAAATTAGTACAAAGGTATCGCTTAAAAATTTTTAAAAGATGCATTTCAAATAACTGTCTTGAAAATTTTAAAAGAAAAATCATCAAATCTATTTGTATTCTACAGTATTTCAATGTATAAAAATTCTATTATAAAGGTCCCATTAAAAGGTTTATAGAAGACCCATCTTAGTTTTTATTTATAAAAAAAAATAAGTCATTTAAAAGAGAAAATTGGATATTTTACATATGCTTAGTTTCTTGATTGTTAAACTGCTGAGGCCGTGTTCAGCAGATTAACCTTCACATCCTCCCACAGGAAAACTTAGTTCGTCAAATGAACTATAGTAGCCCTAGAAAGAAAGATTGAACATTTTTTCATGAAACCACAAGTAGAACAAGCTGAACCCTGATATAAAACCTATCTGAAACCCTCAACAAGACATCTACCAAATATTTCACTCTATCCTAGATAATGCATATCATCAACTTTCAAATTTCTAAGACTAGGCTTTCATTTCAAACATTTTCATGTAATCTTTGGCATTCCCTTAGATTAAGGGTTTATATCTGTGCACAAAACTATCAGGCAATTCCAATGCCAGTACAGAACTACAAAACCCTATAACTCTGAATATTGAAACGGAAAGAACCACAAAACCCTATAACTCTAAACATTGAATCGGAAATAAAATAACAAATCATATAAGTTCCAAATATTGACCTGATCAAGACTAATGGGAACAACCCTAGCCTGACTTCGTAGTTCCCTTTTCCGTAACTGAACCTGTAAATCACCATAAACAGAACCGCATTACGAAAAAACCTAAAATTCTATTCAGAATTTTCTATTAAACGACCCGAAAAAAGAAAACCAGAGAAAACCAGCAATCACAGAAACGGAAAATGAAGGAAGAAAAAGAATCAAACAAACCTGAGCGAGAAACGCTTCGGCGTCTTCCTGGCGAAAGCAGAGCAAGCCAATGGATTTGATGCTATTGGGATCGGAAATCAGCACGAACTCGTTGTTAGAGTTGCTAACTGTGTACACCGCCGTTCCAGCGAGGCTCTTGGCTACGTGGTCGGAGCTTATGGCGCCGGTAAAGTCTCGTTTAGCCGGACGAGCCTCTTGCGACACGGACGCAAACGGCAAAGAATTGAGTACACGCGAACGCTTCAGTGCCGGAGGCGTCCAGTTGCCGGCGAGCCGCCTAGTATCATCGATGCGACTGGCGAGTTCGGCGCAGCCAGGCAGTGTGGATGAAGATTGAATGATAGCAGAGGATTAGAGGGTCTTGGAGTTTCCATGGTCCGCGACGTATCAGAAGATCAAACGGTCCCGTTGGAATTCGATTTCGATATATATGACACTGTAGTGTCTAAGTGTGGCGACACGGACACCCCTTCTTCTTCAGACTTCACATGCCTGTGAAAATGGTAAAATAACTGCTTTGGATAAGGTCTGATAGCCGAAGTGGCAAGACTCGGCCTTGCAACAGAATTTGAACCAAGCCCAGCCCAGCCCAGCCCAGACCAGCCCATTTAAGGTCTAAGCCCATTGGGCCCATGCATGCATGTCAATCAGTCTAGCCGTGTCCTGGCTTGTTGGCAAAGTTATATGAGTCGATGATTCCCTTCTGAGTTGCACTCTCTTATAGTTAACTCGTACATCATTTTCGATTTAAAGATTAGGATTCTCAACTTTAACATTGAGATTACAGTTTGAACACTGAAGTGATAAAAATATACTTCCATTATGGATCTTCGACTCTCCTTTTCTATCATTCTCGGACGCTGTTGCACATGCATACAGATATATAACTATCCATTTTTCTAATGTTAATTTATTCCCTTGCCAAGATGCAGCCCCCACCCCACTCCTGTATGAGAAGTTACGTGCCTTTGTCCTACTGGCTCAGATTAGCCCGCACTCATCTACAAGAATGAAAAAGGAAAATCAATCCGGATCCGAAGGGTACTTCGATTCGTCCGACCCCGGTGTTTTCTCTCCAACGATCGGTTCGGAGTCCCCTCAAAACCATCTGATTAAGCCCGATTTTAACTTCATGAGTTTTATGAGATTAGTCTCTAACTAGCTATATATTATTTGGTTGCAGACTGAAACAGTGATTGGTTTTGTTGATTTTAAGATTTGAAGAATAATCGAATTCCCTTCAAGTCTTTGTGCCCGAGTTCTGGCTGGAGGCTTAATTAACAGGATTACAAATTAGAAAGTTTCCCCAATTAGCTGGTGGTTAGGTAGTATAACATGATCGATAGCGCGATAAAAATGCGAAATAAAGAAAAAGCTTATGAATTTGCGTAAAAACTCGCATTGGGAAACCGCCCATGACGAGAAGAAAGGCTTCGTTATCGATTTGAGAAGTTCTGAAGTATAACGTAATAGAATAACGGCAATATATTAATTTGTGAAAATCTTGAAATTTGAGAAAGGTCAAATGCAAGCGAGACAAGCCTGCACCTCCTTGGGATTAGTTATGAGCCTAATGTATGTCACTGAATTTTTCCTCAACTTCTTAACTTCGCAAAGAAAGTCTTTGTGTAAACACTTTTCAGGGTTGAACATAAGCCCAAAACTAATTTTGGGTCAAAAATCAACAACTCCATGTGACATAGAATTCCCATGTAGAAAGCGTCAGCGGACTACATATAATAAAACAATATCAAAACCTTACTCATCAACCGCAATAAAATAATGGTTCAAAACTCAAGTAAGTCCTACGAGTTTGAACGATACCTGAAACTTGGCTAAAGATAGTGACTTAGTCATCATATCTGCAGGATTGTCTTGGGTTCAAACTTTACTCACAATAATGTCACGACGAGCAATAATCTCACGCCGCAGTAATCGCCATCAATATGTTTCATTCTCGTGAAACATCTGCTCTTTGGTGAGAAATATAGCACTGCTTATCCTGAAACAAATGTGTTGATTTGCAAGCGATCACTTAGCTCCCCAGAGCAATGCTTGTTGAGGGCCTCTTTACGAAACTTTTGTAATTACATGTCTTTACCTTTCTATAAGTTTGACAAGGTATTGTTGACTAAAGATCAACCTCCAGCTATTGGCACAACCTCAAGTGGTGAACTTTTATCTCTATAGGGATCTCCTCTGGTAGAGATCTCTAGCATAATGATCCTTATTTTCACGACTCATCTCTAGTCTACTAAACTACAAATAAACACTACCGTCCACCCAGTATCCGGATAAAATCCAACGACACTTTCCAATGTTCCTTGCAGGTTTCACCATGTACCTGCGTTACATGAGGCCAAATGGATGACACGAGACAGCCTTATTAAACGACACTAGAATATGATCTTTCTAGACCTTGTAGTTAACACTCTCCATGGCGTGGACATAAAGGTGATGAAAGTGCGAAATGGTGCAAGTGGGGTAATGCTGATTTCGCATTCACGCATGTTGAACTTGCGAAGCACCTTTTTTAATATATCCTTTCTGACTCAAGGATAATCTTCCTGCCGCTCTATCCCTCAAAATCTCCATCCCAAGTATATTCTTGACTGCTCTAGATCTTTTATCTTAAACTCATTATTAAGCTGCGCTTTTATAGTTCTTATCTCTTCATTACTCTTGGCTACTATTAGCATGTCATCAACATATAAGAGTAGATACAGAAATGACTCATCATTGCGTTGTTTGAAGTAGACACAACTATCAAAGCTACTTTTCAATAAATCTCATAGGAGATGTCATGAATGTGATAAGTCTCCTTTTACCATTGTCACAGGAGACTATTTCAAACCATAAAGAGACCTCTTAAGTAGGCGAGCACTTGATTATTGCACTTGAAGTACGCAAAATATACATGGGCTGGCTGCATATAGATGTCCTTTCTCCAAGCTCCCATTGTAAAAATGCGGTCTTCACATCAACGACTCGAGCTCGTAATCATGAAAAGCCACGATCGAAAAATCTCGAATTGAGCTATGCTTCACCACGGAGAGAATACATGAAGTCAACACGGAATCGTGTAACCCTTTAACAACTAGTTTTACCTTGTGCACTTTGCATGTTCCTAAGGCTCTGGTGGCCTTCTTTCTTCTTGAACACCCATTTGCACCGAATGACTCTTCCCTTTTAAGTAGTCTCATAATATCCCATGATCATTTTTATGTGGACTCCATCTATTCTTGTATAGCAATCATCCATTTTACTGCAGAATCAACAGCTAACTTTGCTTCTTCATAGGGTGGATCATTTCTTCCTTTGGACTTAATATTATCTACACTAGAGGCATATGCAGCCAAATCGACTTCACCATGTTCTATGGTGGGCAATTAGTCCTCCTCTACATGTCTAACAATAGAATATTGTTGCATTGGAGCGAAAATTTGTAGGGACACTTTGCTCCTTGGGAATTAGGAACGAGCGTTATGACTCCACACAATTTATTAAACTCTTTGATCTTAACACTAAACTCTTTAAGAGCCAAGACTTGAATCATAGAAGTCTCATCGAATCCGTTTATCTTAATTACAATTTCTTGGTTTCAGAACACCACGATTTATAGCCTTTTCACACGGTTATAAAAATATTATACATATACTTCGGTGTTTGAACTTCCCATTATAAACATGGGCATATGTAGGGCATCCAAAAATTTTCAAATTTGAATAAGTAGGAGGACTACTAGACCATACCTCTTGAGGAGTATTCTTCTCTATAACGGCCCGAGGAGAAGCAGTTGATCAAGTAACATGTAGTGGGCGCGCTTACACTTAAAAAGACTTGGCCATTTCGGCATTAGAGCATGCATATGACCTTCTCCATGAAAGCCACTATTCATAAAACTCATTACCATTTTGTTGTGAGAAGTATATGACAGATTATGCGATGTCTAACAATTCCCTCTTTCTTGCCGCAATGTTAAGCCTCAAGTAAAATGCAAAACTCTAACCCATTATCAATGCGAAGACACTTCACACACCTCACGTGTTTGCTTCTGATCATTATCTTCCCAAATCCTTGAATGTTGGCTCACATCACCTTTTGTTTCGAAGAATACCCGCACCTTACGTGAGATGATCATCAATGATCGTTAACATATAGTAGCACCTCAGTAGAAGATACTGCGGGTCCCAAGGTCGATGTGAATGGTCGAAGTCCACGACTTATGAATGCACGAAGAGAATCTAACTTCGGCTGTTTGAAAATAAGATATCATAAAAGCGCAACTTGTTTTTACGCCCCTTTTAGAAGTCCTTTTCTACTCACCTCTGCCATACCGTTTTCGCTCATGTGCGCAAGACACGCATGTGCCAAAATTTCGTAACATCATCATCTGATAATGAACAAGATGCAACAACAACATCTCCTGTAAGAGTAGAACCCTGTATAACATATAACATGGCGGTCTTTTGATGACCCTTCATCACAACTAGGGCTCCTTTACTAATCTTCAGGACTCCACCTTCACCAGTGTATTTGTACCCTTTTGCGTCGAGTGCTTTCGGGGATATCAATTCCTGCCAATCGGAACATGTCTGACGTCACTAAGAGTGCAAACTACTCCATCAAACATCCTAATGTGAATTGTCCAAATACCTGCTACCTTACAAGATGCATTGTTAGCCATCAAAACTGCACCTTTATGCACAGGCTCATATATAGAGAACTAGAGTCATGTGAAACGTACAACCAGAATCTAAAATTCAATTTTCACTAGCTCTTGAATCAACATCTGAAGCAACCATAAGTTCTCCATATGTAAAACCCTAGAAAGTCCATTTTATGAGAAAATGGTAAAACGATAATTTCGGTAAAAAATCCAGAATTTTCTAGATATCGGATGACGAAACGATCTTCACTGTTGAAATCGTCTCGCAAAATCTAGTTACCATGTCAAATTTCGTCGAATTTCGAGATAGTCGGGGATTTCATGTTTTTCGAATGCGAGGTAGTGCGGGACGATTAGCGTGAAGAGTGGTTAAAAAGTGCTTGTAGCGTGTTAAGTGGGGATCTCTGCCAACAAAAGGCTCAAGTGGGACCCTTAGGAGACAAGTGGCAACCCATGATTGGGTAAAAATCTAAGTGGATGGATAAGGGGATAAGGTAATTCTAGAGAGCCAATGAGAGGCTGACATGTGGTAAGTGAGGGGACATCTCACTTGACCCAAGCTTGACCAAATTGGTTGAGAGAGGGAGGAAAAAGGAAGAAGGAAAAAGAAAAAGAAAAGATAAAGAGAGAGTTATAGAGAGAGAATGCTGCGCTATCACAAGTGGAGCTATTGGGTGGCAGTTCTTGCGAGGCAGAGGGAAAGTTTATCCTTGAAATTTAGAACCGCATGAGATAGGAAGTGGGGGGTTTGGCAAACTCAAGAGGTAGGTTTCTCTACTTGGTTTAGTCTTTGGCTAAGAAACCGTACGAATGGTTTGGAGTGTTTGGAGACTGTATGGTAGAAGTACTAATCCCAATTGGGCGGTGATTGGGTTTTTAGGGTTGTTTTGAGCAGTCCGACTATGTTGCTTAGTAGTTCAGAGGCAATTTGCACGATTTGATTAGCCTGAGTGTGTTGTTTTTGGTGTTATTGCTAAGGATGAATAACATGCTGATTGTGTGAATTATGTTAGTATATGCATGTATGATATATTAACATGAGTTGGTATGAGATGACATATTACATTTCATATGCACGGGTGATGAGTGCAAAACTCATCTATGTTTTGAGTTCATTTCACATGCTATTTTGTGCATTTAATATCGTACCAGTAAAAGCTACGTAAAATTTCCTCAAGCTTGGTTTGTAGGATTATTGATGAAAAGCAGTGATTTGGCAAGAAATGAGCAATATATTTCCAAAGAAGAGTCAGCGAGAGTTTCAAGCGCAGCTACTGGGAAGGTGTTATTTTCTGTACCATCTGGAACATCAAATGATTCAAATTCCCTCATGGATGCATTCTACATTCAAGAGCTTTCCAACGAGTACTCACGCCCAAATCAGAGTTAAAATGAAGAAGTTATGGCGACAAGTTGAAGAAAAACCGGTTCTTTAGTGGAAAATTGATCAGCGACATGAAATCTTTGTCGCGACAAAGCGGTGTCGCGACAGTTGGTGTCGCTGACAGAAGCTGGTGTGACCATGACAGTTGGTGTCGCTGACAGGAAATGGTGTCGCTGACCGAAGACACGTGTCGCGACGAGCTTTGCGGCTTGACGAAAAATGAAAATTGAGTTTTTGACCTAATTTCAAGCCCATTTCATACAGGACCGCCATATACTCATTTTTGAGGTAAGAGGCGAGCGGGGAAGGTGGAGAGCCTCTCTCATGGGGTTTTCTCTCTAGACTGCCCGTTTTCAATTTTTACGTAGATTTTGATTTTTAGATTTGAGGCCGGTTTAGAGCCGATTTTTGTTTATTGAAGATATTTCGGTCTTTGTATAATAGAGATTAGATTCAGCTAGGATTCAGTGAATTGAAAATTTAAAAAATCTGGATGCTCTCTCTCATGGGTTTTCTCTCTCTAGCGCACCGTTTCTTAGTTTTTGCTCTGATTTTTATTTTAATAGATCTTGCAGAATAGTTTTGACGATTTTTATTTGTTGAAGAGATTTTGGTGTACTTCGGATATTCAATTTATTCTTGTGAGGGTGAGTTAGCTGAAATCGGGTTTTTCTCTTCTTTCTCTTGATTTCTTTCTTCATTTTTGCCACTTTTTGTTTGATTAGTGATTGAAATCGGTAATGGAACATTAAACACCCTCCCAGGGTTGGGGATTAATTGTTGAGCGATTCAGATTTTGCGAGTTTTGGTTATTTTGTGGGTTTGGCGAATTTATATAATTGGTATAGTTCATATAATGAATTGTTGAATGTGGTAGCTTATACCAGCAGAATTTGTATCTTTGCTCTGATTTCAGAGGCCCTCCCGAGTGACACGAGATGGAGATTCTGAGTAAAGCGTGCTTTTAGGGGTATCTTAGACTAATATCTTGGGCTAATGAACTGAAAAATTACTTTTTGATAGATACTAATTTACTCATGGTGTGAGGATTAATTAGATGATGTATCCATTGGTGTCGAAGGTTTCTCCATGAATCGATGAAAGGATCTTGATCAGGTGTTAGCGAATCTAATCAAGGAGATAGAAAATTTTATTATTAGATTTGAAGGACGAGATATCGATTACATTGGAGAAAGCTTGCATTATCATGTCTATGGGAAGCGAATTCTTCGATCTGAGAAATGGTTGTGAAGTATTGAAAAGAAAAAATCGAATCTTGAGTGCTGAGAATTTTACAGTAGCTATTTAGAACCATTTGTCTTGAAAAGGAATATGGATCTCTAACTAGTGAAATGTATGGTGTATGGAGGAAACTGAACTACATTGCTCTTGGACAAAATCCGACATTCAGCACCACAAATGTTGCACTTTGAAATGCAAGCGCATTTTGTAAGCAAATTATCCCCATCCTAGTGACTCTCTTCATACTTATTTTTAGAATTAAGTAGTTGTTTATTTGGTAGATTTTTAGGATTAGTTTAAATCAGTTTTTGTTTCAATTAAATTGATTTTTATTCGACATCCCTACTGTTCCTAAATAGTGAAGAGCACTATGTCGAGGGTGATCAAATTCCAATTAGAGAGAACCTCCGGTCCTCGTGGAGTGCGATATCGGGACTCCCAGAGTCCACTTTATTGCCCATGACTTGGGTACGCGGAAAGGTTGGAGTGTTGGTAATACTTTTTCATTTCAATTTTTGAGTATACTTACTTTTGATTCAGTTTTGAGTATTTACCACATTCACTCCCTTGACCATATTTTCCTGCCATCATTTGGTGCACAGCGAGTTTTGGCCTTGGATTACTTAGGGGATTAGATAATAGTCTTTGGTAATAGTGTCATAAAGATTTGTACATGTCGTTTTGGTCTCTCCAAACAAGTTTTTGAAGCGTGGATTCTTGAAGTTAAGTTAATAGTCGCTTTGTTAATAGTGTCATAAGATTTATTACATATGTATTTTGGTCGGTCATCAAAGTTTTTATGGCGATTTTCTTGGGGATTAGATAGTAATTAGCCCCATTGATAACGTTATAATCTTGCATGCATAACTAATGCATAAATGTGCAAACATGTTTTGGTCCAGTCAACAAGTTTTATTGCACCATAGAGCAATAGGTGTAAGTGCATGACATGATTTCGGAGGGTTGACCAACAATTATTTATCAGAGTATGCCCGTTATAATACATCGAAGGGTTGTCCGCACTTGTCGTTGTCGAAGTGTGTTCAACCCCAGCCTTATATCGGAGGGTTGTCCACAAATAAACAAATATCTTTGTTTTGAAAATGATATATCATACATGGCAAATTGCATTTGTGAGAGAGTCGGTGAGGACTCGAGGCACGGGACGGGGCATGTAGACATTCAATTAGGGATATGCATGATTTATTTGAATGTTTGTTTGGTTGCCATTGCATGAGCACTTAGGTGGGAGTAGCGAAGTGTCGGAAAATTCAACTGCCGGGCATTGCTCACTGGAGTGGAGTGGGAATAACAATTTAGTGCGAAGGTGCACACAGGATGGAACGCATCGAGGACCTAGTGGCGAAAGATTTGGGTGGGCCTCATTTTTTGTGTTATCATCAAATTTCCCTGGGTGAAAACCCACTTTTTGTCTTACATGTGAGAAAGAGTTGTAATTAAACTCTTTTATGTACAATAAATACATTTTGTCAAGTTTTCCAAGTTCAAATGGCCTTTGTAGTATTAAGGCAAATTTATGCTGGTTTTACAGTAAGTAGAACAAAAGGAAAAAAAAAAAAAGTGCATGGGAGCGAATGGGGTGGGCTACTACAGTTTCAGATTTTGAGTCCTGACACTTTGCCGGTGGTGTCCCGCGAAGCCGGTGGGGAACACGGCGTGCCGCGTGATCTGCGGTGTGCCTGGGAAGGCTTGTCGTGACAGGCTTCCTTGGGTGCTCTGTAGTGACAGAGGACCCCTTGTCACGACAGAGATGGCTCACTTTGTGTCACGATAGAGACTTTGGTGTCGCCACAGGGGGCTAAGTTGTTGGGTTGTTTGAGTCACGACACAGCCTTTGTGTTGTGACAATCGGCGCGAACAAGCACGATAAAGGAGTCCTGTCGCGACAGAGAGTTCTTTATAGCGACGGACTTTCCAATGTTTTCTGTCGCGATAGGGAGCTCTCTGCGGCGCGACGGGACTCTGACGTGACAAGGTTTTCTTGTGGTGACGAGTGCGCGGCGGTGTGCGACCGACCGCCCTTGTGGTGTCCGCGACATGCATTTGAGTTTGGCCCGGGTGGTGTCGCGACTAAGTGAATGTGACGGGGTTGAGCGAGACAAAGCACCTAGTCTTGCACGGCGGCGCGGTGTGCGGCAGCGGCGCGTGCTGCGACGAGCTGCGATGGTTGCAGCGTCTTGCTGCATTATTTAGTCCTTGTTCATGGACAACGTTCACAGAACAGCGTTCCAAAAAAAAAAAGAAATTACAAAAAATGACCAGGACAGGGCGTCACACCATTAGTTTGATCTGATTCCACAACACTAGCTTCACCATATTTCCTAGATTTCTCTCCTTGTTTGTTCTCGAATTTCTTCTCCTTATTCTTCAACTTGAAACACTCCTTCTTGATGTGATCCTTTTTATTGCAGTAATTGTAGATTTTATTAAAATTCCTGGATTTTGACATTTTCCTCTGTTCTTCACCAGAATTCTTCTTTTGCGGCCTACCACGTACAAACAGGCTATCTTCATGCGCTTGGGACCTATGATTAATTGGTTCGTGCACCTTCTTAAGCGGTATAGACTTCATTTGGGGGTTAGGGTATCGAGATTATATAAAATCATTAATCTCACGAAAGTCGCATCTGGTGAGAAACGAAGCATAATGAGCAGTAACCTAGATCTTCATCTTCATATTTAACCTCGAAAGTTTCCAAATGCTGCGATAATTTGTTTTTAAAGGTCGGTAAGATGCTCTTAGATGGCACACCTACATATGGTGCGAACCGCAATCGATGCTTCAAGTGCAACTTACTCGTAAGACTTTTCATCATGCACAACTCTTCCAACTTCAACCATAATGCATCGACAGTCTTCTCCTTTAGAGCGTGTCTTGCGAATGCGGTCGATCAATGAGAATGAATTTGGGGAAAATGGTACTTTATGATCCTTACATTCTTTCTCCTCTTTGGTCACTGATGATGACATCTTGTCAAGCCTTAGCAACACTTCATCTAGATCCATATGAACGAGCATAATGCGCATCTTAACTTGCCACAACAAAATTTGGTACTACGATCCAATAAGGGAATTTTGTATTTCATGGTTGCCATTGGTAAGATTGGAAAAATCTAATGACTTGATACTACTTCTTATGATCAATGACATAATAAAGAAATACGAAATAAAGGAAAAATATAAGATTTACGTGGAAACCCTCGCGGGAAAAAACCAAGAGTAGAGGAGAAAACTTTATTATCAATTTGAGAGATTGAAGTCTGATGGAATAAAGAACAAGCGGCAATATATTAATTTGACCAGAAATCTGGGAGCAAAAATAGTGGCGTCTTGTGGGGTAAGCCCTACACACCCTTGAGATTAGTTATTGGGTTAGGGCTTGAGCTATGGCTCAACCTCTTTACCACCACAACATATCGCTAATTGTGTATTGTGAAATCCTGCTTGGAGCCTTCGGGTTGGATATATCTTGCAGCAGAGTCGATTCATGAGAATCGAATGGCAATAATGGGATAGCTCCAAACTTTAGTTAGGACTCCAAAGCAAAAGGTGAAATACTATAAAATATACCGTGTTCCCCTTTAATGATTCGTCCCCTTTTGCAGTCAAAATTTCCTTCTCTATCTGGTGGGTACTTTATCGTGAATTGCCTAACAATTAAGGAGAGCAGCGATACAAAAGAAGTCTTCAATACATATTTTGACCGCTTTTTATGTGATATTATTCTTCAATTATTCTAAAGTTCTAACAACCTTATGTTTTTTTTTCAAATTCTGCCAACCAGGAGGCAGACGGTACTTCCATAACATTGACTAAATCTACTGTTCTTGTCGCTAGCCACAGACTCGACCCCGTCTATGACTAATCCCACCAAATTAATTTTTTATGTCTACGATGTTGAAAGGTTAGAATGAGGTTGTTCTATCTCAAATCATCTTATTATCATTCTATTCATAATTAGGATAAAGTTATAAGAGTAAGTTATTAATAATTGAAAATTTGAAAAGAAGATATTTAATTATTATTTTAAACTCATTTTACGTATTTTAGTTATATTTTAATTTAAAAAAAGCATAACTAAAAATAATGTTAAGAAAAATATAATTACAGCTTTCCATTTAAACAAACATACATACTTATAAGTCTCATGAAATCATTGGTATGAATTGGCTTAAGAATTAGAGTTAAATAAATCGATATTTCTTTATTTTTAGTTGAGGCTAAAAAAAAAGAAAGAAAGAAAAGGAGATAGCTCCAGGAGAGGGGGATAAGCAGGCTTGTTGGAGAAGATGATGGATGATCCGGCCGGGATGCAGGCTTGTGGGAGAAGGTGACCCCACCTCCCACTCCATAGTTATCCGGCCAACAAAAACCGGACATTAACCCAACTCCATCAAATTTACGGATACATCCTTGATCCTACTCCACCACCACAACAGTCGCTATACTCAAATGGGCAAGCCCCCACCTCATACCTCCCAGTACTAATTAAGAATAGAAGCTAGAATCGATCTAAGTAGCAACAAACAAGGAGGAGAAGTGCCTCATTGGACTCCCAAAGTTCAAGGTTTCCCCCTTTCAGGAAGAGAGCAGGTCAAGGGTCTTCTCAGCAGTACGACACCAACAGGGACGGCCGGCTCAGCAGGGATGAGTAAAGAGGCTTTCAGGTATGGGGTTGCGTTTGAGCGGCTGGAGAGCCGGTCGAGCCCTCCGTCATGCCGATGCCAACGGAGACCATTACATTAGCGAGGATGAGCTCAGCGAGCTCGTCAAGTACGCCCACAGCAAATGGGGTTTTAGAATCAATTAGCCCTTTCTCACTTATGTTTCTTACCAGAAATTAACCTGGTTCTAGCTAGGCTTTTAATTAAGCTTCTTGTCCTCGCGATGTGCGTGCTTAATTCCCATGTATATATATCTTAGTTTGAGGTTGTGACTTCCAACTCCAACTATCTTTTTTTCCAATGGAGAAACGCCAGCACTTCCATAATAAATCCTTTGTTCTTGTTCCATTTCTTGCCTGCAAATTATCGATTTGTTTGGGATATCGTCCACCCAAGAAAATCCCTAACTTATGGGCTCCCGATTTGTTTTAGTTGCTCAAATTTTCTAGAATTGTAGGGTGTACTTGGTTCCTGAAAACTGATATTGTTTCCTGAATTTGATATTTTTTGTATTTTATTTTTATGTATTTTAGAAAAGAAAAAAAAAGAACCAAAACAAAAGTACAATGCAGAGAGCCAAACGGTCAACAAAAGTATCATATAAAGAATAGAAAATACATGATATATAGTATGAGCGAAGCCACCTAGTGACTGAGGGGCATATAGGTGGAGCCGAACCCAAAATCTAGGTTATCACCCCTTGAAATTGTAGGGTCCTGTACGATCGGGTTATAACATCACTTTCGTTAAGGCATGCCTTTTTTGAGGTTAAATTCTAGTGTCCCTCTTGATCTTAAATTTTTATGTTAAAGAAAATAATTGGTTTTTAAGTAAAGATACTATCTTAATCATTCGAGACAATGCCATAAATAATTTGTTAAGGTAGTTAAGATAGTACCTATGATTGAAAATTAATAATTTTTCATGTATGCCCATTATATATTTATTTCTTCTATACTTTCTTCATTTTTGTTTAGAATGATGCATGGCACACTTATCAGCTGCAGACTGGAGAACTCCCAACAGAACTGGCACATTAACATCAATTTATATGATTCTCTCAGTTTTTCCTTCATTCATATTTTCCCATGAAAATTTCAACCGTTCCCTTGAAAATTTCAAGAACCCAATATAACCTTGAAAAGATTGATCATACTTATGTATTACCTTTTTCTTTTTTATTTTATTTTATCATACTTTTCATTATTTCAGAAAAAGGAAATGATAACTTCCTAACCTTTTGATTAATTAAGAAGAAAAGTTAGCAGACAAGTCATTGGTCATCAGAGACAAAATCATGTGAGTATCAAGCATCATATCAGAAGAATTTTCCATTATATGAGTTAAAGCTAAAGCGAAGGAATTCTAACCATCCAAGTGGTAAAATGGTATGACCAGAAAGGAATTCTAACCTTCTTTTCAATATATATATATATTAAAAAAATAAAACAGTACGAATTTTTACTTATCTATTTAATCCCACGATCTTGTGAGGAAGTGGTCATAGAAAATATCTGTATCTCACAATCTTATGAGATTCAGTCGACGTCGCTCTAAAGGGGCATAACATTAATGTTCACTTTTTCTAGCTGCTCGTGGCTAAGCGGAGGATTCTAGTTCCCTCCCATCTTGATGGCATTTTGTCGGTCTCTTTTAATTCTTCCTTGCACCGCCCTAAAATTCTTTCTCTAAGACGAAGAAAAACAAATTATTGGTCATTGCCTCTTTTGGTTCATCCATCAACTGGCTGAATAGGGCTCTACAATATAGAACAATACCACCGGCCGAATCAAAATACAATTTTAGTGGGTCACACTTAAATAACAGAAGAGGCTTTGGTCCAATAATTTAATATTTATAAATTTTAATTAGAACGGAGATAGAAAACCCTGTCAAGCCACGTACGTGTAAATGATATGCCAATGGTTAGTCCAAACCCTTGGAGAAAGGACATATTCCAATGATTTTAAGTGAACCCAAAGAAAAGTGATCCAACTATGCTTTCTCTACTCGTTTATTTTGCTTTTTCATTTTATTTTTGTTTTCTTAATTTGTTGGGAAATTATAATTTTAAAAGACAATATTTACGTTATACAGTTTGTATTTAATATGATATTATCTATAATTAAATAAATTAAAATAAAGTTTTTATAAAAGCCAATGCTTTTCTGTTTTTTATATTAATTTTTTAAACCCTAAACTTTGGAATTTGTATAGAAAGTGATATATATTGCCTTTAGAAATACGTTCTAATAGGTTGGTAGAAAATGTAAATGTTGCCTTGTGACTTGCTAACTTATAGTTAACTCATATCGTGATGGATTTAAGATTATCTGATTATCAGGTTCTTGAACTTTAACATGACATGACAGCTTAAAGAGATAAAGATATATATTAGTTATGCTTACGGATCTTCTCTTATTAATTATACATACAGTCTAACCAAGAGGCAACATGGGATTCTTGAATGATGAAGAAAAAGAGAACTAAGATATGAATCAAAAAACGAAAACTAAATTCACTTGATTTATTCTATTGCTAAGGTTAGAATTTACGCTCGTACAAGAGCATACATATAAGGAAGAAAAATAGACCAACAACAACTAGCTAATTTACAAGGCAAAACTATCTAAATTCTAGTAATTTACAATTAAGAAAAACGGCTAGAGTGATATATAAGGTAATAGTGTGGAGTGCTTTATGGCTTTGGCTCGGTTCCGCTCAAAGGAGCAGCAGATCAAAGCTCACAGGGAGGCCAGTATCCACACGACAGAGACTTGAATGCGGTTTGAAACGCTTGTGGGCTATCCGATCCTAACGGGGCCTCACGGGGTTTTATTGTCGAACGCGCGCTCACTTCCTAGCGCGATTGCCATCTTTAAGGAGATGTCCGATATGATTTCCCAGGCGGAGTCCCTTACGGTTCAAAAACATATCATCCTAATACCGTGCGTAATCGCCGCTGGGATGATCGGCTCGATCCTTGAGGCGGAAGGTCGGACGACAGTTATCGAAAGGAAAAAATGGTTGTGGCCTTGAAGTCGAGTGCCCACCTCCCTTCCATTTCGAAACTAATCACGGCACGCCAAGTGGATCATCCTCCTCAACTAAAAATAGGAAGGAATGACAACGAAGGTAGGTGAAAATATGCGCTTTCTGAGATTGACATTCACTTACGCTCTCTCTATCTCTTTTGTCCTAACTTAAGCATCGGAGTAGGCGGGGCACACACTTGGAGTCGGTGCCTTGTTGTTTATTTTGCGGGTTCTTTGGCGCGGTTAATGCCTCGACGATCAGGAGACTGCGAGAATCGATGAAGCGATAATTGGCGGCCGGTATGTGGGAACTGACCAGCGAAATCTCATCGGAAGCGTCCGCGAGGGGCTACGTCGGCTATCAAAGCGATCTCACACGCCCGAATTCGGTGGTTCCTGCTGTTCATCGGGATCATCGGACCGCTCCCTACTTGTGGCTCGTAAAAATTATTCTTTGGTAGCCAGCAGTTATTTCATTAAGTGGATGAGGCCGGAGAAACTTTATCGACAAAGATAGGGATGTCACTCGATTTCATCTAAAGAGAATATCGATCTGCGGTTGGTATACCCAGATCAATTGTCGGATAACGAGCCTCGGTCGATGGTTGGGTGTACGGGGAACTTTGCCGGGAATTGAAAATAAAGAATCATACTCCACTCGGGTGCTATCCCATGACGATAGCCCGACAGGAAGCTGAATAAGACCATATTAACCACCTTAAAAGCGATTAGATTCGGCTAAAGGCAGTGGGTGGATGAACTCCCAGGGGTGCTATGGGCACATGGAAATGACTGATCGACCAAGCGGTATCCTCCTTTGCGCTCACTTATGGGACGGAGGTTATAGTCCCAATAGAAATCAACATGTCCACGCTCGGCGATATACTTGACGGTCGAATCTTTGAGCGTGATCAAGACCTAGACATGAGGAGGTAGACAAAGCTGGCAGCGAAGCAGCAGTTGTCTGAAATAACATCATACCATAGCATTTAGCAAACATATCTAAACCGGGCGCGTGAAACCGAGTATGTTTTGGCTAGGGACCTAGTACTAGAAAAGTTTTTCGAAGCATAATTACGATCCGGTCGGTCGAAAAGGTCCCAGCGAGTGGGAGGGACCGTATATTGTAACACGGTAGCGGTGGGGATCGTGTGTTAGATAAACTAGGCGGGACCTTTGTACCTAGAATGTGGAATGTTATGCACTAAGGTATTATCGATAAAGAATGATTCAATTTCTAACTTTGTTCCTGTCTCAATTTTTCATTGCAAAGCCCGGGTAAGGTTGATGTCCTACTAGCCCAGTATGGTTGATGCCCAACTGGTTCATCACAAAGCCCGGGTAAGGTTGATGTCCTACCGGCTCAGTATGGTTAATGCCTAGCTGGTTCATCACAAATCCTGGGTAAGGTTGATGTCTTACCGGCCTAGTATGGTTGATGCCCAGCCGGTTCATAACAAAGCTCGGGTAAGGTTGATGTCCTACCAGCCTAGTATGGTTGATGCTCAACTGGTTCATAACAAAGCTTGGAGTAAGGTTGATATTTCTCGGCCCGATATGGTTGATCGCGGTTTCGCGAAGCTCGGGTAAGCGGTAGAAGAGGGCGAATGAACCTCGCTTGGTGTTCATCGGAGCGATCTATATCCTACTTTCGAAGTGCATCTTTTCTTGCTCGACTAAATTAGCTTAATTATGTGATTCAATAAAAATAAAGCACCCACATTAGATTAGTAACAACACATGCTTTATTACTATTAACCACACATGCTTTTTTATTGAGCTCGGTTTCAAAACAATTAAAGCAGGAGGCGACGAACATGGAGTGAAGGAGCGAAGCAATGAGAAGCGACCACGAAATACAACCTAAGTATCATCGCTCCTCGCTCTCACGGTTACTCTAAAGCGGGAAAGTAGGCTCTTTACCCGGCCTAACCTCGGCGGTAGAGATGCTTTCGCTGCTGCTATGATATATCACCGAGTACAACGGGAGCCTCCTCTCGAGGGCGCGTCGCCACTTCACCAAGAAGAACATCAATGGATGCAGCCTCAGTAGGGACAACACCCGGGGGGTATCGAGGATTAATAAAGAACTCTGAAGATAACGACTTGGACGTGTCTAACATCCCGTTTGGACCTCGGGTTGGCCTCCACAAAAATTATGTGCAAAAGCACAATAACCATACCCATAGTTGAAGATTACGTCGAAGCCCTTCTCGTAAGCCTCCTCCAAAGCCTTTTTCTATTTAAGGGCCTTTGCCTAGATAGAAGACACTTCATCCTTACAAGTCCCGAGTTTTAGTAGTAGAGAGACTTGTTCGTCGCCAGACGACTAGCTTCATTTTCTGCATTCCGCCTAGCCTCCTCTGCAACCGCCAGGGCATTTTGGACCCTAGCCAACTCGGACTCCACCTTCGCCCTGGCGTTCCCTGCTGCATCAACATCCATACGGCCCATCGAGGCATCATGACAGCAAAGATCCGTCTCCGCCTCGAGCTCCCGCCTACCTTTCAACGCTTTAAATTTCATTAGCTCAAATTTCCGGAGCTTGACTCGCTTTAGCTTAAGGAAGCACTTGGGCCAGATTACAAACGACCGAGCGGGCGCTGAGTCGCAACCTCACAGATCCTCACCGAGTTTGGAACTCTTGATGTTGGTAGTTCATGTTTCAAATAGCCGTAATAGCCTGCAAAAGAACGCCTTAGAATAAAGCAATAACTTGGTAATGATATTAGAACAAAGGCATAGCTTAGAACGATCAGTTTCCTCGCCGACCGGATAAAGTCATGTCGCTTATTAGCATGTCGTCTTCGACCACCTGCTTGAGATCTTCCTTACAAGAGTAGGCAAGGATCGAAACGACATATTTTTAACCCTTCTACTCGCACCTCACCGGCATCCAAGCACTGTATAGTTGTTCCAAACGGGCGGTCAGATTTGCCCTATGAATGGCTTATTATTGATAATCTCCTAGGCACCTTTGGGCCTAGGAGCCGATACTTCCTCCATAGGGGGAGCTTAGTCTTGTGGAAGAATATAAGAATACATCAGTAGTTGGTCGGGAAGCAACGACCTACTGCGCTTAGACCTAGAAGACGTAGCCTTAGCTGGCCGACTAGTAGTCTGCTCCGAGGGAATACCCTCCCAGACCTCCTCATGAGTTAGAGGAACCTCTCCTAAATCCGTCGAGGGCACGGTCTCAAAAGTCGATTGGCCATGAAAGCCCATCTCAGGCGAGTCCACAACAACTATTGCATGCCTATATGAGCCCTCGTTGGTTGGGTGTTGATAAGCCTAGCCATCCACCTCGAGGGTAGCATCAGTCGCCTGCTTGAAGCTAGCACCCCGTTTGCTCTTCCGTGCGCCTAAGTTATGAACGAGGTCAGCCATCTTGTCCTCTTCTTCTTCCTCTTCGCTGTGGGGCTACAAATATCAGGCAAACCCAAGGGACAAAATCTTCCACCCCCACGCCAGGCACTCTTCGCCTTTCAAGCACTCGCCTTTCCTTCTTGGATGCTTGGGGGGTAGGACGAGAATCATTTTTCGTAAAAGGAAGACGCTCGAGACGACTACCCCTATCAACCTCCTTAGATGCTTGGGCGGTCGAAATCCTTTCTTTAGCCAATAAGGTCAAGCCACAAGATCGATCACCACCCTGTAATTCAACCACCTTAGTCTCGTGTCCGGGCTGTAGACGAGCCGCCCCAGACTAAATCTCGTATGGCCTGGCATTAACGTAATGCTTGCCTCCACTATTTATGTGGGAAGAGGGCGAGGAATAACTGGAAGAATATAGGAAGAGGGATCGCGAATTAACTCACGGACATCAGAACATCCCGTCCCGTTATACAGACGGTGATGCAGACTGCAGTACGCATATGCGCAATTCAAGGGTTTCCTTAATTATTTGAGTGCCATAGTAGTATATTTTAAAGTTGTTTTTAAAGATGAAATTATAAAGTTTTCAAAGCATTGTGACACTTTTGCAATTAAGGAAAGTGGAGGGGTGAAAGTACAAATTATGGAATTTCAAAAGGATAATAATAATAAATTGCCATAATGGTTCAGGGAAGCCTAGAAAATTCTCTAGATCCGGATGACGAAATGGATTGCGTCATAAATTAAGCTATTAAATCTAGTGAACTAGAAAAGTTTCATCGAATTCTGAGACAGTTGGAATATTTTACGAATTTCTGGGTGATAAATCGTCAGTGACTTCAGGGACAAGAATTTTACGAAAATCTCAGGAGTCATGAAATAACTGGAGTTAAAGTTCATTTAAAATAATTGAACTGAAAAGAAATAAAATTTTTTGGGGTAGAAATGGACCCAAATGAGATAATATAAGATATGTATCCAAATAATAATAATAATAACAATAATAATAATAATTAAAAAGAAGAAGATAAAAGCAAAAAAAAAAAAAAGGGAACAGACAGAGACGGAAAGGGAGAGCGTAAGATAGAGAAGAGATTTTTATTTTTTTTCTTTCTTAGATTTTTTCTCAGATTTATGGAAATCGGATCGTAAATTTTGGCTTGAAAAAGGTATGGGCAAAGTTAGACTACGCGACGAGACACGCACAGATACCAATATCTTAGCGGCTTCGGGTCAAACTTCTCAAGAGGTAAAATTTTCCTACTTGTATGTTTCTAGCTTAAAGGGTTATGTAATGACTTGAAATTTTCTTAGAGGTCAGGAATTTTTTTTTACCCAAAATTCTTGGATTAAGTTTAGGAATTTTAGGAATTGTTTGACTATTTTCTGATACCTAGGTCAATTTCTAGACTGCTTAGAGGTTGAAATTTCAAGATTTGTATTCGGACAGTCCGGACATAATTTTCAGAAATGTTTTCGGGTGTTTTTAGACTTTATGGAAAGTCCCTTGAGTCTCTAAAATCTAGTCATATGCCTGTGAATAGCATTTGGGGCCCACATATTTTCTGAAAAATTTAATTGTAGCACAAATGTAAAATTTCTTGGTCAACACGAGTGTGGTCTAATACATCGAATGTAGTAAAAGCGAGGTGGGAGAAATTTTAGCTAGTGCTCGATTATTGTAAACCTAGAAGGTTAGTGTTCTAAACTCTATTTTTAAATACTAGTGTATTATTTATAAATCATTTTACACTGGTATGTTATGGTTTTAAAGTAAGCAAGCAATGATTTTGATTGTAACCATATTTGAAAAGCAAGAAAGCAATGTGATTTAGAAAGCAAGCAAACAAGCAATGGTTTAATTTTAAACCATATTTGAAAAACAAGTAAGCAATGAGTGTTAGTAAGCAAGCAATGGTTTTGAATTATCAAACCATATTTCAAGTGCTAAATGGTTTTGAATTATCAAAACCATATTTCTAAACAATGGTTTTGAATTGTTAAACCAGCAGCCACAGCAAAGTATATTTTATAAAATGTAGCCTAACGAAAATCCCTAGTTTTAAGCAAGTATACCCCACTGCAGGTATTCGTGCGTGTACGGTATGTGTTAGGACATCATTTCATGCATTTTAGATTTGCCTGGTCAGCAAACTTAGTTCATGCATCAGCGACAAAGAAGATACGCACGCACTGTAAAGATATGGTTAGCGCGCTTAGTTAGATGGCGGTGACTTGCACTGCGTCTTTCCACCATATTTATCTGGTATGTGATGTGGGCTAAGGCCCTTCCACTTGTGGTGTGATGGACCTGTGTCCTCCACTCAGACAAATAAGAAGCCCGTGCTCCCGTGTTACTATAAGACAAAGAAGTAAGAAAGGCCTCCAGTTGGTTGATCTTGATTTATAAGCATTTTACTACGCTTAAAATCAACCACTTAAGAAGCAAGAACATTTTATGAAAAGTTTTTAGAACTTTTAAAGCAAGCGATCAAGCCTGTGCTCAAGGCTATGAAAAAGTTTTTATAAACTTTTAAAGCAGCAAGCAAATGAAGCTTTTTGAAAAGTTTTAGAAACTTTATCGCAAAGCAAGCAAGGCTTGAAAATGTCTTGTAAAAAGATAGTTTTGCGCTTTGAGATATTTTCGTAAAAGCAAGCATTTGCAAAGATACACTCACCGAGCCTGCGAGTCTATTATTTTCCCCGTTTTAAAACTATTTTCTGTGCATGTGCACGCCTGACTGACATATTAGATTCTTCTCGACTTCTATGCAATGTCTTAAATAACTCAGAAGTTGTGTCTTTGAATTCATATTTATAATATGTGGTATGTACATAGTTTTGCTTTGCGGAAATGTAATGAGCTTCGAGGCTCTTTGAAGATTGTGTTATTATCGGGATTTTTGAATAGTGTGTAACCGTATACAAAGGTTTTGGGATATGTCCCAGATGCACTGCTATGTCAATAAATTTTATAAAATCACAAGTTTAGAAAAGAAAAAATATACTGGTTTTCACCAAGCAATACTCATTCATTTCACAGATTCTAGTCGCAGAAGTAACTATTAGTTTCTGTAGGGTGGCTTCGCATACCCACGCTAGTAGGGGTGGGGGTGTGATTAAGTTGGCATCGTATCTGTGCATACGATAACCTAAGGTTCGAGGAGAAATGATACCAACACAAGTCATCGTATGTGGTCTAGAAACCCGTGTTATTACATCGTAGTTTTCTTTATACACTATTTTACACTTCGGGAAACCATGCATTTTTCAAACTCATGTACATATGAGGTGTTTCAAAGTATTAAACAATTGATTTTTTGCAAATGCAAAGACTATGTCGTGCAGAGGACGCCGAGGTCGCTCCAGGAGAGTCATTCCAGAGGCTGAAAGGTCTCAATATCTGGAGAGAGAGAGCCACGCAGTCGGGTCCCACTACCACCTCCATGAATCGCCCTCCGCACAGCAGCCAGCATCCATCTAGGCCACCGTGGGGAGCTCAAGTGCCGTGGATCAAGTACAGAGAGTTGTGGCACAGACGTCAGATATCGACCATGGCGACTCGTCAGCAGTCGCAGCCTCCACCGCCACCTAAAGAGGTTCTCAAGAACTCGAGGTCGATAGAGAGAGCACGTATCGCGCAAAGCCATAAGGATGGCGGTGATCCAGAGGCGCTGGTTATGAGCACGAGTAAACAAGGTTTACTGAAAGGGCGGTCAGACGGATGATCAAAGAGTCTTGTTTTCCCCGCTCGGCGGTTACGCGCAGCGATCGCGGGATGTCGTGGGATAGGAGGTATCCTGGCTGGTATATCATGGGACCGCATTCAACAAGAGTTTATCGACCGATTCTTTCCTCGTAGTTACAAGGATTCAAGATTGAGGAGTCTAGATTAGAGTAAGAATACGTCAAGATCAGTAAGGAGAAGAGGTTCTAGAGTTACCGCATTGGTTCCATATATTCAGCCGATGAAGTCCCGGGCGTGCGATTTCTTGCTGTGATTACAAAGACTGACGTAGTTCATTTGTCCGTGGTTCCTCGTAACGTATTTGGGGATTTAGTCGAGGCCGTTTCGAGGGCTGGAGAAGAGTACTATAGCTATGCATCGCAGCGTGAGCAAGAGGAGGCACCAAGCACTTAATGTAGCTCCGTCACCCAAAGAAAAGAGAAGGCGCAGAGGTTACTGAGGCCAAGGTGCGTGCCTGGGGGAGCCGCCAGTCGTGGATCGTTGAGGCCCCGCCTGCCGTGAGTGACACCCAAAGCACTCCCGTCATATGTGCTAGAGGCGTATACCAAGGAGTGTAGGAGATATAGGCACAGAGAGCCGATCGTGGCTGGAAGGCCATTTTATTACGAAAGGTCCTCGCTGATTTGCGTAGACACTCAACAGCCACCCTAGCTACCCCCGCACCCAGATGAGCACTCAGGCCCTCATGGTAGGTTTCTGCCAGAGGGGCTACAAACAGAGTAGAGGGCCGTGGTAGAGGCAGAGGTGGTGCACACCGTGGATGCAGACAAAGACCTATACTCGTGCCGTGGTTTATACGTGGATCACAAGACGCGATGTAGCTCTAGATGTGGTTACTAGTATTATTTCTATCCTTGATCATGATGCATATACATTAAGGACCTGTGAGCCCACGCATTCATTTGCATCCGTGCCTTCCTTAGATCGTCTGCATGTGTGCACCCACACAGAGGTCGGCGAGTTTCTTCCAAAGATGAGATCCGCTAGTCTCGCATGCAGTACAGAGATAAAAAGAAAGTTCTTATTGGGGACAGAGTTCCCAACCCGATCTTCAGGCCCTGTATATGAGGGATTTTGATGTGGCCTCGCATTTGATTGGCTATCTCGCCATAGAGCCACATTAGATTGTTATAAAAAGGAAGTAAAGTTGAATAGGCCTGGGAAATTGGAGGTAAAGTTCAGAGGAATACGCAGAGAGTTATCTTCCAAAGATGATTCGCATGTACAAGAAAGGATGCCGCGTAAGGGCTGTTAGGTTATCTAATGATGCAAGGTGGAGATAAGGCAGAGGACTTTAGTGGATGATTCCCAGCTTGTTAGAGAGTTCCCAGATGTATTCCTAGATGATATTGCAGGATTACCTGTGAAAGAGGTGGAGTTCACCATTGGATTTGGGATCCCCAAGGACGAGCCCATTTCCATCTCCTCCCATAGATGGCCTCGTAGAGCTCGAGGGAGCTTTAAGGCCCGCTAGGAAGAATCATATAAGGATTGCCCACTGAAAGCATATCCCCATGGGGAGCTCCAGCCTTCGTGGAAAGAAAGATGGGAGTTTGCGGTTGTGTATAGATTGCGGTGCAATGAACAGAGTTACTATCCGCACCGCATCCACTCCCGTGATCAATGAGCTATCTGATCGCCAAGGGTCCCGAGTGTACTCCAAGATAGATTCGAGGTGGTATCACGGCTGAGTGTGCAGGAGGGTGATGTTCTAAGATCGCATTCAGACATGCTACGACATTATGAGTTTTGGTGATGCCGTTATTTAATCAATGCCCCGGCGAAATAGTTTATGGATTCGATGAACCTGTATTCTAACCTATTCGATAGTTTGTCATAGTTTTTATCGATGATATCCTAGTGTATCTGTGTAGCCTAAGAACATTCAGAGCACCCGAGGATTGTGTTGCGTAATTCTAAGGGAGCTGAGCAGCGCCAAGTTGAGCAAGTGCCACTGTTCCTCGGGAGCATGGTTAGCATTCCTCGTCATGTGATCTTAGCCGAGAAGTGAGCGGATCCCTAGAAAATAGAAGCCGTGGTAAATTGGAAACCGCCGCAAAGAATGTCGAGGCCTAAGCTTCCTTGGTTTAAAGGTGGTATTACAGAAGTCGGTCGAGGGGTTCCAGATAGCGTACCCCCACCGACCAAGCCGACAAGGAAAGATGTCAAGTATGATCAGCGGATGCCCGCCAGCCAGAGTTCGAGGAGTCAAGGGGCAGATTGACTTCACCCAGCCTCTAGCTGGCCTAATGGGAGAGATGGGCTCAGGGTTTACAAAGGATGCTTCCTAGCAAGGCCGTGTTGTGTTTTGATGCACGATAGGGTGATCGTGATATGCCTCTGCATACCAAGAAGCATGAGGAGAATTACCCTACACACTACTTATCATAGCAATGCGGTTTGCTCAAGATATGGAGACATTACTTATATGGTGTTCCTGCGTGATCTTTACGCATCATAAGAGTCTTCAATATATTTTCACCCAAAAAGAGCTAAACCTAAGGCAAAGAAGATGGCTTGAGTTGATTAAGACTACGACCGCATCATTGAGTACCATCCAGAAAAGCCTGTCGAGCAGATGCCTCGAAAGTAAAGATCAGAGAGTTCTCACTTCATATGAGATCAAAGTTATCTTCCACCGCTGTGATCTCGAGAGTTTTAGGGGTGATATTGAGCATGATCCAGGTGCCCTGTTAGCTACATTTCATGTTATTCTCCTCAGTGGATCATTCTACGCGCTCACATCCACATATGATTGCTTAAGGAAGTGGATAGAAAAGTGAAAGAAAACAGAGTTTCAAATCGTAGATGACAAAGATGATAGTTGAAAGGTGATGAGAATGTGTGTGCGCAGTATGGTGAGCTGAAGAGAGACATTATGGAAGAGGCGCATTCATCTGCTTATGTCATGCATCCAAGTACTACCAAGATGTACAAGACTTTGAAAAAACATTAATGGTGGAATGGGATGAAGAAAGAGATCGCAAGTTTCATCTCCAAATGCCTAACCTGTCAGCAAGGTGAAGGCAGAGCATCAGAGGCCCGTGGGGAAGATATAGTTACTCCCTATTCCAGTATGGAAATGGGAGAAGATCATTATGGATTTTGTGACAGGTCTTCCACTTGACCTGCAGGCAAAGATGATGCTATATGGGGCGATAGTTGATCGACGACTGTCTCAAGCCATTTTCCGCGCCACGTTGAGGATTCTCCGAAAAGTCGCCTAGTCAGATGTGGACAGATAGAGATCACTGGGTTCCAAATTTCGATAGTTTCAGATTGAGACCTCAGGTTCACATCCAGGTTTCACCTGGGCTTTGCAACAACTTTGTGTACTCGCTTTTCATTTCAAGATAAAGATTTCATCCTGTACGATGGTACAGTTAAAGAGGACCATTCAGACGCTAGAGGATAAGGCCGAGAGCTTGTGTGATGGAATTCATGGAGTCAGATACCATTTGCACTAATGGAGTTTGCCTATAACAACAACTATCAGGCCAGATGGCTCCATTTCGAGGCGTCGCCAGATGGCGTAGAAACGCAGGACTCAAAGGTGGCCGGGATGAGGTTGGTGAGAGGAGATTGGTAGGCCTTGAATTAGTGCAGATCACTTCATAGAAAGTGAAAGTTGTTCGTGATAACTTGAAGATAGTAAGAGATATACGTAAAAGCAGTGCGACAACCGTCGAGACTTGCACCGAGATAGGTGACCTGGTCTTTTTGAAGATTTCCCCTTGGAAGGGTGTTTTGAGATCCGGCAAGCGAGGCAAGCTCACCAAGATTTATGTAGACCTTATGATTGTGAGCAAGGTGGGGCCAGTAGCTTACAAGTTGAAGTTACCCCCAGAGTTATCAAGGATTCATGACACATTCCATGTGTCGATGTTAAGGAAATACATCCCCGATCCTTCCCACGTGTTGAGAGAGTAGCTAGTGCAACTAAAGGAGAACCTGACTTATGAGGAAATACCGTGCGCATCAGGATCGCATATGAACAAGTGTCGAGGAATAAGGCACCTTTAGTTAAAGTACTATGGAAGAATCATGAGAGGGAAGCAGATACTTGGGAGCCAGAGGCTCAGATGCGCCGTCAGTATTCTCAATTATTTTTCGAATGAAGTACTTTCTTTCCTTTCGAAGCTTAGTTTTGTCTATTTGGTGACAAAAATGTTTTAAAAGAGGGAGGATTTGTAATTCCGCCCCAAGAGGGGGCCACGGTATGCAGACCGCAGATCACATATGCAAGATCGCGGCCATTTTAATTATTCGAAAGGCTATAAAGAGTATTTTTTAAAGTTGTTTTTAAGGATGAAATTATAAAGTTTTCAAAGCATTGTGACACTTTTGTAATTAAGGAAAGTGGAGGGGTGAAAGTACAAATTATGGAATTTCAAAAGGATAATAATAATAATAAATTGCTGTAATGGTTCACTAAGCTCAGAAAATTCTCTCTAGATCTCTACGACGAACCGTCGCTAAGTAAATTGCCTCCTCGCAAATCTAGTGACCCGTAAGTTTCACTCACTCGAGACAAGCTTGAAATATTTTACGAATTTCTGTGGTGATAAATCACTGATTTTCGGGCAAGTGACGCAGATTTTACGAAAATCTCAGGAGTCAGGAAATAACTAGAGTTAAAGTTCATTTAAAATAATTGAACTGAAAATAAATAAAATTTTTCGGGGTAGGAATGGACCCGAATGAGACAATATAAGATATGCATCCAAATAATAATAATAATAATAATAATAATAATAATAATAATAATAATAAAATAAAAAGAAGATAAAAGCAAAAAAAATAAAAAAGGGAACAAACAGAAACGAAAAGAGAGAGCGTAAGAGAGAGAAGAGATTTTTATTTTTTATTTCTTTCTTCGCTTCTTTCTCAAATTTATGGAAATCGGATCAGAGATTCTGGTTTGAAAGGTATAAGTAAAGTTGGACTTTGACGAGAGAGCTATGGGTAGGTACCAATATCTTAGCGTTTCGTCAAACTTCAAGAGGTAGGAAATTTTCCTACTTGTGTTGTTTCTAGCTTAAAGGCAATGTAATGACTTGAAATTTTCTTAGAGACTGTAAATTTTAGTCCCAAAATTTTTGGATTAAGTTTAGTAATTTTAGGAATTTTTGACTATTTAATAAACCGGGGTCGAATTTCGAGATCGTTTTCGACAATTCGTTGAAATTTCGTGGATTTAATGACAAATCGACAGAATTTTCGTAAATGTTTTCGTGTTTCTTAAACTCTATGGAAAGTCCCTGAGTATAGAATCTAGCCATATGCCCGGTGAATAGCATTCAGCCCACATATTTTCTTTCTAAAAATTTAATTGTAAAGACAAAGTGTGCAAATTTCGGGTTGTGCTGATGAACATGGGTTTAATACATCGAATGTGTAGGGTAAAAACGGAGGCGGGAGAAATTTTGAAGTCGTGCTCGATTATTGTAAACTAGAAAGGTGAGTGTTCTAAACTCTATTTTTAAATACTAGTGTATTATTTATAATTCATTTTACACTAGTATGTTATGGTTTTAAAGTATGCAAGCAATGGTTTTGATTGTAAACCATATTTGAAAAGCAAGCAAGCAATGTGATTTAGAAAGCAAGCAAACAAGCAATGGTTTAATTTTAAACCATATTTGAAAAACAAGCATGCAATGAGTTTTAATAAGCAAGCAATGGTTTTAATGGTTTTGAATTGTTAAACCATGTTTCAAGCAAGCAAAGTATATTTTATAAAACAGGCCTAACGAAAATCCCTAGTTTTAAGTAAGCATACCGGTCAGAGGTATTTCATACGTGCACGGTGGTGCTAGGACATCATTTCGTGCATTTTAGATTTGCCTGGTCGGCAAACTTAGTTCATGCATCATGGCATTTAAAGGAGACCGTGGCACATACTAGAGTATATAGGGTTAGCCCGCTAGCTAGATTATGGTGACGTAGACCAAGGTCTTTCCACCATATTTACAGGAAAAGGTGATGTGGGCCAAGGCCCTTCCACCTAGGTGATGTGGACCCAGGTCCTTCCACCGCACGCTGAAGCCTATGCTCCCGTGTTTATTAGTATATTAATAAGTAAGAAAGGCTTCCAAAGGGTTGGATCTTGGATTTATACATTTTACACAATTTTAAAATCAACCACTGTAAGCAAGCAGCATTTTATGAAAAGTTTTAGAAACTTTAAAGCAAGCTTGAAGCCTAGGCTCATATATGAAAAGTTTTATAAACTTTAAAGCAAAAAGAAGTGTTAGCTTCTGAAAAGTTTTAGAAACTTCTTTATAGCAAAGGTTTCTCGGAAAATGTCTTGAAAATATAGTTTTGGCAGCTTAGATATTTTCAGAAAAGAAAGCATTTTATAAAGCATACACTCACTGAGCTCGTTTAGCTCATTATTTTCCTGTTTTAAAACTATTTCCAGTACAAGCATGCTCACTTATGGGATATATTAGGATTCTTCGACTTAGTATAAGTGTTGTATTAGCCAACTTGTAAGGAAATACTTGAATTTGTACATTTGAGCATATGTATGTACATAGTTTTGTTTTGTGAAAATGGATGACCCCGAGGCTCTTGAAAGATTGTGTTGGCTGCCATATTTTGAAAAAGTGTAAACCGTGATATAAAGGTTTTGGGATATGTCCCGTATGCAAATTACAGGCCGCCAAAATTTTATAAAATCACAAGTTTAGAAAATAAAAAAAATATTTTTATACTGGTTTTCAGTAAGCAACACGGCTTCGCTTCACAGGATTCTCTAGTCGTTGGAAGTTACTACCGGGTTTCTCAGGGTGGTTCTGCACACCTGGGCCGCTAGTAGGGGGCGTGGGGTGTGGAGCAAGATTCTTCACAGTTAAGAGAATTTCGTGATGCCGTTCCTACTCAGAAATCTCTAGTAACTTCTGAATGTAATTGAAGCCAACTTTCTCCATGCACTTTATCAGTTTACCTCTTTGGCTTTTCCCTGCACGAAAAAATGTTTATTAAGAAAATACGAAGGATAAACGTACAACGACATACAAATCCCACAACTGGAACACACATGGAATGGCATTGTTCGGTTCAAAGTAAACGAGGTCAAGAGCTCAGAAACATACCACGGCCCTTCAACTAAGATCACGCCCCTTCGTCTCTTGCCTTAGCGAAGCTCTGGGAGTCCCAGAATAACTTGAAACGGGGCTCTGGGCCGACAGGGATAGCCGATCTCCGTGCACCAGCTTCGAGGTGTAAATAAAGAAAATCTCTACCAACGAAATATCCATTTGGTAAAGGAGGTTCAATACGCTACACCTAGTCGTGATTCAATAACGCCTGAACGGATGCGCAAAAGTGTGCCTGAAAAGTGTAGGAACTGGTTGATTAGAGATGAAACGGGGAAGCGAAGCCCGATTGCGAGCTGTTCCCGTGTAAAATATAATGCACCTTCTCCTTCATCGATAGTGGACTCGGCCGGACCGTCCTGTAATTCAATATCGATATTTCCAGGAATTTGGCAAAGAAGACTCAACCTCCACGGACGCAGAAGAACGATGTCGGCTTGCATATGATCCCGACCAGCCCTACTACGCCCAACCTGACTAGTGGAAGTCTCTTCTTAACCTCTCGCCATACTGCAAGTAGACAACAACAAAAGGACAGAGAAAAGGGGAGTCAATTCTATGTCGTAATACCAAACTGGTAAAAGGGCGAGAACACACATGAACCCACCAAACTAGGGAAAAACCCTTCTACGTTCCTATCACCGGAAACACGCCGCAACTGGATTCTAGCATACCCGAAACAAAGATAAGGTTTACCTGGAAGATAGGGGAATACAAACGCCTTATTAAAAAACTATCTATTAAACATGCAACTCTATGACAAAGTATCAGCAGAAACTCTTAAATGGAAGGGAAACAAGAAAATTGTGTGGACACGATGGGAGTTGGTAAAATCCAATTATGACTCCCTAAGTATAAGGCGTATAGCCTCTATGGGTGCATTAAATGTGCTGCTGACTCATCACCTCTCCAAACGATTTGATCTTGGCGACGCTTCACTTATTAGGGCACAGTAAACGAGTGTGGGCCAGGCTCGTGATCCCCTAAGCTAGGGCCCTTCTGCCCCCACTATGGACGGGCTGGGGCCAAACAACCACGCTAAGTCCAATCAGGAATCATAAGGGCCAATCCATTCTAGAATTCATCAAACGCCATAACCCTTGTCCCAAAAAATTAGTCCACGATTGTTCACCGGCTAGCCAAGTACAATAAAAATAAGGCGAGACAAAACACAAAATTTCCAAACACACTTCACACTACAATCAAATGACGCTCACAATTACATAACCCATTCAAGCAAAAACTAAGCCTAAGACAATATACACCCATCGTGCTGAAACCCACTCTAAGAAAGAAGAACAAGTTGAAAAAGAAGAGGAAGTGGAAGAAGGCCCGCAAGAAGAAAAAGTCGAAGAAAAGCCTCTCGCGCAGGCTAAGAAAGAGGAAAGCCGTTGTCGCAGAGGCAAAAGATGAAAGCTCGTCGCCTCGACAAGATGATTACCGCAGTGCCAAAGCAGAGGGGCATACAAGAGGGCTTATCGCTGAACATGGAGATACAAAGTTTCATCGATTTGAAGGGGGCGTTTTCCATCCGAGTTCGCAAACCACCCAAGGGGACATATAAGGCTCGAAAATACCCCTCAAAGGTAAATTGAAGATGCTTAGAACATTCCTTAGAAGCCACCGGGCCGACTTTGTCAACATCACATTCAGCCCAGATAATCGGTGCCTGGTAATTAGCGGTATTCGCCTCTGTTTAGCAATGCACATCCATCGAAAACTCAAAATCGCCAAAGGAGATAAAAATCACACCAGAAATTTTTATAGGTTACAAACTCGTGGGAAACTAAAAACTGGTGACTAAATGCTGCACAAAAATAAAAGACTCGAAACGTGCACGTTGGAACACTAAGCATTAATCTGGCCCCCGCCTAACGACAAGCATATAAAAAGGCGTATTTTTTCCAACCGAAGATCGAATTTCTAGCATGGTAACAAGTATCAGGGGTATCATGGCTTTCGCCCAAAGATCCCCACCTGTATGCCCGCACATATCAAAGCTCATAGGAGGCCTAAGTATCCCCACACGAGCATAGACTTGGACCACGGCTTGAAACCCGGCTTATGGGCTATCCAATCATAATAGGCTCTCCAGGTTTATCGCCTACACGCTCCCAATTTGCCATCGCTCTAATGGCACGGCCACCAATGATTTCCTGCTGATCCCTTTGCGCCTTCGCACATATCCCCATAAACCTCGTGACGTAATCACTTTAGGATGATCAAACGATCCTCGAGGCGTAAGATCGAGACGACCAATATCCAAAAGGAAAATGGTCGACGCCATAGCGGCCGCCACCTCCTTCCATTTTGGAAACCAATCACCCACTTTTCATAAAAAGTGGATCATCCTCCTCCTTCATAAATAAGGAAGGAATGGCAACAGAAAGGTAGGTGAAAATATACGCTTGCAAGACCGAAGACTTTACGCTCTCTATCTTCGCCTAACTTAAGCGACGGAGTCGTACTAAAGACACCACCGGCTTGCCTGCTTGTTTCAGAGGTTCTCACGCTAAGTTAATGCCTCGACGATCAGGAGACTTTGAGAATCTAAGAGACAACAATAATATCAAATTTCTTCAAGATCAAATATTGGAAGGATAATATCAAAATCTTCAAGATCAAATACAGGTATTGGAAGAATAATATCAACATTTTCAAGATCCCCCTAAGGTGGAGCATGAAGATTCTCAATGCCCAACTCAGGAGTTAAGAAATTGAAAACGATCACGTCCTAATGCTTTGGTGAAGAAGTCGGCCAATTGAAATTTAGTTGAAACGTATTTTGTAGTAATGATTCCTAATTGTATGTGTTCACGAATGAAATGGCAATGATTCAATGTGTTTGTAATTTTATGGAAACTGATTAGCAAGAATGTAAAGCAGATTGGTTGTCACAATGCAAAAGCATTGGTTGTAAGTTAGACAAAGAGATATAAACAATGTGACACCCCAAAATCCGAGGGTCCGTTGATCAACCATCAACTCGTGGAAGACTTGTGGATATCATGTGACCCGATACCACTCCTTTGTGTCCCATTTACTAGGACCCATCATATTACAAAATCGATAGCCACCAGGATATCGTGACCCGATACCACATCGTATGTCCCATTCACTGATCCACGTCTATTGTGTAACCTACGTGAGCCCCTTCGCCAGGCTAGGAGCCCTTCCAAAACCATAATGTATACGTATAGTAATTAAGGTGAAAACAAATATCCGTAGTCGTCCCAGTTTGCTCTAGGCGGGCTTACCTTCGCCTAAGCGAACTACTTTGCCTAAGAGAGGCAAAACCTCACCTATAGGATTGCCCTAGGCTTCGCCAAGGCGAAGCCCACCTTCGCCAAGGCGAAGCCCACCTTCGCCTAGGTGAACTGGTTCGCTTTGGAGAAGCTCACCTTCGCCTAGGCTAATTGGTTCACTTTGGTGAAGCTTACCTTCGCCTAGTCGAGGCAGAACCTAAAATATGGACGAGTGCAACATAAAATTTTACAAGAGTTCAATTTTCCAACTCTTTACATAATATTACATGCCAACATTCATCTACTATAAAAATAAATGTTACAAAACAATTACAAAATGTAAATTATAAATCCATAATCCGGCTTTCTTTACCCTTGCGGTCCCGGACGAGAGCCGTCCACAGGCGCTTGTCATGCACCTGAAATGTTATCCCGTATAGGGTGAGCCACGCCTCAGAGCCGATAATCGAGCCTCGACTGCTAGGGATAGCCTTCCGACCAACCCCGAAATTAGGGCCGGCCGGGTTTCACACATGGCCCGAAAAACTCGGGCTAGTTTCTGCCTTGCCCGATTGCCTCGGTTCAAATGTAACCTCGTAACGCCCCAAAAATACCCTAGAATTTTTATAATAATTTTATTATATATTCCGGGTATAAATTGAGCCAAACTTGGGTTTTTCCGGGAAAATTGATAAATTGATAAATTATGAAATGTAAATTGAAAGTGTGAGCATATGATTTAATATTATATGCTAAAATGAGAAAATTGATCGAACCTGGAAATAACCCAAGTGAAAAATGGCAAATGTGGAAATTTGTAAAATGAGGACCTAAGGGTCAATTGTTATAAAGAATAAATGTCTAAGTGAATTTATGATAAATGAATGGCCAAAGTGTATACAGAGACTAAATGGGAAAATTGATTTCATTAAAAGGAACAAGGGCTTATGGGGAATAAGTGATTTAAGACCAAAAAGATAAAAAAATGAGAAATGATAAAAAGAGTGTGTAGGCCAAACAAGGCCTTACACTTAAGAGGTAATATAAAGGCCAAAAATGTGGTCTTAGGGCTCATTATATGAGCAATCTCGTTTTTAAGGAAGAAGAGAGGAGAAAAAGGGGGAAAAACTAGGGTTTGGCTAGAGATCAAGTTTTGGTTGGCTTTGCTTCCCATTCCTTGCTCCTAAGAGACCAATCAACACACAATAAGAGATTTGAAGAGGTTCAAGGTAATAAATCAAAACCCTAACTTCATCCTATTTGATTTGGATTTTGGGGAAAAGCCCTAACTTGAGAGAAAAGGGTTTACCATTCTAAACCACTTTTTGAGTTGTTTTGGGGTAGATTCCATGGTGGATTTTTGATATGGGATGAATTGAGAAGATTTATGGAAGAAAATGAGTGGAATGCCAAAATCCCGCATTTTGGGCAAAACTCAGAGGGTACCGGTAGTTCACGGAGGGTACCTATCTCAAGATGTAGTAAGTAATCGGTACCTGGCATTCACTCAAACCGTACGATACCGACCGGCAAAGGATAATCGTACCGGCATCGGGTCAGCAAATTTTATCACTACTTCCAAAGAATTCTCGTTGCTTATTTTGCACCGTTAAGTCCCATATTCGTATACCAATTATTTAAGGACCCTAAGAAACGATTAATGGGGGTTCAAATAAGAATGAGAATAAGTGAAAAACGTACCGTTCGCTTCGCCGAGGCGATATTCGTTTAGTATGATTATTTGCTTAACCACTAAGAGTGAAGAGTTTGTATTTGACTAGGTGCGGGTGAAGACGACAACCTGACCTAGGATTGATATCGAAAGAGAAAAGGAATCGATAATTGGTTTGTTCTTGTTCCCTATTTGTTCTCAGTTGTTCTCTATATTTTAGAATATATATATATATATATATATATATATATATATCGATTTGAATTATTAGTATTTGAAATGCTTATCAAATATCTCTGCATGTATGTTGTATTTGAACTATAAGTGAAATTATTGCATAAAAGTAACTTGATTTGAAGTGTATTGAATGACCAACATGATGGGATTCACTAAATCGACCGCTATGAAGGTAACCGTAATTGTTGAATGTGGAATCACATTGCATCGAATGACAAATGTGACAGATTCACTAACCGAATCTGTCGTGGAATGTCGCACTTCTATAGCCATATGTGAGATGGTGGTTGAATGAAACCACATTGCTACTAAATGACAAACATGACAGGATTCACCAACTGACCTGCCGTGAAAGTCGACTTCATAAATGCATATGTGAGATGGTAATATTGAAATGTAAAACCACATTGCTAATGAATGACAACAGGACAGATTCAACTGAATCTCGCCGTGAATGTCGACCTATAGCTAGCATGTGAAATCACAAATCGAAAAGCGAAAAATGATATAAAAGTGTATTTGTATACGATCTTTTCCATTACACGTATAATTATAAAGGCATTATTTTGATAAATGGCTGATATATATATATTGAACTCGAAATGGAATAGAGAATCAGATAGAACCGTTACATGAAAATGCTTTTTTTTAGCGTATTGTTTTATCAATGCGCGCAGTACCGAAAAAAAGTGATAGACAAAGTGAAGCAAGACCTAAGATCGAGGAGCTCGTATCATAGAGAAAGAATTGCGGAGTATGTCTACATATGCATTCACTCAATTCCTTTCGAACATTGATATTTTGTAAAACAATTTGAACTCTGAACTTCTATTTTGTAAATGCATTTTGTTAAATGTAAATGTTTATGGGCTTGCCCAAAATGAAATGCTTCCGCGTAATTAAAAAGTCTAAATGGAATACAAACAAACGCTTGGAAGATAAATTGAAAATGTCGGAGTAAACTGAGCTCTGATTTGGATCCGCCAACCGGGTCGAGTCGGGGATTTGGGTCACGACACTTTTGACAACAAAAATTTAATAAAACGATAACTAAAAGAATTAAACGGGCGTCCCCGGATCATGAAATGTAATTGCTAAAGGGATTTGATTAATGGGTTTCACGAAGGCCCCGAGCTACCGATTCGCCAACCGGGTCGCTCAGCTCGGGGTCGCACAACCGACACTGGGTCTTGCCTAAACTAAAAGAAAAAACCCTTATCTACTCCAAAGATTCCAATTTACAAACCCTAGTTTCCTTCTGTTTTTGGATTTTTGCAAAACCCCGACTCCCTAGCTCTTCTCCTTCTCGCCTGTCAGAGGTCAAGAAACCAGCTCCCGACGACAACTCTCCAAGCATTTTCCGCCTTCCTTCATCTCGATCCAGCTGATCCTCTTCCTCTATATTTGTTTTCCTCATAATCAAGCTACAAGAAAAATCATCACTTTTGCTTCAAATTCTTTTTTCTCATTTGATCTCTTTTTTTTGTGAAACATAAATCTTAATCTTATAATGCTTTCATTTCTTTTTCTGATGCTAGAAATGGGAAGCTCACAAAGCTTGTATCGGCTTCATCTTCAAGGACGATTGAACGAATCCTAGAACAGAGGGTTATGTTTGGTTTAAGATTTATGCGGCAAAATTGATAGGGTGTTTCATGTTTGTTTTTAAGTGTTGCCGACTTGCCATGTTGCAGAATAAAAACAGGTTCATGTTTTTTTAGGTTCATGTTGTAGTAAAATAGAACAGCTCGTATTGTTAGAGTGTGATCCATGAACATTTGAATTTTTTAAATTTTGAATCTCCCATAACACCTTTCCCCAACCCTTGCAACTCTTCGTAAGACCTCAGACGGCCTCGGTCTCCATATAAAGAAGTTAAGCACGCACATTTTGGGTCCCTTGCCTACCTGCTAAAATACAGAGAAAATCACTCATCAAATTATTTTGAGAAGGGTTTAGAAGAACCAAAATTATTTCCAGCCGCTTCGATTTCTTAACAATGGCTGAGGTATGTAGATTATGGTATTTTTTTTCTTCCGCATAATTTGATTGATTATGTCAATTAAAATCACCTTTGATTAACATTTGCACGAGCCCCACATATCTCCGCTTTTATACGTGTTTCAGTAAATTTTATATTCTTTTAAAATTTGCAAATGCAAAGGTTGATTTTCCGTAATGCTAGATATTTGGTTTGACATGTTTACTTGGTTTTAATACATTAAAACTATTTCATAATAATTTTGATGTGTTTTGTGTTTTAAATGATATCAAACTACATGGGAAATTCATGCTTTGTTTCGATGGTCTTCAAGGAAGTTCTAGTACAAGAAGATGACTTAAAAAAAACTGGTTTTTCAGCAAAACCAGTTTGATAGAAAATGAGGCCAAGACAACACAATTTGTTCCTACACGATTTGGCTGTGAGATTTGGCCTTACAGTTGGGCTTACTTAATATAATTTGGGCTGGGCTTTGGCCTTAATTTAATTTGGGCTAAACCGACCTGGCTCGCTATATGGATCGGGCCGGGCTTTGGCCTTAATTTAATTTTTGCCAACCGGACTCGCCCTGCTTATATGGATCGGGTTTGGCTATACTAATATTAAGTCCAAAAAAGAGCTATAAAATGCATTGCATGGGTTTTGAACCCATGACCTTTAGGCGATGGGATAAGCCATCTACCACTAGGCTAGCACCCTGGATGCGATAATATTTTAAAATCGTTTACCTTTTATAAGATTTACTAATATGTCGTGATGCTTTATAATACAACAGTTTATATTTCAATAAGAGTGGCTGGATTTCTTATTGAATCATCGTATTTAGCATATATTATTCTTTAAAATATGGATTCTCAGATAATTTATTTTATTTAGCATGCATATAATGTTTACATGCTAATAATATTGTTCTTTAAAATTGTTTAAAGTTTTTTTATAATAATGTTCAGTGATCAATATAATTTTAATTAATTAGAGAATAGCCACAGCATTCTTAATTAGTTAAAATTATATATTAAGTTTTAAGATCACATTTTATTACATTAATTGTAATTAATCATATGGATTGTGATAAATCTCATACCACAGGAATTTTTATTACATTTTGTATGATTAATTGTGATTTAAATATCAAATCATATTTTCTAATTTACCCACAGGGATTAGGAAAAGGAACATGGTTTGGTAGTCTTGTCATAAAATTAATTAAACCTAATTGAGTAAGACTTTGTGCCCACAAAAGTGTGTTTTATGTCATTAGTTTATGTTTTTCAAAGATGATTTAATGGTAAAACATAGCATCAGATTTTGCCTCAATATCAATATTACATGTGTATTTAATATTTGCGCTATTCAACCCTATAATATTTGATTTTAAGTGTGATATTCCCAATTAAGGGGTATAACTATATGTGGAAGGAAAGAGTTCTTCATTTGGGATAATGGATATTGATTTGTTATAAGGAAAGATAACCCGATCCCGCATTATCGAAACCGTGATCGTAAGCCGTATGTCTTTATGATATGGGAGAGGTCTAATCGCCTTCGTGGATGTCTATAAAAGACCAAGATATCCGCTGGTATTCGTGGTTTAGTCGAGCAAATTACTAAAGTCAAACCACTTCTGAAAGCCATCGATGAGCAGTTTGAAACTTCTGACAAAGCTCTTGCAAGTACCTTAATTATGCAATTTTCATCCACCAAGTCAATGACAAGAGGAGGCGTGATCATATCATGCGATGAGGGATATAGCGCCCAACTTCGTACATTAGAAGCTACCATGTCGACACTTTCCTTGTTCATTATATTGAAACACTCGCCCCACATACCTTCAAAATCTCTTTACAACATTAATATAAGGATAAATGGTCAATTAATGAATTGTTAATATGTGTGCAAGAAGAGGGAAGGCTAATGATGGAAGAGGGGCGAATAAAAGTTAATCGACTCCACCTTTGGAAAGAAAGAAAGACTGCTTTAAAAGAAAGGGAAAGGATTCCCTATTCAATCGTGTATAAAGAAGGAGTCAAAGTGTTTTTTCCGTAAGGTGCTAAGGGACATATGAAGAAGGACTCATGAAATTTAAGATCCGGGCTTGATAAGAAAGGTACTAATTTTCTTTGTATTTTATGAATCTAATATTAATGTTAATCATAACACATGGTGGATTGATTCTGGTTCTACAATCCATGTTTCAAATAATTCTTGCTGTGGTATGTAAAACCTAAGGAAACCAAGTGGGAAGTGAACAATGGATCTATTCAGCAAAGAAGATGAGTTCTACGTGTAGAAGCTTATTGCAATTTGCAAACTTGTATTGCAAATTTCAAGCTCCTTTTAGAATTGGAAAAGACATTTTATGTTCCAAGTTTCTAGAATTTAATTTCAATTTCAAGACTCAGATCTTTAGGATTTTCCTTAGCTTTTCGGGATTCGAAGCTCGGGCTTATCCAATAAATCGAAAAGTTGGCTGGTTATGGTACTGTCTCGATGGTCTTTTCCATATTCAGTTACAAAATAATTCTTACTTATAATTCCCATGCATGTTACTCGCTGGATTAAAAGATGGGTTATGAATGAGGAATCCTATGTTATGGCACCGAGATTGTGACACATTCCATTGAAAGAATAAAGAAATTGGTGAATGATGGGGTACTTAGTACTGATTTTGTTACTCGACTCGTGTGAATCGTGATTAAGGGCAAGCAAACCAACAAGTCTAAAAAGGGTGCAAAGAGGAGTACAAAACTCATTAGAGATTATACATAATCGAAGCATTTGTCAGTTCCGACATGGATGCAAATATCCGAATACTTTATCACCTTCATAGATGATTATTCACGATATATGTATCTCTACTTACTTCGTTCAAAGGATGAAGCTTAGACGCCTTTAAAGTTTTTAAGGTCAAGTAGAGAATCACGCCGAAAAACATATTAAGATCGTGGAGATCGACAGAGGTGGAGAGTACTACGGTAAATACACGCAGAATGGACAAGCTCCCCGGTGCACGGCGGTTTCTTCAAGAAAATGGGATTGTTGCCCGCACACTATGCCCGGGTTCTCCGACGAATGGTGGGCAAGAAAGAAGAAACCAAACTTTAATGGACATGGTAAGGGAGTGCATGAGGGAGTATCATTAAACTACCTCACCTTTGTGGATCGAAACCTAAAGACTTTTGGCCAGGTATATATTAAATCGAAGTTCCAATCTTAAGGCCAGTTTCTAAGACGCCTTTTGAGTCATTCAAAGGTTGGAAACCGAGTTTACATATATACGCTGCTTTGGGGATGCCCGTCTAAGTAAGAATTTGCACCCATTAAGAAAAGTTAAGCTGTACCCAAGGACCATCAAGTGGGTATTTTCCATTGATGTGCTGAAAGGTCCAAGGGCAGATTTTATTGTCCATCTCACAAAGACTAGATCGTGGAATCAAGAAATGCTAAATTTCTTGAGAATGACTTAACTGGGAGGATCATTTGAGGACATTGTTCGGTGAAAGACCATTATGAAGCGTCAACCTCCTCGTCTGGGCGATAGATCATTGTCATTTACACTCCCTCAAGTAATAATCGAAGTGTGAGACACCATTTCCCGAAATTCCACATATTGCTAATATTGATATCAGAGGATCAAGTTGCAAATGAAGAAATTTAAATTATCAACAACCAATCGAAAGCAACAAAGTTGATCAACAAATTCCTCAAGAGAATGATGAAGCAACATTAAGAAGATCTACAAGAGTTAGGAAATCAGCAATTCCTAATGATTATATAGTGTATTTACAAGAATTTGACTATAACATTGGAGCCGAAAATGATCCAGAAACGCTTTCACAAGCCATGAGTTCTAAGGAATCTAACCTACAGGCACACATGAAAGAAGAATGCAATCTATGGCATCTAACCGAGCTCGGGATCTCGTTAAGTCAGCTTGATGGTATAAAAAGCCATTGGATGTAAATGGGCCTTAAATGAAGAAGGACTCATTGGGCAACATCGAGACATATGCTAGACTCAAGTACAAAGGATTCAATCAAAGGAAGAATCGAATAGCACTGAGACCTTTCTCCTGTATCTAAGAAAGATTCTTCAAATAATCATGGCATTATTGCCCATTTTGACTTTGATTTACATCAAATGGATGAAAATGACATCTTTAATGGTAATATAGATGCTATTTTTATATTAAACAACCCGCGATTCTCCTGCGCCGATGGTGAGCATTTAGTTTGCAAGCTTAGGAAATCCATTTATGGATTAAAACAAGCATCTCGCCAATGGTATTTGAAATTCCATGAAGTCATTACTTCATTCGGTTTTGAAGAAAATATCATGGATCAATGTATATATCAGAAGGTCAGTGGGAGTAAGATTTGTTTTCTTTGGTGGTTATATGTGGATGATATTCCTCATGGTAACCAATGATAAGGGTTTGTTATATGAGGTGAAACAATTTTTCTCCAAGAACTTTGATATGAAGGATATGGGTGAGGCATCTTATGTTATTAGCATTAAGATCCATAGGGAAAGATCTCGAGGTATTTTGGGTTTGTCTCAAGAGACCTATATCAATAAAGTTTTAGAGAGATTTAACATGAAAAATTGTTCACTGAGTGTAGCACCCATTTTGAAGGGTGACAGATTCGATTTGAATCAGTGCCCTAAAAATGATTTCGAACTGAACACATGAAAAACATTCCATACTTCAGCCGTTGAAGCCTAATGTATGCTCAAGTCTCCACTGCACTGACATTGCATTTGTCATGAGTATTAGGAAGATATTAGAGTAATCCATGTATTGACCACTAGAGAGCTGCAAAGAAGGTGATGAGATACCAAGGAACAAAGGATTACATGGTGTATAGACGAACATATAGCTCTGAGGTGATTACAATTCTATGCGGACTTTGTCGCCGTGTTGGATTCTAAAATCAACGCCCCGTTATATTTTCAAGCCAGCCGATGGAGTCGTGGTCTTGAGAAGTGCGAAATGCACTCGACGCCACTTCCACTATGGAAGCCGAAGTTCGTATCCCGCTTTTGAGGCGCCTCGCATGGTGGCGTTAAATAGTTCTTGCTATCCGGGCTAGGAATTGTGGATTCTATATCTAGGCTAATAGTTGTACTGATAACTCAAACATGATTTATGGCTAAGAACAATAAGAGCTAAGTCAAGTAAGCATATCGACATTAAGTACTTAGCCATAAGAGAACGTGGTTAGGAGAAACAAAGTGGTCATTGAACACATTAGCACTGAGTCGATGATTGCCGAACCTTTAACTAAAGGCATGCCACCTAAGTATTTTAAGGATCATGTAGTACAATGGGACTTGGTTCCACGATGTAATTTTATTGTACGTATATTCATTATTTTAAATAAAACTCTTATTCAAATTCGATATTTCTTATACGGTTTTGTACATTTCAGATTATTATTACTTGAGAAATATCATTGTTTTGGACCTTGAATAAACATATGGTTTATTCATTAAGTTTAAGGGTTTGTGTTAAAGAACTTGATGTATTGTAATACGTGGAAGATAATACTCACTATAAGAGCACCTATCGCTATGATTTATATATTTAGTTTGCTCTTATGATAGGTGTTGAATTATATGGATCAAGTGGGAGAATGTTAGAGTGTGATCCATGAACATTTGAATTTTTAAATTTTGAATCTCCCATAACACCTTTCCCTAACCCTTGCAACTCTTCAGAAGACCTGTGATGGCCTGGTCTCCATATAAAGAAGAGACACTGCACATTTTGGGTCCCTAAGCCTACTAAAAAATACAGAGAAAATCACCATCAAATTATTTTGAGAAGGGTTTAGAAGAACCAAAATTATTTCCAGTTTTCCAGTTTTCTCGATTTCTTAACAATGGCTGGAGGTATGTAGATTATGGTATTTTTCTTCCGCATAATTTGATTGATTATGTTGTTCAATCACCTTTGATTAATGATCCTCTATTCTTGTTTTTAATAAAACCGCTTTTAACAGTTTCATGTTTTTTTTAGGGGATGTTTGGTTTGTATTATTGAAAACAGACTTCATGTTTTTAAGAACAAAAAAAAGGAACCAAACTTGTTCTTGTTCTCCCTTGTTCTTTTTTTTTTTTTTCGAATAAAACCGCTTAAACAAACTATGTTTTGTTAGGATGTTTGGCTAGTGTTATTGAAAACAGGCTTGTTTTAAGAACAAAAAAAAAAAAAAAAGGAAACCAAACTTGTTCTTGTTCCCTCCCATGTTCTTGTTTTTTCGTGAATAAAACTAGCTTTTTAAATTGTGTCATGTTTTTAAGAACAAAAAAAAAAAAAGAAACCAAACTTGTTCTTGTTCTCCCCTGTTCTTGTTTTTTCATAACAAAAACTAGTTTTTAAATAGGTTTCATGTTTTTGTTAGGGAATGTTTAGTTAGTGTTATTGAAAACAACAAAATAAGAGCAAGTATCTTTTATTCTACCTCATACATGATACATATATTATGCTGAGGTCCCGACTTCGAAGAAGCAAGAAAGAAATTGTGATCGAAAGGGCAAGCAGGTTGTTAAGCTTTGATAGTATCAGATAAAACTGAAAATTTTATTGCTGAAGACTTTAAATTGCTAAATCTACAAAAGTGAAAATATTTAGGCCAAAATTGTTGAGTTAAGTATAAAATTTGAAAGCTTTGACTGCTGAACTTGTTTTATATTTAGAATTTAGTTCAGTTAGCTTAATCTCTAATTGAAAATTTGAGGCTTGTTCGGTGGTTTTTCCCCCTTCTAATCCATTGTGTTTGGAATGCCTCAAATGAAGCATTGAGGTGTCGAATTGGAAACTTGGCACTGGAAAATTTTGTGCCAAAACTAGTAGTGCTGAAGTTTTCAGGCAATTTATTTAAATGAATTGAAAATAGAAGGGGAAAATAACATTCAAGTGTAAAATTTTAAAGGCATAACTGTTGAGTTTATTTAAAGCTCAATATAAGTTACAGAGTGGTTCACACTGATAACTTCAGTTACTTTTTGGTTAAGTTTTGTTTTTGAATGCCAGGAGAAACACACTGAATTAGAGGGCATCATTTGAATGATCTATCTATTTATTTATTTATTTATTGATTTTCAGCATTGCATGGTGTCAAGCAGGATCATATTCTGTACATGATCCAGAAATATAACGTTGGTGATAGTAATCTATCCGAGAACTATATATTTCTACCAATCATGTCTCTTTATGTTAGAATACAAATTGTTGGTTTCTCTTTCCCTCCCTCCCTTGATCCTCCTCTATAGGATCAGTTCCTCTTCTCTAATAAAAGTTCACTGCAGTATATCATTAGCTAAGATCAATACCTTGCTTCACCTTTAAGTCTGCTTCGTCAATTCTAACCTATAGTAAATGTTTCAGTCATGGTCCTGGCTTATAAAACCGAGTTTCCCTCCATTAATCAAGCCATTTATTCCTGTTTCCATCAACTCATTTGCTCTGATTAAGTAGATATCTAATGTGCCATCTGCTTCTGAAACCCAAGATTTGAACTTATCGAAACAGAGAAAATTCCTCTTCATAATCTGACTTGTGTTACAATGACATACATAAACTTTTTTTATTTTTTTATTTTCAGGTTTAGAAGAAATGATGAAAATAAAAGAAGCCAGTTTTTTTTTTAGAATAAAACCAGTTTTTAAAGAACAATAACTGTTTTTAAAGAAAATTAAAATGATGTTATCTATATTTTCAAAAACATTAACCAAACATGCCCTTAATTTTTCTCACTCACGAGACTTTTTATCATCATTAATATAACAAAACTTTAAGCATTGAAATACAATTAAAATAAATGTAACGCCCTTAACTTTTCCCAATTCCCATACATTTCTTATCATCTATTAATATAATATAACATAACATAACATTTTTTTTAATAAACATAACATAACTTTAAGCTTGGGAGGCTATTATTGAAAACCCAGACCATTGACTTAGAAGCATAGATTATTAGGATTGAATCACCATTATAGTTTGCAAATAATTGTTTAGTTCCCAATTTCTATAATATTCACTACTTAATTTTAATTTTTTCTTTTTTTTCTCTTCAAAAAATAATAATAATTTTTTTGTATTTGTACGATTAAATTGATATAACAAATGAAAATTGAAATTCTGTTTATTGCCTTCCATTTATGAAATAATTATTGGGAATCCTTGCCATTTGATATGAAATTAAGTTTGAATTGAACCTTAACTCATTTCACAGGGTGTTAAATTCGCTGATGTTTAGTCTCTAGTTTTATGTTATTTTCGATGCATTTGTCTGGCAAAAATGGCCCTAGGTTTTATGCAAGCCAATTGTATTCATTTATAAACTTATATTGTAGTTATGGATTTTGAATTCCACCAGGGGATGCTGATGATGAATTGCAAATGTTTGAAATACTCCTGAAACTAAGAGTATTGCTGCTACTAATGTTTCCATTGGTTGTGGTACTAATGATAGAACTAAGTTTGTTGATGCTAGTGGTAAAAGAATTAGTAGTGATGTTGGGAAAGAAGTTGTTGATAAGAAAGTTCGGGGTAATACCTCTGAGGTGTAGAATAATTATAAAAAGATTGGTGTAGTAGATGGCGTGGAAAAATGTAAATGCAAGGGTTGTGGGAGGCTTTATACTTGTAAATCAGATAATGGAACTACCTTAAGATCATCCAAAAGTGTCATTTGATTCAGAATACAATGATGTGGGTGCCATGTTGGTTGACCATTCTGGGACGTTTAGGTCTTGGAAACTTGATCATAAGGCTTATCAAGATGCACTCTCTAGATGTATTATAATGCATGATCTTCCATTTAGCTATGCTGAGTATGAAGGAGTTTGGGTAGTGAATAGAGTTTTGAATCCTGATTTCAAACCTATTAGTAGAAATACTGCTAAGGCTGATTGTTGGAATGTCCTCTTGAATGAAAAAACAAAGCTAAAGAGTATATTAGCTAATATTCCTGGTAGAATTTGTTTAACTTCTGATGTATGGACTGTTGTAACTACTCAAGGTTATATGACTGTTACAGCTCATTATGTTGATAAGTGGAAGTTAAATAGTAAATTACTTGCATTTTGTAAGTTAGAGAGTCCACATACAGGGATTGAATTATCTGGAAAGGTATTTGGAGTGCTTAAAGATTGGGGAATAGATGGGAAAATATTTTCCTTGACTTTGGACAATGCACTTAATAGATAACATGCAAATATTTCAAAGAGAGGCTTAATTCAAAATGGTTTGATATAATGTGCTGATTTTTTTCATGTTAGATGTTGTGTTCATATTTTAAAATCCATAGTTCAAGAAGGTTTGAAAGTGGCTAAAGAGGCTTTATATAAAATAAGGGAAAATGTTAAATATGTGAAGGCTTCGGAGGGGAGGTTAAGACAATTTCATAAATGTGTTGAATAAGTGCATTTAGATGATATTGGTAGTTTCTTGAGGTTGGATGTGTCAACTAGATGGAATGATACTTACATGATGCTTGAAAAAGCATAAGTATTGTTGTGCTTTCAATAGTTTGACTTTAATGATAGAAGTTATACGCTTTGTCCATCCAATGAAGAGGGAAAGTGCGAGAAGATGTGTGCTTTCAACCCCCATTCTATCATATTACTAACTTGATATCTGGATCATCTTACCCCACCTCCAATTTGAATTTCTTTCAAGTTTATAGTATAGAAAAGAAATTGAATGAAAACTTGTATAGTGAAGATGGGGTGATCAAAGATATGGCAGCAAGGATGAAGGTAAAATTTGATAAGTATTGGAGCATGTATTCTATCACTCTTGCACTTGGATGTGTTCTTGATCCTCATTCTAAGTTGAACTTTTTGAGCTTTTTCTATAAGAGACTTTATCCATATGAACATCAAGAGAAAGTGAATAGGTGAAGGAGGCCCTATAAACTATTTGTCAATATACAAAGTATGGGGGCCGCATCAAGCCCACCTGTTTCATTTCAACCAGCTCATCACCAATGACCTTGGGTGCTTATTCACAACATTGTCCTCCAATGACAAGCGAAACAAGCTCAACATCATCAATGACATCTATACTTGATGTAAGTTTGATTATTATAATTTTTATTCATTATTTTTCTTGTTATTCTTTTTTCAAGTATCTAGTATAGTGATGATTTTGTTTATGTGCTGGTTGCTTGTATTATTTTAGGAGTATCATATGGAAATGAGTCAAATGACTTCAAATGATGTCTAGTGTCAACTTGATATATACTTGGATGAAGGATGTTGTGGGTTGGAAAATGATCTCGGCTGTGCTAGAATATTGTAGTTACATAAACATCGATTCCCTCGAACTTGCAATTATGGCTTGTGACATTTTAAGCATTCCAATCACAATAGTAGCCTGCACTTACTTAAAAGATTGTGGTCGATATCGTATAAGTATAGGAATTGTTTGCTTCCCAAAACTTGTGCAAGCCCTCATTTGTACTCATAATTGGCTGCATGATTTTAAAGAAATTGGGCTGGTAAAAATTGCTTACTCCTGAACTTTTTTTTTTGTTTCTTACTTACAACTTACAAAATAAGCATTTTTGTTTTATGAATCAAGTATATGCAAAGAAGTAGAGGATATTCAATTATCTACAAAGATTCAGTATTGTTGCTGATGTGATGTTCTTATTTCCACTGAGAATGAATTTTAGATTTATAATTTAATGATTATTTTGATAGGAATATGTTGTTTTTGTAATTCTATTTGGTTTTGAATTTTGTATGTTATTTGATGTTATTGGATTAGAGCTAGTATACAGTGGGGTCACAAAGCTACTTTTTACCTTTAAAACAACAACTCCAATAAAAATTCTGCATGTTTGTTGTTGCATTTACCCATTTCAGTTAGGTTTTGACTATCTAATAGTTATTGTGAAGTTAAGGTTATACATTCCATATAATATGGTTTTTGATTGTTACCAATTTTCAAGATTGGGGTTGTAATATTCGCCACTAGTATTCAAAGTATGGAAAACTCATGTACACTTAGCTTGGATGTTAAAGATTTTTGTTTATTATTTGTTTGAGCACAGAGATTCATATAAACAGCCTGGCATGAATTAATTCCGTATAGTAGGGCAAACATATGATATGGTGCAAAAGAAAAAGAAAAAAAGAAATAGAAATATTAAGGTAGTTGGTATTATACATTATTTGTAAGAGAGAAATCATTATACACTGAACTGAAACAAATAATAGGAGAAGGAAAGCAATTTATTGAATAAATAATTTTTTTTTCACATATAGTCAATGGGCTTGTTGGGCTTATATATACGGTCACAGAAAATGGTAGCTTATTTAACCATGCCCGTCCGATCCGACCTGACTCGACCCGACGCGATATGATCCGACTATACCGGGCTCCTAAGATAATCCAATCAGATCCGATAAGCCCGCTTGAATTGCCAACAGCCACGCCAAAGAGAGCAAATCCCACAGAGGCTACCCCACCTGGCACATGCACGCTTCCACTTAACAAATTTTCACATTCACATCACAATTCCAAGCAAGATATGAAATCCTAGATTGGAATTCTACATGCCATGTCATGAAATGAGGCGAGACTCACTCATGCACCATACCCAAGTCTTTACCGACTCCCATCATACCCGAGTCTCTACCGACTCCCATCATACCCGAGTCTTTACCGACTCCCATCATACCCGAGTCTTTACCGATTCCCACCACACAGTGCAACGCCAATGTGCGATAAAATATGTCATTTATGGATTACATCCAATGATCATTTTCAAACAAAATTCGTCTATTTATAAACCAAAAGCTTTTTGGATGTTATACCTCAAATGATCATTTTATTTACAAAATCGTGTGTCTTTTTTGGGCAATGAATTTTCACTCTTGGTTTGTATGAGTAGCCCTTGTCGAGTAGATGAACTTTCATTCTTGGTTCAACAAATTCCGGCCGACGGAACTCTAATGATCGAAGAGAGAAGCTTGGATGCTCTCTTCCTCTCCTCTTTCTCTCACGTAAAAAGGAAAACAACAAAAGGAAAATGAGATCTTTTCCTTTTGTTCCCCAAAGCCCTCACTTAAGCTTGGCGGTGGCTCACGCCGCGCCCACGTGTCCGTGGATCGTCCCTAGTCCGTTTATGCCCTCAAACGACGATTTTTGCCTAGGTCTAAGTTCAAATTATCTTATATGAACTTTATCCAACTTATTTTCCAATTTCAAGATTTTTTTTTCTCAAAATCCCGTTTTTTTGGGTCCACCCAAGGTTAAAAATATCGGTTTCGACGAATATATTTATTACTCTTGATTTTATGGATATAACGGATATATCGTGGATATTTTTACATGAATATTATTATATCAAAATTAACAAAAATACTTAAATTCATAGAAATACTTTGTAAAGTGTAAAATTACGATAATAATCAAATATACACATTGATATATTACATTGCAATGGTCTTTTAAATGTTATATATATATATATATATATATTTTGCAATGGTCTTTTAAAACCAAAATGAAGATCGATGTGGCTCAATTGCAACATTGAAACATACCTTAAATTGCACAAATGATGTATTGAATGAAGACTTAAACACCAAGAATTGACTAAAAAATTATTATACAAGACTTGCACAAATCAAGAATTGTTTGAGAGAGAGAGATCAACAAGAATGGATGAGTTTGATATGAAAAACTAGTGATTTTAGGTTATTTATAGAAGTTTTGGAGTTAAACTAGCTGTTTTTTTTTGGTAAAAAAGCCACTAAAAATAAATTCTAGCCGTTGGATTTGATTTTGGATCAAATCTGACCGTTAGATCTTGATCTAACCGTTATAAATCATTTATGCTTGTTGGATAAAAAATCACCAGATGTCCACGTGTCATCGATATATCACTATTTTTTCTCGATATTTTCCTATATATCACCGATATATCTTCGATATTTTTCGATATATCTCCGATATTTTCGATATATTGCCGATACTGTACAAACTTTAGCAGTAACACACGCGTCGTTCCACGCGTTGATTTCTAGTCGACAATATCGCTGATATATCGTTGTCTTACCTATATATCAACGATATTGTCCGATTTTTTCCTCAACCGACTATCGTTGGCCTATATCATGTCGGGATGGACTGACACCCCGAGATGAATCAAACGGTGAGTTCTTTTTCGTCATCCGAGATTTAGAAAATTTTTAGGTTTGCAACCTGCACGGTAGTGGTAATTTACAGTTTTGCCATTTTTTTGAAAAATTTCAAATTTTCTTGGGTTTTACATTCTTCCCCCCTTAAAAGAATTTTGTCCTCGAAATTTACACACATAAGCACATACAAAATCACATGCATACGCAAAGAGTCATTTAATCACCAAATGACAAAAATATACTCTTCATCCTCAAATAAGGAAAATTTGCGCTGTGATAGTGTCTCTCTGTGTTCCCATGTTGCCTCCACCACTCCTTGGTGCTACTACAACACCTTCACTAGCCTCACGGTCTTACTTCGCAAAACCTGTTCCCATCTATCCATGATATGTACCGGTCTCTCCTGGCTAGTTCTATCCGTACTAACAATAAGCTACCTAATCCACTACTTGAGTCTTGATTAGAAGTGTACTCCGAGTGGAGACATGGAATACCGTGATGAACACTTGCTGTTTCACAGAATAAAACCCTATATAAACTCAGATCTACCATCTCGGTACCTCGAAGGGCCCAATATACCCTATGATAGGTTTCGCTAATCTTAACCCTGCTAATTATCTCTTAGGCATCACCTCACGAAGACATGATCACCCACCTCAAACCCAAAGGCTGTCGCCTCTATCTATAGCTCTCTGATCGGCTTCGAGCCCTAAGAAGATGTCACATCAAACTAATTTCAAAATATCTCACCAAATCCAATCATAACGGGCCCTCTTACCCTTGTCCAATAAAAACTGTAGGATCAATAAGGGCCTCCCATATAATGCCCCATAGGGTGCCATCCGTATGCTCGCCCTCGGAGCAACTACAGCTATTATTGTAGGCTAACTCACTTGGTGGTAATGCTCTTCCTAAATTTCCTCGAGATCGTATATATGCCCGTAGTACGCCCTAAAGTTTGGATGGTTCTCTCCGACTGACCGTCTGTTTGGGCATGAAAAGTAGTGCTCATCATCAATTGTGTCCCCATGACTCATTGAAAACTCTTCTAAAAATGAGTCATAAACCTGGGATCCCGATCCGATACTATAGATACTGGTACCCCGTGCAACCAGACATTCTCCCGTATGTATAACTTGCAGAACTCCTTCAGAGTGAAGGTCATCCGCACAACCAAAAAGTGTGTCGACTTAGTAAGCTGGTCCACTATTACCCACACTGCGTTATGCCCTCTCGATGTTCATGGAAAGTGAGTCACAAAATCCATCGTGACATGCTCCCACTTCCACTTAGCTACCCCCAAAGGCTGGAGTAATCCTGCTGGTCTCTAGTGTTCAGCCTTTACCTGCTGACACATGAGACATCGACGAACAAAATCTCTAACGTGTTTCTTCATCCCACTCTAGTAATATTGGCGACGAAGATCATGGTATCTTCATAGAACTTGGGTGCACTAAAGAAACTGAGCATTAGAAACTCGAGGAACTCCCTCTCTCAGATTCAGCCTGACTGGGAACCACTGAACAGCCCCTATATCGAAGACTACCTACTGCGTGGAACGGGCTAGCCTTTGTCACTGCATCTTATCGTACTCGGTCCCTGATAGACAATATCTCTATGTCCCGTCCCTAGGAATTGATCACTTTACTTAGTAGGGAAGGCGTAGCCACTAAAATCCTTAAAGTAACTCGAATCTCTAACCTCTCAGAATAGTCTTAATCATTCCACAACCGAGCATCCGCCATTGCCGAGTTCCACTAGCCAACACTCTATGACTTCCGACCAGTGCATTAGTTACCATATTTGGTTTCCTACCTCGGATGGTAATGCAAAGTGAAGTCATAGTCTTCCTGACACTTCATCCACCTATGTTGCCTCATGTTGAGGTCCCGCTGTGTAAAAATGTACTTCAGACTCTTGTGGTCCGAAAGCACCTTGAACTGCTAACCTTATAGATAGTGGTGCCAAACCTTCAAGGCAAAGACAATGGCCGCCAGCTCCATGTCATGTGTGAGGTAACTCTGCTCGTGGTTCTTTAACTGTCGAGAACCATAAGCCACGACCCTCCCGGACTGCATCAAAACACATCCAAGTTCGTCTTTAGAGGCATCACAATACATTGTATACCTTGTCCCCTTTCTAGAACCATCAAGATAGGAGCTGATGTAAGCCTCCTTTTCAATTCCTGGAATGCCTTCTCACACGAGTCATTCCACTGAAACTTGACCTCATTCCGGGTAAATCTTGTCATAGGTGCAGCTAATCGGGAGAAGTCCTCAATGAACCTTTTGTAATACTCGTGCTAACCTAAGAAATCATGTGATCTCAAAGACCGGCTTCCATCTCCCAAGCCATAATCGCTCAACCTCTTCGGCCAACCGGCACCCTGCCGATACCAAATGCCCTAAGAATTTCACTGGGCTCAAAATTCACACTTACCGACGGCATACAACTGATGATCTCTAAACACCTGGAGTATGATCCTCAAATGACTCTCATGCTTCTCCTCAGACTTGGAGTAGATCAAGATGTCATCAACGAAGACCATGACGAACTGATCTAGATAGGGTTGGAACACCCTATGCATGAGATCCATGAATGTCGCTGGAGAATTCATCAATCCGAATGGCATCACTATGAACTCAAAATGTCCATATCGTGTCCTAAACGCCGTCTTAGGGATATCCTCGCTCCTAACCTCAATCGATGGTAACCTAGGATTCATCTAGAACAAACCCATGCCCCTCTTAGTTGATCAAATAAATCATCAATTCTCGAAAAAGGGTACCTATACTTGATAGTAACCCTATTCAACTGCTTGTAGTCTGGCATAGCCTATGTCTTTGGCCTTTCTTAGCAAACAACACCGAGCTCCCTGGGCGCGAAGTGCTTCGTCTAATAAAAAACTTCGTCTAACAATTCCTGCACTGACTTTGAGTTCTTGCAACTCGAAGAGCGCCATTCCCAAGGCGAGTCATAGAAATAGGCGATGTACTAGGGTGCAACTCAATAGCGAAGTCTACATCCCTTTGTGGAGGTAATCCCGATAGTTAATTTGAAAAAACGTCCTCATACTCACAAACCACCCGAGGTAGACCTAACTCCTGTCTCACCTAGTTCTCCAGGTTAAGGCTTACTAGTCAACCCATCAACTGCCCATGCCATCTAGAGTCGTACACGACTTGGGGTAAAGCATCCTGTTTATCCCCCTGAAATATAACACAAACATCATCCGATGTCTAGGTAGTAACCCTCTTATGATCACAAGCAATGACAATTTGGTGTGCCGTCAACCAGTCCATCTCAAGAATGACATCAAACTCCGACATGTCCATGACCCTAAGGTCCACAGTGAGTAGAATCCCTGAGATATCTAACTCATAACCCTGGCATATTTGATTAACGTTCACCCTAGTTCCTAGGGGAGAACTCAAATGCAATGGCTCTTCCAAGGTTTCAACCTCTAAGCCCAAATATTTCACTCATGCTATAGGAATGAAAGAATGAGATGCACCAGAATCAAACAACACTCTTTCCCATAAGCGAGAGAGTAGAAATGTACCCTAAATAACTGATTGATTTGGAAGCTCAATATGAGGTGTAATGGTGTAGACACGCCCTTGGGTCTCGGTCCCGGACAGAGCCTCTCGGCCGACCCCTCGACCCGACTCCATGCCTCGCTTATCTATCCTAATTGTGAAGTAGTGGGGCTGTGCAAAGGCTCTCCCGGCCTATGGTGGGGCAGTGGAGGAACAAACTAAGTCCCGTGAACGGTCCCACCGATGGAATGAACGGTGTCCCATAACCCAGATCCTCCTCCGAGGGCAACCCCGCCCCGGGTGTCTAGGATAGTGGCAATAGAAACATGTCCTCGCCTCGGGCCGGGCTAGGAGAGCCTCAAGCCCTCCCACTCGAAGGATCGACCCGGCTCAGTCCCGATAGCTATGGCCCCAGCTCAAATCTCGCAGTAGAAGTCCTTTGTTTCTTCCCCGAGCTAGAAGAAGAAGGTTGGCTCTCCTTCTTATTCCTTACACCCGCATCCTGATGCTCTATGCGCTATCCACTCCCTCTAATGGCCATAATTGTCTTACCATCAAGTCCATGTCTTTGTAGAGGAGTCTCTGCGAATTTTACTCATGGATGGATAATTGCACTATCTAAACTTTTTCACTTGGCCATGTCTATGGCCGCGATAGTCGATCGGGCAGAAACGGCTAACCTCAAAGGAACTTAGCCACGTATTCGGTGCTAATCGGGCCAATGCTCCTCATTTTAGCTATAGAACTCTTGAAAGCCAGATGTCGAGAAGACGCTTAGTATTTATTCATGAAGAGCTCAATGAGTTTCTTATGTCATTGCCTCCAAGTTCCTTGAGGATTTGACCCAATCCCACCATTCTTGATTCGCCAGCCGGGAATGCAATTTAGCCTTATCCTTGTGGCATCGATGTGATCTCCATCAGAGCAACCCCGAGCCCGGCCCCGAATTCGGACAGGAGTTCGAAACTGGAAACCTCTGGAACTCGTTTAATTCTTTTATTTTACATCTATTATAGCTTTTTTCTAAAGTGTCACAATCTGACCCTCATTGATCCGTCAAGTGACAACCGAGCTCCTGCTTAATTCCAATTTTCAATTATCTTATCAAAACATTTTTTTTATGTTATTTCTCTTTAGGTTTTCGATTTGCGCGGTAGCATTTTCAAATGGTAGGCTCACAAACATTTACATTTCATAAAATACAATTACAATGAAGGCATTTTATGCCCTTTCAAAATGATATACAAAACAAAACATTCCTTTGGAGTTCGACTATTTGTTCACAAAATATCCCATGTTTCAAAAGGAAATGATATGCATGGCGGGTATGTACTTATACGCCGCTTTATGACCTGTAGCCCTTCACGATCTTGTCTTTCCTTCCCGTTTACTAAACTCCGTGACCATAGATAAAAAACTATATGCTAAGCATTTTCATGCTTAGTGGTTCCTATCTGATTCTATTCAATATTCAATTTAACTTTCGGCATGCATTTAACATTAAACCATACTTTATTATATCAACATATACTCATGCTATTCATTTTCACATGCTTTCAATTTCCAAATCATTTACTATATCACAACATGCATCTTCAATGCAACAATTCATTTCACAATTCAATTTATGAGATTTAAGCATATACATAAAAATCCCATTTACACTCGTCATTGTTGGTTATTTCACCTTGACTATTCAATTCACATTTCTGACGGATTTCGTTTGATGAATCCCGCCCTTATTATCATTCGGTAATGTGCTTACACATTCTGAGTCGAGTCTCCCATCGCAGCGGATGCCGTTTGGTGCACTCCAACATGTGGTATCACTTAAATGCCATACGCCATCATGACGGATGCCGATTGGTGCATCCCGCCAAGTGGGAGATTTCTTCAATGCCATACGGCATCATGACGGATGCCGATTGGTGCATCACGCCACTCTTAGTGGATAAATAATTGTTAAACAATTTTAGTGAATTACAAGTTTATTTTGGTTAACAGTCTTGGGTTAAGACACTAAAGTTTGCTGACGAACTTCGCCGAGGCGGCGTCACAGTCACGTTTTCCTTAGTTTATCTTTATTTGAACCCCATTGTAATCGACCTTAGGGTCCCTAAACATTCGAGGAATGCAGTCACGGGGACTTATGATCTGAAATATGTCAAAGCGAATTTGTTGGAAGTAGTGGTATCGGTACCACTTTGGCGGGTACAGTACCACTTTGTGACACCGGTACCAGTCCTCAGCACCGATGGAGGTACCGGTACCGGTTGAGTGGTACGGTACCACTTACTGCATCCTTAGTGGTACCACTCTTTGAAATGCCGGTACCCCCGAGTTTTGCCCGAGAAATCTTCGGATTTTGGCATTTTCACACATTTTTCTTCTACAAACCTTCTCCAATTCGTCCCATATAAAAAATCCACCATGGAATCCACCCAAAACAACTCCAAATGTGGTTTAGAATCAATAAAAATCCCTTTTCCTCAAGTTAGGGCTTTTCACCAAAATCCAAATAAAAAAGAATGAAGTTAGGGTTTTGATTTTTCTTACCTTATCTCTTCAAATCTCCTCTTGTAGGTTGCTTGATCCCTTAGGAGAAAAAAATGGAAGCAAACCCAACCAAAGCCACTCTTCCTTACAAACCCTAGATTTTCTCCCCCTTTTCTCCTCCCCTTCTCTCAAAAACGGTTTTGCTCATAAAATGAGCCCTAAGACCACATTTTTGGCTTTTATATTCCTTAAATCCACAAGGCCTTGTTTGGCCTTTAACCCATCTAAGTGTTTGGCCATGTTTGGCATACACACTCATTCTTATTCCTCATTTTCTTCTTTTTGGTCTTTAAATCACCTATTCTCTTAAAGCCATGTTTGGCTCAAAACCCATTATTTCATTTAAGTCTCCTATTATTCCACTTTGGCCATTCATTTATCATAAATTCACTTAGATGTTTATTCTTTGTAACAATTGACCCTTAGGTCCTCATTTTACAAATTTCCACATTTGCCCTTTTTCACTTGGGTTATTTTCGGGTTCAATAACCTTCTCAATTTAGCATGTAATATTCAATCATATGCTCCTACTTTCAATTTACATTTCACAATTTATCAATTTGTCAATTTTCCCGGAAAAACCCAAGTTTGACTCAATTCATACCCGGAATATATAATAAAATTATTATAAATATTCTAGGGTATTTTTGGGGCGTTACATCCATAACCTCCAAGATCTTGCCGACTTGTCAGAACCAATGATCAGTTTCCATCGGGTCATCTCCTCCCTTAAAGGTTAGAGGATGATGTGCCTTGAACCTCTGGAGGTTACTCGACCCTCCCTGGCTCACAGTTGCACTAGCCTGTGCAATGGTGGTAGCCACAACACTCGCCTGCACAATGGTAGCAGTTGCAGCACCAATAGCCTCCATGAAGGCTAGTTGGTCAAAGGTCGGTGGTGGTTGGTTATTGCTCCGCCAACTGCCTCAGCGTCCTGTTCCTTGACTAGACGTCTACATATGTTAGATAGCAATTGAGTCTTACATAGTATCCTAAAAGCATTGGTTGTAAATCAGATAAAGAGAGATAAACAATGTGACGCCCCAAAATCTGAGGGTCCGTTGATCAACCATCAACCCGCGGAAGACCTGTGGATATCATGTGACCCGATACCACACCTTTGTATCCCATTTATCGGGACCCATCATTTTACAAAATCGGACAGAGCCCTTGTGGATATCGTGTGACCCGATACCACATCGTACGTCCCATTCACTGGGATCCATCATTTTACAAAACTGGAAGGAGCCCCCTTTGTGCTAGGAACTCTTCCAAAAATCGTCCTATACAATCTACAGTACTGCAGGAAAACAACATCTAGTAGTTGTCTCAAGTTCGCCTAGTTGAGCCTTACCTTTGCCTAGGCGAACTACTTCTCCTAAGTGAAGCTCATCTTCGCTTAGGCGAGGTAGAACCTCACCTCTAGGATTGCCCTCGGTTTTGCCTTCGCCTTCGCTTAGGCCATTTTCTTCGCTTTGGCGAAGCTCACCTTCGCCTAGACAAGGAAAAACCTAAAATTTAGACGAGTGTAACACAAAATTTTACAAGAGTTCTATTTTCCAACTCTTTACATAATATTGCATGCCAACATTCATTTACTGCAAAAATAAATGTTACAAAACAATTATAGAATGTAATTATAAAGCCACAATTTGGTTTTCTTTACCCTTGCGGCCCCCGAATGAGAGTCGTCCACCGGCGCTTGTCCCACACTTGAAATGTTATCTCGTATAGGGTGAGCAACACCCAGTAGAGTAAATCCTACCAAGGTTAACCCCCACCTAAGTGCACATACAATGCTTACACTTAACAATTTTTCACATTCACATCACAATTCCAAGCAAGATATGCAATCTTAGGTTGGAATTCTACATGCCATGCCATGCCATGAAATGAGATGAGACTCACTCATGCACCATACCCCGAGTTTTTATCGACTCCCATCATATCCGAGTCTTTACTGACTCCTATCATACCCGAGTCTTTATCGACTCCTACCACACAATGCAACGCCAATGTGTGATAAACTTTTTCATTTATGGATTACATCCAATGATCATTTTCAAACAAAATTTGTTTGTTTATAAACCAAAAGCTTTTTGGATGTTATACCTCAAATGATCATTTTATTTACAAAACCGTGTATCTTTTATGGGCAGCGAATTTTCTAGGTCTCACCATAGGCTCCGCATGCCTTCCAACACTTTTTGGATTTTCACCGTTGGAGTGTCTGAACTAGTCTGGGTCTTTCACCCGAGGGAGTATCTAGCCCTTCTTGCTATTACCCAACACAAGTTTTACCATTTTATTCAACAATGTGATTCTGCTGGACTTCACCCAACGGTACTGAGCCTACTCATCAATCACCAAGTGAGGTGATTGATTTTAATCATGCACTCACACCCATGTAATACGATGTTTCCTATGCATAATGCAATGTGATGCACCATTGCATGTCTATGTCATACCACATATGCGATGAATGCCATATGGACAATTTATCTCATGCATTTAACTATGAATCATGGACAATTATATCACATGCATATAATTTCTAATTAAACACTCATAACAATGTTAATACATTAGAACCCATATATTAACATTCATCAACCACAACAACAAGCATGCTGTCACATATCAAGCAACAACACACTTAATCCTCAAGGCAAAATGTGGCATAGAGGGTGCCCACAACAACAGCCTAACAACCTCTTAACCTAGGCTCAAAATTGGCCAAACAGGCCCTTAACATCCCGAATTATTCTTTTTAATCCTAAGCAGTCACTAAACACTTTTTAGGACATATTACACACAATCACAAAATAATTTACAAAGCCAGCTACAACCGGGCTGCAAAATAGCCATTAAAGCCATTTTAACACAGCCAAACAGTCTCTAAGGGCAAGGATTTTAGCCAAACAACCCTTACGCCATGCTTTAAGCATGTCATGGACACTTCACAAACTGGGCCACGAAACCAACCACAAATCAGCCATAAAAATGGCTTTAAATAGTTCCTAAATAAGCCAAACATGGCCTTAGGACCTTTACACCACATTTTCCCTGAAATCAGCCCCTTAGGGTAGAAATAAGCTAGAGTAGAAAGAATCTCTATCTCTTAAAGTCTAGTAGCACGGGTAGGAAGCCTCCCTAGCCCGAAATCCTTGATTTACCAAAATCTCCTCCTTTGGATCTTCAGTGAAATCTCTCCTTTTTGGTATGTACACTTAGTCCTCGTCGAGTAGATGAACTTTCACTTTTGGCTCGACGAATTCCTACCGGAGGAACTCCGAGGATCGAAGAGAAAAGCTTGGATGCTCTCTTCCTCTCCTCTCTCTCTTATAAAAGGAAAACAACAAAGGAAAATGAGATATTTTCCTTTGTTCCCCAAAGCCCCTCACTTAAGTTTAAGTGGGTGGCTTACGATAAATACCACGTGATAAGGTGGTAGTCAGGGTTTGTTTTGCCTCAAAACGATTTATTTCGTCCAGGTATAAGTTCAAATTATCTTATATGAACTTTATCCAACTTATTTTCCAATTTCAAGGTTTTTTTTTCTCAAAATCCAATTTTTTTGGGGTCCACAGACACTTGTCGTCCCAAAATTCGTGAAAAATCCAACTACCTCGAATTGACAAAGGTCGTTTGGGTAAGTAGATTTGTGGCGAATCAACGGTGTCAGGATTTTCATATGAGATTGAGAAATTTTTTTTAGGTTTGCAACTTGTACCCTAGTAGCAATTTACAATTTTGCCATTTTTCGAAAAATTTCAAATTTTCTTGGGTTTTACAGACAAGAAGACCACACAACCATATTAACTCTCTAGTTGTAGCGACCATAGACTGATATTCTAATTCTGCAGAGGAGCCGAAGACGATGGGTTGCTTCTTGGATTTCCATGAAATAAGGGCATTGTGAAGAAAGATTAAATAGCCTATAATAGATCGTCGTATCGTTGGGTAGCTTGCCTAGTCAGCATCATAGTATGCTTTGATTTGAAAATCATTATTTGAAGAAAAAAAAAGACCTTGACCAGGGGAACTCTTTAATAACGAAGAACATGATAGGCAGCATCAAGATGTGAATGGTAGGGTCTTTGCAAGAATTGACTGAGAAGTTGTATCACATATATGATGTCAGGATGAGATATAGTAAGGTAAATGAGACGCCCGATTAGGCAACGATATTGGCTTGGGTCCTGTAATGGTTCGACACAATTTGATGTCAGTCAATGTTGTTGCGGAATTGGAAAATGAGCTGGTTTACCACCAAACATTCCGGTTTCTTTCAAGAGATCAAGAGTGTATTTTCTTTGACAAAGAGATATCCCTTTAGGGGATCTAGAAAGCTCTAAGCCAAGAAAATACTTAAGTGTACCAAGATCCTTTATAGAGAAGCATGTACAGAGATAATTCTTGAGTTTTTGGATCTGCAAAGTATCATTCGTTACAATAACCATGTCATCTACATAGACAAGCAGAACAAGGTAAGAAGTACCTTCGATCAAAGTAAAAAGCGAATGATCATTGTGAGATTGTATGAAGCCAAATTTCATAATGTGAGAACTTTTCAAACCATTGTGAGGGGCTTGCTTTAACCCATACAGTGATTTATGAAGCTAACAAACAAGAGTATCATTTGAAGGAAGATAGCTTAGAGGAGGAGACATAAGACTTCTTCATTTAAATCAACATGGAGAAAAGCATTATTCACATCAAACTGATGTAATTCCCAATTTTTAGTAGCAACAATAGCCAACAAACACCGAACGGTAGTTATTTTGGTGATAGGAGCAAAATTTTTGGTATAATCTAAGCCTTAAATTTGCGTATATCCTCAGGTGACCAAACGTGCCTTATAGTGCTCAACAGAACCATCTAACCTGTATTTTATTTTGTACACCCAATGTGAACCAATTGGTTTCCTCCTTGAGGGTAAAGGAATTAAGCTCCAAGTATGATTGAGCTCTAGAGAAGAAATTTCTTGTTTCATAGCCTCATACCATTTTGGTTATTTGACAGCCTCAGAAAAGCTTTTAGGTTCACTAACCATGGAAATATTAGCAAAAAAAAACTTGATGAGATGGAACAAAGCGAGAATAAGATAAATGACATGAAATAGGATAAAGAGTACTTGAAGAAACCCAGTTGGTCCTAGGCTATGATAACTTATCTACTCCAAGGAGTTGATACACATAATCATCAAGATAAGAAGGAATTTTCCTTTTAGGAAGAGGATTTGTTTGTTTAATAACGATTTGCATAGGTGAGTTTTGAGATGGAGACAAAACCTTGAGGTTGGAGTCAATTGCAATGGAAGTGGTAATAGTGTCTTGAATTGGGGCAACATCTGATGTTTCCAAAGATTCAAGAATTGGTATAGGAATAAAAACATTTGGCTATTTTGGAGGATTGTAGGAAAGGAAAGGAAATTGGTTTTCATAAAAAATGACTTCTCGTGATGTAAAAACTTTGTGTGATTCCATGTCATAAACTCTATATCCCTTTTGCCCCATAAGATAACCAATGAAAATACAAGGCTTGGAACGAGATGCAAACTTATCCTTTGATCGATTTTATCATGGACATAACATAAACAACCAAAGACCCCATAAATGAGAGTAAGAAGGAGGCTTTGAAAACAACATCTCATAAGAGACTCTTCTGGATGAATTTAGGTGTAGGAGTATAATTTATTAAATAAGCTGCAATTAAAACACATTCACCCTAAAATTTGATTGGCAGATTTGCTTGTAATTGAAGAGCATGGACAACTTCTAATAAGTGACGATGCTTACACTCTACAATTCCATTTTGTTGTGGGGTATCAACACAAGATGTTTGGTGAGTTATGCCATTAAGGGAAAAGAAGGCAGACATAGGACTAGCAGTAAACTCAAGACCATTATCACTCCTAACTTGTTTGATACCATGACTAAATTGAGTATTAACCATAGCATGAAATTGAATGAAGTGTTTTTGTGCTTTTGATTTGTGTTTGAGAAGATAAACCCAAGTGCACCTAGTACAATCATCCATATAATGGGCACCAAAAAGAGATGAAGTTTTGTAAGGTCCCCAAATATCGCAATGCATTAAATCAAAAGGGAAATAAGATTTATTATAACTTAAAGGAAAAACACTTCAAGTTTGTTTAGCTCAATGACACACATCACAACGTTTATTGAAAATTTTGAGAGATGAACTAGATAATTTAAGAATTAAAGACAATTGATCAAAAGAAAGATAACCTAATCATCCATGCCATAAGGTGAATGGAGAAGACGGATATGCAATTGCAACAAAAGGTAATTGAAGTACACGGAAGTAGTATAAGCCATCATGTAATTCACCCATTCCAATCAATTTCTTTGACTTGAGGTCCTGTTAGACACAAAAAGATGGGAAAGAATGTGACTGAACATTGCAAAGAAGCTTTTGATCTACTTATTGAAGAAGATTGCATTTGAAAAGGTATATGAAGAACACGATTTAAAATCATATTTGGCAATCTAATTTTACCAAATAGAGTGCACAGGAACAATTGTCCCATTTGGTAATCTGATAGGTAAAAAAGAAGAAATTTTCACATTAAAAAGAGAAGGTTTATCACATGTAAGATGTTGAAGCACCAGCATCCTAGTATCGATATGAAACATCATGAGATTAGGTGACCTTACCAACAAACTTTGGCAGATGGCAATGAATACATGAGTTGTTCATACTGTTCTTGTGTGAGGCTAAAGCCTTTACCCATAGATTGACTTGAACCTGAAACAACATTATTGGGAAGTATCTTCTCTTTTGAAGCTTTTGCTTTGCTTTGCTATGCTAACTAGGAGGAAATCCAACCAGCTTAAAAAACTTGTCTTTTGTATGCCCAGGTTTATTGCAGTATGCACATCTTAATTTTCCTCTTGGTTGCTAAGATTCTCTTGTTTGGTTACTAAGAGATTTGACAGTAATTGCTACTGCTTCTGTTGACTGATTTTGTCCAATTGAGGTAATAGATTGTTGCTTCTCTTCTTTGGATACAGAAGCATAAACCTTGTTGATAGAAGGAAAAGGTTTCATGTTCAATATTTGAGATCGAATGATGCCATATTGGTCATTCAGTCCCATAAGAAATTGATGAACTTTTTCTCTCGTTCTGCTATGACTTCTTTTCCAACACCACATTTACATAAAGGAATAGTAGAATAACTTGCTAACTCATCCCAAAGACCTTTTAATTTGGTGTAATAGGCTGCCACAGTCAAATCCTTTTGTTGGGCAAGCCATATTTCCCTTTTCAATTCATGAATGTGGGGAACATTTCCTTGAGAGAGGCGTTCATGCAAATCTTTCCACATCTCCTAAGTTGTATCTACATTTGCAACACTATCATGTAATTTTGGAACCAAGGCATTAAAAATCCAAGAAATTACCATTGAGTTACATTTTTCCCTAGCTCAAGTCTCTTCGTCATTCTCATCTGGTTTGGATAAAGAGTCATCAACAAAACTCAACTTGTTTTTGGCTCGAAGAGCGTTCATCATAGCACGTCTCCATGTTGGATATTTCTCACCTTTGAGAAGACAAGACCACGAAATTGTGCTGGATTATCGAGATGGGTGAAAATAAGGGGAAGATGTATTATGTTCAGTTTTCAGTTTAGATGTTGAGCTCTTGGATGTATTTGAGGAATTTTCTTCACTCATGATGAGTGAGTTGGATCAGAACCTTGCTCTAATACCATGAAAAAAAAGAGAACTAAGAGATGAATCAAAAAATGAATACTGAATTCACTTGATTTATCCTATTGCCAAGGATTAGAATTTATGCATGTCTGAGAGCATACATATAAGGAAGAAAAATAGACAAACGAGAAACTAGATAATTCTGAGGCAAAACTACGACCCTAAATTCTAGTAATTTAAAATTAAGAAAATAGCTAAGAATTGATATCTGAGTAATAATATCAAATTTATTCAGATCAAATATTGAAGGTATTATCAAAATCTCAAGACAGAAAATATATATTAGATAATATAAATATCTTGAGAAATGACAAATTCGTGCCTTTGTCCCTCTTGTAGGATGGCCTTGATCAAGCGCAGAATGAATAAAAAAATTCTAGAGTTTTAGACATTTTTAGTTTTTTTACAATTTTTTTTTCTAAAATAGTTTGAAAATGAAAATAATGCTCAAATAGTGCGTGAACAGTAATGTTGCAATCAATAACATAAAAAATTTTCAAAACATTTGTAATGCCACAGTCAATAATTGTGACATTGATTTTTTTTTTTAAATAAGAATTGTCATCACGATTAAATGTGTAATCAATGATTACGATATTACTATTCACGTATTAGTTTGGGTATTATTTTTATTTCTAAACTATTTTAGTAATTTTTAAAAAGCTAAATATGTCCAAAGCTCTAAATTCTAAAGGTTATGTTTGATTTTGAAAAAATACTAAGGAAGTAAAAAAAAATATTAAAAAAAGAATTTTTTTTTCGAGTTTGATAGTTCATTGAACAATTAAAAAAATATATATATATATATATATATATATATATATAATTATGAAGACTTTAAAATTTTAAATTATTCAAATTTTTATATTGACTTGTACTCTTGTAAATGACTTCTTACATGATGTATTTGGACCTTTCTCACATTTTCTTACAAGTGAGGTTCTAGAGTTTGAGCAGGTTGTTGCGTTGTGCTTAGTTTTGTATATATCTTAGTCTAAGGTTGTGACTTCCAGCTTATTTTTCAATGGAGAAATGAATGCACATCCATTATAAAGCCTTTGTTGTGTTTAAGATACCGTCGGTCTAAGAAAATCTCCGGGCTAGTATGGATGACATTATTTCGAGGAAGAAACCCAAAAATAAAATCACGAGGGTCTTAAGTCTAAAATGGACCATATCATATTAACGTGGAGGGAAAGATCTAGGAGGTTTCCTTTCAAGTAGTATCACAATTGGGTTTAAGTTTAATTGTGTGGGTGGGTGCTGAACAAAATGGTCCGGTGAACGATGAGCCCCTAGCAAGTTATGTTTTACATAAAACATGTGTTCGAATGAAATGAAAGATAAGAAAATCTTGGTTTTAGAGGAAGTTTGGTAGAACTTTGTTCGAGTGAAGGATTATTGGGTGTATGTGTCTCAAAATCCCCCATTGGCTAAGAATGAGAAGAATTATGAGTTGATACACATGAACAATATTTAATAAGTAAGAAAACTTTTGGGAGAGAAACCCAAAAATAAAATTATGCGGGCTTAGGCTTAAAGTGGACAATATCACCGATGGAACAGTTGGAACGACGCGGGGGCCTCTTTCTTGATTCAGCCTCCACGTTGTTCTTTAGAAATTAATGTCGGGTGGCGAAGAGCTGCAGAGGATAACTCATCGTCGCCTGGCATCAGCACGTCGCTGGCAGATGGGCTCCTTGCCTCTATTTTGTTTGACCTGGGGTGCAGGATGGCTGCTCCCTTGTGCATTTTCACCTCAATCCTCTTCCAAATGAGCTCGCAGGCGATCGTTCTCTTGCTGCAGATGGTCATCACAGTTTCACAATTCAGCCATCTGTTTGACCCGCTCTTCTTGTTTTGTTTCCATATCATGATGCCAGCGAAGCAACTGGTCCTTAAGGGACTAATTTGCTGGGTTGTTAGCCATAGCGATAGGATTCAACGAGTCGGATGAGTGAGCGGGAACTACCGAATCTTTGGGGTGTGGGGGATCGCTTGATAGCTGACGTAGCCAAGCCCTCGCATGTCGCCGATGATATTTTTTGCTTGGTCGTTCCCACAAATGGTACCAATTGTTGTCTCTTGGATTCTCAGAATCTCCATATCGTCGGGGCATTAATATGGCAGCAAGGACCTGCAAAACAAATAAGGCACCAACGGTGGTGTGCCGACTGGCTCTCCGATGCTTAAGTTAGATAAAGAAATAGAGAGCGTAAATATCCATTTTTCAGTAGTGTATTTTTCACATACCTTTATGTTGCGATTCCTTCCTTATTTATGACGGAGGAGGATGGTTCACTTTTTAGGGAAAGTGGGTGATTGGTTTTCGAAATGGAAGGGGGGAGGCGCTTCATTTGCACGTCAACAGTTTTTTCTTTTGGATAGCCAAGTCATCCAAATCTTCCGCCTCAAGAATCGTTTGATCATCTTAAGGATGATTATTTACGTGATTCGTGGGAGAATGAGTTTTTTAGCTGCGAGAGATCAGTTGGGAAATTATTGGCTGACCATCTTCTTAGAGACGGCAATCGGCTAGAAGAAGATAGCCCGGCTAATGGTCTAGGAGCCTTCTTTGTGATCGGATAGTCCTGACAGGGATTCGAACCGTGGTTCAGATCCATATTCATGTGAGGATACTTGGACCTGGCATGTAGGTAAGTGTACTTGGGCCTGAAGCTTGGGCCTGGCTTGTGGGCCTTGATTTGCTTGGGCCTTTTGAATATGGGTGTTGGGCCAAAAGCCATGGTAGCCCATGATGCCCTCTTTTTTAGATTGGGGTCTTTCAATCTTCCCATTTGGAAAATCTTAGTGATCTTGACCTACTTGTCATCGAGAACGGGGGACCGTTAATGCTTGTGTGTTCCAATGCGTGCGTTTCTTCCGGGGTTTTCTATTTTTGGTAACACATTTAATGCAGGTTTTTAGGGTTTCCTGAGGTTCGTAACCCATAAAACGTAGGAGTAATGGATTCTTTTGTCTTCACCTAGCTAGTTTTGAGTTTTCGATGGATGTGTATGGCTAGAAAGGCACATCGGGTCTTTATTAGTACTATGCTTTTGATTGCTCTGATTGAATGTGATGTTGATAGGGTCCTTTGGAATTTCTAAGGAACGAATTTGGACGTGCTAATTTGATTTTGGAGAGATATTTTCGAGCCTTATACGTCCCCTTATATGCCCCTCCGCTTTGGCATTGTTGAAAGGCGTTGTGACCATATTGCTAGGAAAAGAGTTATCCGTGGCTTTTTCTTTTTTTGTATCTTCTTTCTTAGCCTCTTGTTCGACCTTTTCCTCTTTCTTAGCCTTTTTCTTCCACTTCCTCTTATTTCTTAGGCTTTTTCTTCCATTTTTTCTTCTTTCTTAGGCTCAATTTTCAGCCTTGCAGGGTTATGTAATAGTTGAAGTATGATCGCTTGGTTGTAAGCGTTTGCTGTGTAATTATGAATGCCTTTTGGTGTAATTAACAAAATTGTGCTTCGTGAAATTTTTGCATTTTTGCTCAACTTATTTTTCTCGTACTCGGCTAACTGGTCAGTAACGTGGACTGATTCCTTGAGATAAGGTTTGTGGTGTTTGATGAATTCTAGAATGGGTCGGCTCTTATGATCCTTGAATGGACTTAGCTTGGTTGTTCGCCTAAGGCCATCCATTCGGGAGGCATAAGGGCCCTATCCTAGGTGCTTACGAGCCTAGCCCACACTCGTTTCTTGATACTTACTGTAAGTGAAGCATCGCGAGTTCAAATCTTTTAGAGGTGATGGAGTGATTGCATTTAATACACTATACGGGCTAGGCACTTTGATACTTAGGGAGTCATGAATTGGATTTCACCAGCTCCCATCGTGTTTACACCATTTTATTGTTTCCCTTCCGCTCAAGAGCTTCTACTGATACTCCACTGTAGGGTTGCATGTTTTATGGATTGTCTTTCTAGGCGTTTGTTTTCCCATATCTTCTAAGTAAGCCTTGTTTTTGTTCTAGGTATGTTAGATTCTAGTTGCCGGTATGTTTCTAGCAACAAGATCGTAGGAAGGTGTTTTCGGGGCGCGTAGAGCGGGGGGTTTCTGGGTGCAGGTAGGTTCATGAGCATTCTCTCCCTTTTACCAGTTTAATTGTGCAGCAAGCCGCTTCCCATTTCTTACGGTAAGCGATTCACCGCCCTTCTTTCAGACTCTCGCTTTCTTTATCCATTGAATGTCATTGCGGATCCTAGCCGGAGTCTTGTGTCTTTAAACCTTCTTGCAGTGGACATTTGTTGGTAGAGGTTTGCTTTATTTAGTTGGGACACGGAGGCCGGCTATCCATGTTGGCCTAGATCCCCCGACTACAATTTGTTACGACACTCCCCAGGCTTCCTTTAAGGCCAGGCGAAGGCATCGATCTTAGTTAGAGGACCTTGGTATGAGACCACAGGCCTGACCTCCGTTTGCTTGAACAATCAATGTGATTCCCGGGTGTGTTCAAGTTTATTGGGATTTTGGCGTAATGATGCATTTCTGAGTATCCTTTACATTCCGCATTATCTTATTAATAAATATTTTTTTATGAAGGAAAATAGGAGGGGTTGATTAGTAAGGCGGAGTGGAGGAAAGTCGACTTTAAGAAAATTCGAAGTTGCTAGAAGTTCGAGTGGGAATGACATCCACGAAATCCTCTTAAGCTGCGAATCTTCGTGAGTTAGTGTGACCCATCTGCTACATTATTCCAGTTCTTCCCACGCCCTCTTCCCACACAATGGTAGGGAGAGGCGTTACGATTATTGTGATCTCTTGCATTTAGCCCGGAATTGGCTCGTCCTGGCCAGACTTAGAGGCAGAGACCCAGGTTAGTCGGGCGGTGATCAGTGCCGGCTGAGCAACCTTCTTTGGCTAGGGAGGATTTCGGCCTTGTCCCCCAAGCATTTAAGGAGGACGATAGGGTTAGTCGTTTTGAGCATCTCCCTTTTGCGAAAAAAGATTCTTGTCCTGCCCCCCAAGCATCTAAGAAGGGCAGGCAGGTGTCTGAATGGCCACAAACGCCTAGAGCGGGGGTGGAAGATTTTGTCCCTTGGGATCCCCTAATATCTAGCCGCCCCCCTGCTAGGGAAGAGGAAGAAGAGGAGGACTAGATGGTTGATCTCGTTCATAACTTCAGCGCATGGAAGAGCAAACAAGGTGCCATCTTTAAGCGAGCGACTAATGCTACCCTTGAGGTGGTTGGCGAGGCTAGTCAACAACTAATAGGTGAGGGTTCAGATGTGCATGCGATAGTCATTTGGTTCTTGAGATTGACTCATAGCAAGTCGGCCGGAGTGCGGCAGTGGATTTCGGAAAGTCTCAACTCATGCGGAGGTCCGGAGGACTACATTCCCTCGAAGCGGTGCTGGGTTTGGCCGGACAAGGCTACACTGCCCAGAGTGGGGCTTGATGAGTCGTTGCTTCCCAGGCCGATTCTTTGTTGAATTCTTACATTCCTCCATAGGACGGAGTTCCCCTATGGAAGAAGCATCGGCCTCTGGGCCGAAGGTGCCCGATTATCAATTCTTCCAGGCCCAGTTTAACGAAATGGAATCCACTGGATCTTATATGCTCATTGTATCTGGCATTACTTTGGATCACCTGTAGTTATGCGTAGAGAACGGCTTGAAAGAATATCTTTGTCTAGGTCCCTACCTATGTATGGGGCAGAACTTAAGCAAGTGGTTGAAGGCGACATGCTGTCACATTAAGCATGACTTTATCGATCGATTGGGTGGTATGTTTTACAGCTGTATGCCTTGTTCTGAGTATCACTTAGGTTGTTGCCTTATTCTAATGCGTTCTTTACAGGCTATTATTCTCTGGAACATGACTTACCAACATCGAGGTTCGATCTTGGTTAAAAGAATCTGGGAGAGGTTGTGACTTTAGCCTGTCGGTCGTTTCGACCATAGGCGTTGAGTGCTTCTTAGGTAGGCGGTCGAGCTCCGTCTTTGGGAGAATGAGGCTAAAGCGTTGAAGGTGGCTCGGTAGAGGCAAGAGATGCCTGCAGCGAGCCTCGATGGCTAGCATGGATGTCGATGCGGCGGGGAGTGCCAAGGCGAAGGTGAAGTCGGAGTTGGCTAGGGTCCAAAATTCCCTGGCGGTTGCAAAGGAGGCTAGGTGGAAGGCGAAAGACGAGGCTAGCCATCTAGCTGTCGAGCGAGTCTCTGTGCTTCTAGAGCTCGGGACTAGTAAAGATGAAGTGTCGCTCTCATTGAGGCCCTTAAAGAAAAGGCCACGGAGGAGGCTTATAGAGAGGGGAGCTTTAGTGATTTTCAACTATAGTTATGGAATTTGTTGTGCTTACGCACATAATATTTGAGTGGGCCATGGTTCTAGACGGGATGCCAAACACGTCCAAGCTATTATCCCTAGAGTTCTTTATCAACCCTCGATGCCCCTTAGGTCTTTATTCACCGCCAAAACATGACCAACTTATATTTTGCCACTGGTGAGCGATGATTACACACGGAGAGAGGCTCCCGTGGTCACTTGGATATATTAGTGAGAGGCAGTATCTGCTTGGCCCAGAGGTTGGGCTAGGTAATGAGCCAGTTTTCAGCTTAAAGTGCAAAGGAGAGTGAAAGTAGATGTCTGGCGAGAGTGGGGTTGTATTTTCCATTGCTTTCGTTGAGCGCTTGTTCCTTCTCGATGTTATATACCAGATTTTTATTTACTTATGAGTTCCATAATAAAGCATGTTGTTTGTGAATCGTCTTTGTTACTTTCTCTTTGTCCAGCATTTGCTCTGTCTTAATCCATGCAATTCAGTTCATTGCTTAGGGTATGCAAAGATATACCTTAGATAGAACATTGATAAAGTGTGGGATGAACACTCCGATCATGAGGTTCATTTGTCCCGCCCAGCATCTCTTTACCCGAGCCATTAATGAACTAGTTGGGCATCAACCATACTGGACCGGTAGGACATCAACCTTACACGGGCTTTGTAGTGAACCAACTGGGCATCAACCATATTGAGTCGGTAGGACATCAACCTTACTCAGGCTTTGTAATGAACCAGTTGGGCATCAACTATACTGGGTCTGTAGGACATCAACCTTACCCAGGCTTTGTAATGAACCAGTTGGGCATCAATGATTAGTGCCCAAAAAGTGCTATTTTGAGCCCTATCCAAGATAGGTTTTAAGTGCTTTTTGCGCACTAATCATATCAATTAAGCAAATTGATGTATGCGGGTCACTAGTGCCGAGTCCATTTAGAGGTTGTTTTTGGTGATTTTGCAGGTTTTTGCATGCCTCGGCCACTTAGTTCGAGTTCGATATCAAGTTATGTGCTGAACCATGAAGATTGGAACTATTGCCACCACTAAAAATGGAAGAGATGTAAAGTGTGTGAAGGAAAATGGAATGCGTGCAAGAGGGATGCGGAGTGAAGCGAAGTGGCCGGGAGCTTGATCGAAATTTCGTATGATTGCGAAAATTTCGTTGGGATTGCGAAAATTTCGCAATCATAGAAATTTCGCAATCCTAGCGAAGTTGGAAATTTTCGCTAGGCTAGCAAAATTTTAGCTAGCTAGCGGGTTCTTGTGCCTAGCGAAAATTCCCAATTTCTTATCGTAATAATTTAAGCTAGGCTATGGCCGAGAATTTCTTAGTAGCGAAATTCAGCGTTGATGGCGGTACCAGTTCGTATCTCACTAATAATTTCGCTGGGCCTAAGCAATTTTAAACTATCTAGCGAAATTCTACATAGCGAAATTCACATACTGTGTTTTTGATGTTTTTGATTCAAAACGACCTCGTTTTGGTTAATTACCATATTGTCCCCATTGTAATCTTTTATTTTTGGTATTTTTGGTATTTCACACAATTAGGTTGGCTACCCAAGCCAACTTAGATTTTGTAACCCTAACTGAAAATCTTTAAATTTTCATGGCTTTCCTTTGGGTTTACAGTTTCTCTCTTCTCTCTTCTCTCTCCTCTTTCTCACTTTCTTGGGTGCGAACACCCTCCGAGGATGACAACGGGATGGCCAGCTAAAACCCTTTCCTCCTTGGTGGAAGGTTCTTTGAGGTGGGATCGAGAACACTGGTGGTTCCACTGTTTTTCATGACTGGGTTTGACATTCTGGTTCCACTGTTTCAACTCACAGGGTTTAAAGCTTTTGATGTACTTTCTTTGGTCGATACTTGGCAAACTTTTAGGTTTAGTGTATTCTTAGCTTTAGACACTAATATCAAGTAGTTGCCATTCGACCACTTGAGGTAGGTAGGTTAAGGGGTTAGTTTCAAACTTTGCAAATTGCATCCACACGATCAATACTTGGCCCAATCTTTTAGGTTCGTTAGTTCTTGTTATTTTCCAGATCCATTGAGACTCATTAGTTACCTTTACGAATCATTGTAGGATGGTGGGATAGATTTTCTTAGGAACCATAAATGCTAAATAAATGCTTTCTATCAAAAAAGGATAAATATTTTTTGAGTTAGGTTTTAAAGCTAAATGAAGATGGGTTCGGAAATGACTATATGTCATCCTCCGACATGAGAAAAGACCGCAGGAACCCTCGAATTTGCCTTAGGAATCAAAACCCAGTACTTTAACACTTAAAGGAGTTCTATTTACATTTTGTTTTATTTGCATTTGGTTTCCATGTCAACTCTGTTTTCTGACGTAAATCAAAACCAAATTCACCATTTTTAGCTTCCTCAAATCATTTAATCTGAAGAAAACTACATCCATGTTCGACCACTAGGCCATTATCTTTGCGGTAGCTTGACTCTGGCCGTGGGAGAGAACAGGAATATAAATTTTGTTGATTAGCATCACCCTCTGAGTGGCGAATCAATCAACTATCTTTGGACCGGTGGGACATCGACTGCAGGGCTTTGTAATGAACCAGCTGGCATAAACCATCACTGGTAGGGGACATCAACCCGGGCTGTAATGAACCCGACTAGGCATCGACCATCTCTTGGGCGGTGGGGCGTCAACCTTACTCGGGCTTTATAGTGGGCGACGCGCTGACATGCTGGGCACATGGTTGGCCATCAGCCACTGCAGGCTTTGTAATGAAAACTAAAACGAGAACATGGTTAGAGATTAAATCATTCTTTATTGATAGTACCTTTTAAGGTGCATAACATTCCACATTTTAGGTACAGTTGTCCTGTTTAGTTTATCTAATTCATATGATCCGGATTCACCGGCTCGCGTTACAATATATGGTCCCTCCAGTTTGAGCGGAACTTTCAAGCGTGGATTGGCTTGTGTTCTAAAGAAAACTTTTCAAGGACCGGGTCCGCCCAGGCAGAACGATGGATTTCATGTGTTCATTGTGTCGATTTGCTAGCTGCCGGTGGTATGATGCTCTTCGCGCCGTGGCACTTCCGTGAATTCTTCTACCATGTAGGTCTTTAATATGATTGGTGATTACTTGTTGTATTGGTTCAAGCGTGGGCATCTGGGTTTACCATTGGGACTATAACTTCCATCCATAAGTAAAGTGAAAGGGGATATCACAGGACCAGTATGGGATATTAGTTGTAGCTTCAAAGTACCCCGGGGTTCATCCACCCACTTGCCTTAGCTGAATCTAATCATTTCTTTAGGTGAGTTCAGTAGGGTTTTTATTATAAACACCTTGGCCATTGCTCTGTATGGTAAGTGAGATTGGAATATAGATTCTTTATTTTAAATTCTTTGGTAGAAGTTCACTGTATGTCAGAATTTATCAGGTGGGCTGGATTGTGTGATCTGTTGATCAGGGGTATCTAGGCGGAAGATGATATTTTTTCCGGATGAATTGGAGTGCAATCCTTATCTTTGGTGATGCGAAAGCCTGACCTCTATCCACTTAACGATATCAATGGCTACCAACAATAATTTTTTTAAAGCCAAGGCGGTAGGAAGCGGCGTTATCATGGTCCCGAATTGAGCAAAAGACCCGAGTTATGATGAAAATTAAAATCTGATGGTGATCTCCAAAGACGAGGCTTCTTGCATTGGCATCATTCGCACTTTGTCACGTGTCCCGTCGGATCATGGTTGGCGATAATGCGCCCGGTATGGGCTGCGTGTGCGGTCGTTACTGTTTGCTGAATGATTACGCGCCATCCGCCGTAATTAAACCGATACATATTGTCCGTTCCCGGTAGATTAAGCATTTTAGTACGACCTCGTTTAGGGATCGTTTAATAGTTGCCAATTAACCAAAAGGCTTACAGTCGAATTGGGTTGGATCTTGTGAGCTTTGTCCCATTTGTTTGGGAGTTCTCCCATATTAATATATTGTTTTATGGGTCCATCTAGGAAGGGGAGACCTCGTCCACCTGACTTACCCGGTTAGTGATAATTGAAGAATCCGGCTGATAATAGATGGAAGTAGAACAACATTTACGTCATCGGAAGAAAGTGGATTATGGTGGCGAGGAGTCCGCTTTCTCGTGGGTCCGGGAATTTAATGATGAGCTTAAGATGAAAAGGCGCGAAGCATTTGCTTAACGGGGATGCGTACTTTGCCATTCGAGGGTCTCGCGACTCATATTCTTCGTTTACTTGCCCTACCACTAACTAAGAATCACTTTGAATTAGGAGCTTGTCGGTTGACACTGTGGTTTCCAGTTCAATTCCGGCTAGGATGGCCTCGTAGTCTGATCCGTTGTTGGAGGTGCTAAAGCCCCGAAAGGATCACACCTTTCGATCTTCTCGATCGGAGATTTAAATTTACTGGAAATCAATGCCATCTCGGTTTGCAGAGATGCCTGTCTACGATGAGATCCACCGGAGTTCAAGTTGTCGGAGCTCATTAGGATTGGGAGACTCTGCTAGAAAATCTACGAACCTGTCCTTTTTAGCGATCTTGGCTTATATTGAATCTGAGATTTGCTCGATTGATTACCACATTTCAGGCCATCCTCGACCAGTCGGAGCTTGTGAATGGTGCTCAGAAGGGTCGAGTTAACAATGGGGTGTGCTTGGAGGTAATGGCGGAGCTTCTTGGTTTGCTGCCGGATGTCTTTGCCCACCTTTCCTGGCGAGCGAGAGAGCGAGTGCCATTTGGATCGGGTTCTGCATCGGGTGGGACTTGCGAAAATGCGGCCTCTGCTCTATTCTCATCTTCCTTGAAGACGGGCGGCCTCCTTGAGACATCTGAAGCGCCAGAGTATCACGAAGAGTGTTTCGCGGGCTTTAGGGCTAGCAAGGACTAGATGTTCTACAAGATACTGTTTGATCACTATGAGGGCTTTATCACATTCCTTATTCCATCTAGCATGGTTGGCCCCCTTAAGGGTAACAAAGAACCTCTTTAAACGGATGCGTAAGCCCAGGATGAATCGCCACTGGGCGACAAATCGGCTAGTCAATTTTGTTGTACCCTTTTGGCGGGAGTCGGGGACTCCAAAGTGGCTTTAAAGCCCAGCGAGGGTTGGCCTCTATCCCCCTCACAGTCACCATGAAACCTAGAGCCGCCCTTGGTGACTCAGAGAGGCACACTTTGAGGGTTTAAGCTTCATCTTAGTATGCCCTTAGGGTTCGAAGCCTCTTGCGGGTGTTTAGCATGAATCCAGGCGTTCCTTGGATTTACTGACATATCATCGATGTAAAAATTTATATGGTTTTTCCTAGTAGCGTCTTGAACATCTTGGTCACTAATCTCTGACACGTTGCCTCGACATTCTTTAAGCCAAACGACATCACATTGTAGCATAACAGCCCTTGCGGGGTAATGAATCTTTGTTTTTCCGTTTATAGGATGCATGGGTTGTTTGATGATATCGAAGGCATCCGAGAGCGACATCTTCCCATCTTCGGGCCGACAAGTCAACAATTTAGTCTATCCAGTGAGGGAAAATTGTTTTTGGACATGCCTCATTGAGATATGTTGTAGTCCACCTCTCCATTTACACCTCATTTTTTGGGACTTCTGCCACGTTGTGGCCAACCGATGCAGGTACTTTATCTCCCTGATGAATCTTGGTTTTAAAAGATTATCCACTTCTACCTGAATAACCTGATGATGGTCCGGGTGGAAACACCTCACTTTCTATCTAACACGTCTAGTGAAGGGATGACTTGATGATTTATGAGGAGGCATGTCTGGGGTTAATGCCGTAGCAATACAAAGTGAGTCAGATGAATACAAATCCATATTACAGACATAACCTCATGTTGTTTCTTCTCCCCACTGGAATGGAGGGAACTAACATATGTGGATTTATCCGACCCATCTAGGCATATTCAATCCAGGGAATCTATGGCCCCGATTATCACATCCTGCCTTTCGCTTGAGCGGCAGTACGTAATTGTTATTTTGTGGTCAAGGCCTCAAGAGTTGGATTGTAGGGGCTTTTCGGCTTTTCTCGTAGCTCTGTCTTGAAGTTGGTAACAGTCAGTACGCTGGCTGGCTCGGAGGTCAATTTGCTTTCGATCTTTAGTGCGGTAGTTGATCATTTGATGGTAAGTCGAGACATGACTTTCATCGCATGCATCCGGTGGTAACAATGGGATTATGCGAGCGGGGTCCTTGACGGCAAAGAAATAAGACCCTCTTGGAATTGTGGGTTACTGCAGCCGATGGGAGAGCAATGTGGCCCATCGTTCTTTGTGGATTGCCTGTGAAGCCCGGACGGGATTCTACCCGGTTGAACTCGGCAGCCGAAAGAGATGTTCATGTTGCACGGAAAGTGACCCGATTGTAATGGGTTAGTATTTGCCAAGATCGTCAGTACTCTAGGACCGTCAATTGGTTGAATTGCTCTGTATTTATGCAGGACATGGATGGTATTCACCAAGACGCGGGGCTGTGGGTTGCTTCATAAGCCTTCTCTTTTGGAGAGCAGGCGTATTGATCGTCAACGGGGCCGCCCAGTATGTAGTTTATGGTGGGTCGAAGTTCAGGCGGGAGCTCTATGCTGGCCGCTATTCTTTTAACCATGGGGGCGGCCATAGCTCCACGAACCGTCTCTCGAACATATCTCTTGAGGTGGCCGACCCTAATTAATCTTTCCACCAAAAATTTTAGGCTTCGAAATCAGTTGATCTCATGCCCATGGTCTCTATGGTAATCACATCTCAGAGACTGGTTGCGCTATGCGGAATTTGACTGAATTGGTGTGGGCCATTTGAAGTCGGGGTGATCCCGAATGAGAGGAAGGAGTCTATCGTAAGAGATGTTTAGAGGGGTAAACTGCGGGGGTTCCCTCTTTCTCTCTGATTGGTCCCGAGAGCGTTTCTGGTTCTTACCTTGAGTTCCCTTTTGTTCGGACTGTCCCTTAGTGGTCGGCTTGCTGCTGTTGCCAGTAATCACGGTTTTGAAGAATTTCTTTCGGATATTGTCCTCCAGCGTTGAATATTTATTCGCCCGTCTGTACAATTCTTCCATTGTCGCAGGTGGATCCAGAGACAACGAGTGGAAGAATGGGGTGAGTGTAGCTCCTTCGGAAATTCTGAGTTTGCATCCTCGCATGCGAGATCAATCTAGTGGGCTGACCCTCCGTCTTCTAGTGAATTGCGGATGGACTCGTCCTCCCGGCGAAGGTGGTTTGCGAGGGTGATGTTTCCATGCGTCGAACTAAGCACGGGCAGAAACAAATGTAGCCCCATGACTCAGAGATGAGTTGATAGATCTCTGTAGATTTATGGAACAAAACTTGAGTGCGGGCCTCTTGGCGAAATGAGACACTTTAAATAGTAAGCAGTCATCTCTCGCATTAAGTATCATTGCCTGATTGAAATGTAGCATGTGGTCATACTGATCAGAGGAGCCATCATACATGGCAAAAGAAGGTAAGACAAAGCCACGGGGTGGTTCATAGCTCAAGATGTGCTGGCTTAGCGGGGAGGATAGCATGTCTTCAGGTCCACTGGGCCGTGATAGATAAGCGTAATGCTTGGGCGGGTGCTTAGCCCCAAGGTAGGATACATGAGCGGAGTGATGGTGCCAGTGCAGTGGGCACATTTCGAGGGCTGCTCAGTTTCCATTGCTCTCTGCGATTTCTCTTAGGTACTCGGCGATGCGTACTTACCCCTTGTGAGCGATTAGACGGTAGCGGGGGCCTCTTTTCTTGATTCGACCTCCCGTTGTTCTTTGGGGTGAAAGATCGGGTAAAGGGAGGGGCTGGGAGGATAACTCGCTTCGTCCCTTCTTGCATCATGCTGGCAGGATGGGCTCCTTACCCTCCATTTTGTTTGATCGAAGTGCGGGATGGGTACGCTCCTCGTGCACATTTTCACCGATCCTCTTCGAAAGTGCATGGTGATCGTTCTCTTGTTGCGGATGAACACGAGTTTCATAATTCAGCCATATGTAAGCTGCTCTTCTGTAGTTTCCATATCACTGTGCGCCATGAAGAAACTAGTCCTCAAGGGCGGTTGCTAGGTTGCTTGCCATGTGATAGGATCAGTGAGTCGGATGAGTGTGAGCCCAGTAAATCTTCGGGATGTAGGATCGGCTTGATAGCCGGCGTAGCGACCCTCGCAAGTCGCAGTAGGATTTTTTGCTTAGTCGTTCCCACAGACGACACCAATTGTTGTCTCTAAGATTCTCATAATCTGCGAATCCTTCGGGGCATTAATGCGCGTGAGACACCGCAGAAAACGAGCAAGGCACCAGCGCTCACACCAGATCCACTGATCCGACCCGAATGGCGGATTGAACGAGTCGGGCGAGACTATCTGGGACTCATTGATCTATTCTTTCGCGGCGACACACGTACTGTTTTCTCATTCATATACAATTCTGCGTAATAACAAAAATCATTTTCATTTACAATAGAATTACCATCGAGTCTTTGTCCCTGAAATCTATGCACGTATATTGAGTCCGTTTACTTATGAAACCCTTATACGTATACATGTCTAATACAAACATCGGAAATTCACAGACGGTCACGGTGGCTTTATCTACGAGGCGGCTTGCTCTAGCGATGTGGGGATGTCTGTCGCTCTATCCTTGTCTTACATACGTACACACTTGGATTGATTACCGTCTTAAACTACTCTTAGTAGGAACATAAGCATGGAGCTGACCACGATAGTGACTCTCACGAAGCTTATACATATGCATTTCATATATCTATACATATTCATATAACTTTTGATTACTTTTCATCTTTACATTCCTATTGCATGTCACATGTTCTCTGTCTTTGACATATTTCCTAACTATACTTTTACTGTATTCCTGTGCTTTATCATCTTTTCCTTATCTCTATCGTTCTTAGCACTTATGCATTGCTATCATGCGTTCTATATGTCCATCTATTTATTTAGGTCTTGTCTATCATATATATTCATATCGTATATGACTCATGGTTATATACTATACCATTTGTTATGTATTTCTATTTTCATGTATTGTTATCATGTCTTTGTTATCATGTCTTTGTTCATGTCTTTGTGTTCATGTACTAATTTCATATCTTTGTTTTCTTGTTATACTTTTTTCATATATCATATCGGATCGTATAATCTCACATTTCTGGAACTTGTCATCACATACTTGATTACTATGCTTCTCATATCATATCATATCCTTATATTTTCACATATCATAATTCAAAATCCCATTTGTTTTATGTTTCATGCTGCATAAACCTTAGAAGTGGATAAAGGAAACTATAAGGGCCCATTTGTCTTCATTGTGAAATAGTGATCATAAAAAAATTCAGTATTTATTATCATTATATGCGAGACAATGACCATCTATAAAGGGCTCGAAAGAGCTGTGGTGACCCTTTCGGGGCCACCATGGATCCAAAGCGGGATCTATCTCATCGACCCCGACGGGGCGCGATATCGAGAACTTGTATCGCTGCGGACTTGTTTTCTTAATAAGCATGCCCGTCTATCCACTACCCGGGTTTAAGCGAGACAATCCATGTATTTTATGTTCAGTACATATCTCATATTCTCGAATCATTATTGTCATTGACAATCATATGTGAGATATATACAATCATTTATTCTTAACTTTGCATTTTCGAAAATTCATATCTCACTTTACACATTTACAAATACATATAGCGATCATATACTTATGTCGTACATACTTGTCCTTATACCCGTAACATATATATTTATACATATAATTTGCACGAGCATATACAATATATGCTATCATTACTTTGTCTTGTATTAGTTCTCATATCGTAGCTTCATATTGGTTCTCATATTTCTCTATAATACATATATTCCTATATTTTATCATGCATGCATTTACTCATTCTTATATTCATCTATACTTTATCATTCGTATACATGTACTCATTCCTCATAACATCCCATATCTTGTTAACTTATGTTTTAATGTACTTTATTAATTCCTATCATATCTTATGACATATACATATACATTTCTATGTATCACGTTTTACTTGTGCTTTATCGGTGTTCTATCTCCGTAGTCACCAGACATAGACTTCTTCTTTAATACCCTTAGGGTACCCTTCATGTCAAACTATTTACCTTTTTATCATTTCTTATTCGGATACACCGCATTATAAACATTCGCTTGCTTGGACCGGAGATAAAGGATGAACGAGACTTGGTACAATATGTCACACCGATTCAGTCGACCAGATTAGTGATCACGGCAGGTTCGGTGCGAGACTCAGGACTGGGACTCTTGACCTAAATTTTTTTTAAAACCAAACTTGTACTGTGGGTATGGCCGCATCTTATAACAAAATCAAAATATTATATACAAATCAAAGAACTACCACTTGAGTGGTGTCCATCACAATCTAGACACATATAAGCGAGTCAGATTTTTACAAATACAAAAGCCCATCCTTCTGATTACAAATCGAGCCTGGAACACACATGTAGTGAACCCTTACAAGTATGTTGACATGGCCCGGTGTATGCGGATGTTTCTTGATGTCTCTCCTATACATACACGGATTAAAAACCACGTGCTAAGCTTTACGCTTAGTGGGAAGCAGTTCTTATCTGAAACATAAATCACGGTCGCAGTAGCAGTATCGAATGTCGGGCATTCACGCAATGAACTTATATCTGATTACTTAGGCTTATCACAGGACTTATGCTTATTAGGACTTAAACTTATCACATTACGATCTTATACTTACTCGAGATTACACTTATAGCGGACTTATCCTTATTTGGATCTTATACTCATGACAAACTTATTCTTATCGGTCATATACTTATATGATAGGATCTTATTCTTGTCGGTTCTAGAGTATCTTGTCTGAGCTTATACATGTACGTATACTTATTTAGGTCTCCCTAATGACATATATGTCGAACATGCCTGTGACGTATATTGATCTACGTAGGAGTTCACGGGAGACTTGTCTTATACGGGGGTTACTTATACTGCGTGTGTGGTACTCGTATATATCTCGGATCCGTAGGAGTTAGTGAACTTATACTTATACCCGCAACGGGTTTACACTTGTTCGGAGGTACGATGGGTATCCGCGAGAGTGCGAGCAATTACTGGTATTGCGGAACTTATTCTTATATTTGAATCTTGTACTTTCGGATCTTATCACGTGTATTCACGGAACTTATATACTTGTCTTACGGAACTTATACTTGTCTTACGGAGCATCACAGGTCTTACGGAACTTATGCTAAAATGTTCGGATCTTATCCACGGTATTACGAAGACATATATATTTCGGATTGTATACATGTATTCTGGAACTCTCATATGTTCGGATCTTATACATATATTTCAGATCTTATACATATCTTCTGAGTCATATACTTGTCTTCACGGAACTTCATGGATCTTATGGAACTCCTCTTGGTATTTGAGACATATACATGTATTTCGGATTTTATACATGTATTCACAGAACTTGCCATGTATTCGGATCTTACATGTATTTCTGGAACATAGCATCTTACAGAACTTATATTTGTGCTTCTGAGGACTTATTCTTGTCTTATAAGATCTTATACTTGTATTCTGGCCCAGTTCTTGTATTTCATATCTTATTCTTGTGCGAAGGTACCCGTAGGTACGATAAGTCGAGCAGATCAAGACGATCATACTTTATACCAGTCGGATCAGGACTTATACGAGATCTGGACATTAGTCTTTCGTGGTCACAGTTACCAGATTCATTATACGGAAATGCTAATAGAGTGCAGTGGACTTATATTTATTTCTGAGGATCTTATGTATTTTACCGATAAGAGTACGCGTAGGTACTCTGGGACTTATACTTATCTTCTGGATAAGGGAGTACCTTTAAATTCTTGGACTTATACTTATTTTACGATCTGGGGTACCGTAGATACTCTGGACCAATCGAGGAAAGAAGTACCCTGATGCAATGGCTTAGCGGTCTGGGAGTACGTGAAGTCTCACGAACTTAATCGAATCTGAGGAGTACCCGTAGGTACCACAGAGAACTACTATATTCATTTCTTATTCATTATTCAAAGTCTTATCATATAATTGTTAAGATTGCTAAGACAATTAATATGAAATGAGTAGGACACAACACAATAAGTACACGAGTGCAATCTGATCCAGAGAGTGCCGTCAGCACTAATCAGAGGAAATCTTAGAAGTACTAATGTGTTACGATCGGAGAATACTTGTCGCCTTAGTAAGAGGATCGTATAATGTGCGAGGAAGCCGCGATCGAGGAGGGATGTGTCGTCGCGCACTAGTCGGAGAAGTACCCATTGCTATTATTGCGGAAAACTACGATCGGAGAGTGCCGTCGCTGGTCGGAAGTACCGAGTACTAATGTGCGAAACCTGCGATCGGAGAGTGCCGTCTTAGCCCCAATAAAGAGTGCGGAGTACTATTAATGCTAGAAGCCGCGATTAGGAGGTCGCGTGCTTTTGTCCGAAGTACGAAGTGCTAATGTGCGAAACGCGGTGAGAGAGTGCGTCGTATTTGGTGGGAGTGGAAGTGCTCAATGTGCTGAAACGCGGTGGAGATCATATGTCATTTAATAACAGGTCTTAGGCATTTTTTATAATTATAACAGTTATAACCTTTACTATTTTATAATAGGGCATTCTTAGCCTGTGTGTGTTCTTGCAGATCGTATTGTTCATATCTTAGTAGTAAGATGTGTGTATAATCACTTTTTATATTCATATCCATTCTTATTCTTCTATGAATCTACTTTACCAGAATTTAGATTGATCAAATCAGGATAAATCGAAACTAAAGTTATGCTTTCATGCCGGCTAATTCATTACAGTTTGAAGGACAGTTAAATCATCTTTTAGGGTCTTAACTTCATATTTGGCATATCCTTTGTATAATTTAAAGCTAAGTGATAAAGTTTCTATTCAGTGGAATCACCCAAATCGAACTAACTGAAACTCAAATTCACGTCGAAACAACCCGGACCTATACCATATTTCAAAATTGAAATCGGGGTGGCTTGCATGACCCCAATTTAGTGAATTTTGAGCCATGAAACCAGGGTGACTTGATACCTACTGCTTTAGGTTTGGTGGTTCTCCTTGAAGTCTATTTTAATTGGCCACTTGAATCCTCCGTCAGATAAATGAAAGTTATGGCCAAAATCGGCAGTCGAAACTAGGAACGGGCGGCGGGTGTCTGGAGTACACCTAAGGTGTGCGGTACACTTTGGCCAAAAACGACCAGAACACAAAGTGTACCGGTACACTTTGGCCAAAAACGACCAGAACACAAAGTGTACCGGTACAAGTTCAAAGTGTACCAGTACAAGTCTCCGAAAAGTGCCCAGAATGTGTATTTTCTCATTTTCATGCACTTTTCATCCTAAACCAAATCTATACTTCATATACACTTCAAAAAATCATTTCAAATTCATCTTGTAACCTCAATTATACTCAAATCATCTTTCAATGGATATCTTTCTTCCAAATTCTTACATGATCCTTCAAAACCATTATATAGTTCATAATATACATAAACAAATACAGATTTGTTAGTTCTGTTCTAAACCACAACTCAATTACTTGCAATTTAACATGAATCCATCCTCAAGAGAGGATTTCATGATCTCCTTGTACTATTGAGTTTTACCCACCTTACTTTTCATAATTTTGGGATTAGATGAAACCCTAGCAAAACCACAGGTTTGAGCAAGTTAATCATCACTCCTGGTAGTCGATGCGAATCTCATAGAATTCATAATCAAGGTGAGTTTCCATACAAAAATCCAAAGTTCCATACCTTTTTGGCTTGGCTCTCCTCTTCTCTTCTCTTCTTCTTCTCTTCCTCTTCCTCTTCTTCTTTCCTTCTCCCATCCGGTTCCCTCTTTTTGGAGACCAATTTGGTCTTAAATCATGGATTTGTTAAGGCCATGTTTGGCCTTCCAAAAACCCATTTTTGGGTTAATTTGCTTTATTTACTTTTAAGTCCTCAACTCTTGGCCATTTGTAGTTTCAATTTTCCTTTATTTCATTTTATTTAAATCTTCTTAATCCATATCTTTTATGCCCATTTTGGACAAATTACAATTTTATCCTTAAGTGTGTATAACTAAGGTCTCATTTGCATGTTTATTTAACTTCTGAAAACGATCAGTGTCTTACAAAATACCCTAAACATGTCGAAAACTGGTAGGGTATATTTTGGGGTGTTACACAATATATACTGTGAAGGTACGATGCGGGTACTAAACATAGAAGTGCCTTATAATAGGTGTCGAAACACTAGCGAGTGCCCCGAAGCAGTCATGAATACGTGCTGCCACGTAATAGAGAGCGTCGTAGCCCAGCGGGGAATGCGAGAAGCGATCATATATGTCTTGTCATTCCAATATTATCGGTCTTGGCGATCATGCGATTATCCGTGTTCTCACGGGCTTATCATTTTATTCTTTTCTTCTATATATCTACATATCGAATCTACGTCTATTCTTTATTTCTTGTTCATATCCATCTCTTTTCTTATCATGCATTTAATTAATTTGTACCCATACGATTTGTACACTTGGTACAACAATCATATTTTCCATATGTGGATGCAGATGCCATTAAATAGCATATGGTTAGATTCTAGACTCGTGTGTTTCATGAAGTCACAGAACACCCGGGTGAAGTTCGGACGAAGGAGTTATTACCTTAGAGTTGGAGGTCATCACGTAGTCGACCAGGTGGTGACTGGGCGGCGAGCCTGACCTCGGTGGAGTTTAGTATAACTTACCTTGGTCTGATACCTAATGTCCTCCTCAGGCATATGGATAGATTTTTTGACTCGATGGGCTTTCCATAGGTCAAGAACACCAAACGGAGTTAGGACGGAAGAAGTTATGACATTCAAGAGTTAGAGGTCATACGTAGTGAAATCTGAGTGGCCGAAGACGGACCGACTCTCGGTAAACTCGGTCTAACACCTCGGTCTGACATCTATTATCCTCCTCAGGCATATTAATGGATTCTTGACTCAATGGGATTTTCATAGAGTACAAGAACACCCGAAACGGAGTTCGAACGAAGGAGTTATGACAGCCGAAGTTGGGGTCATGTCATTAGTCAACCGGATGGTGACGGTGGCCGAGCTGACTGACCTCAGTGGTACTCAGTCTAACACCTCAGTCTGACATCTAATATCCTCTCGGGAATATCAATGGATTCTTGACTGATAGGTTCCTTGGAGTCCAAGAACACCGAATCGGAGTTCGTGCGGAAGGAGTTATGACCTTCTGAAGTTGGAGGTCATATGTAGTCAACAGACGGTGACTGGGCTTGCCCGCTCTGGGGAGTGAGGTCTACAGGCTGACCTCTGCTGACCTCTACAAGATGAGGTCTGCTGACCTTAACAGGATGAGGTCTACATGCTGACCTCTGCTGACCTCTACAGGATGAGGTCTGCTGACCTTCCTGTGACCTGCATGGGATGGGAGTACAGGCCTGCAGGATGAGGTCTACATGCGTCTCTGGCCGATGGGCGTTCGGAGTAAAAGAGATATGCTTGGTCTCACCGGGGTCGGGTGAGAGGGGTGAAATCAGCATCATTTCATTGATGTGGCTACAATTTACCAGAAGGACTCACTTCCAAATTCCTTTATTTATGACCCAAAAACCCGTTCTAAGTTCCGGCTACTGTGTATGATCAAAAATAGGGAAATTTTCTTGGTTCAACTTGCAGCTAGACCCTTCCCAAAACACATATATAGGATCCTTAGAGATCTTATCAACTCAACCCTAACAAGAAATGAGTTCTGAGTTTCAAACCCCGAACCATACCTGAAGATAGAGGTTTCTAAACATATATTTATACTTTCTATACCCAAAACTGGGCAAACCATTGTACAAACATCGATCTCTTTCCATACGGAACTTAACAAGTTCCATGCAAACCATACTCAAATTCCATACACCCGTATTTCCATAAAATATTCATAGTTCCATACTCGAATTTGCGGATTCATACCTATGATCTCCTTCTTTCTTCATTTCTTTTCTCTTCTTCTTCTTCCTTATCCGTTTTTGCTCTCCCTTTCTCCAAGACCAAAATGAGATATTTATTTTGGTCTTATCCTTATTTGATCTTATCCCTTTTTATTTCACTTTTTCTCTCTTTTGGAGCATCCTTGACCATCCAGTCAAAGGAGGAAACTTCCTCCCTCTTTCCTTCAAGCCACTTGTCTCTTCCACAATTTTTCTTCCTTATTTCATTCTAAGATCTTTCTTTTATTACTCTTTGGTCCTCCAACTCTCAGTTACTCTTAATTTAACTTATGCATATTCCTACTTTGGCATATGAACTTATTAAATTATGACCCATGGAGTCTGAATTAGTAAATTATTAATTTACCCTTAAGCTGTGTATTAATTACAGGTCTTGCTTATTTTATTTTTATCTTTATTTTATTAGGATAAATATGCTTTTACTTTTATTATACCTAAACATGTTATAAAACCGTTAGGAGTATAATTTGGGGTCCCCTACAGCGGTGGTGTCTTCCTTGACTCTCGATGCTTAAGTTAGACAGAGAAATAAAGAGCTTAAATATCCGTTTTTCAGTAGTGTATTTTTCACATACCTCTCTGTTGCGATTCCTTCCTTATTTATGAAGGAGGAGGATGGTCCACTTTATAGGGAAAGTGGGTGATTGGTTTTCTCGAAGAAATGAAAGGGGGGCGCTTCATTCGCTGGCGTCTGGCCGTTTTCCTTTTGGATAGCAGAGTCATTGAATCTTCCACACCGAGAATGCGTTTGGTCATCTGGGACCGATTGCTACGTGATTCGTGGGAGGATGCGTTTTCAGTCTACGAGAGATGGAGTTGGGGAAATTGTTAGGCAGCCATCTTCTTAGAGTTGACAGTCGGCTAGAAGAGGATGTGCTTGGGTAATGAATTATGGAGGCCTTTGTTGTGATCGGATAGTCCACGAGTTGGGATTCGGGCCATGGTTAAGATCCATGTTCGTGTGAGGATACTTGGACTGGCATGTAGGCAAGGGTACTTGGGCCTGAAGCTTGGACCTGGCCTGTGGGCCTTGATCTTCACAGGCCTTTTGAATGAAGTCTTTGGAGCCAATGTGGTATACAATACCCATATGTTTGTACCTAAATTTAATTTGGTCTTACATAATGTTTATTCATGATGAGCCTAAGTCCAGGTTAAAAATCCAAATGAAATAAGTCTAAATCCAATTGAAAAACCCATGTAAAAAGGTCAATGTATTTTAATTTGAAAGTTCAAATTTTTTTAAAGATTTGTCATATAGGAAAATAGTGAGACTTTTTCTCAAAATCAGAAGATGGTAAGATGATGTGAGTAGTTACTTAGTGGTGGAGAAAACTTGGGGAGCAAACCTTCATCATGGAGACGTGGGTAATTACTAGGGGAGATAGGGGGAGTGGAGAAAATACATGACTTTGGTAGTTATTCAAGGACTCCTATAAAAGGAGAACTCTCACAATCAAAAGGAATCATTAGACAACTCAACAAACAATAATGACAATTTACTTTAACATTTCTTATCTTTTCATCATTTCTTAGTTTTCATCAATTTCAATATTCTATTTTTAAGTTCTAGTCAAGTATCTTTCAATTCTTTAGCATTGTATTGTTTTATTCATTCATAGAAGAAGAAATGACATTTCTAAGACAAAAAAAAAAAAAAAAAATTGGAAAATTAGAGATACAAAAGGAGTTTGGTTTGATGATAAAAATGACATTTCTAAGACATTCATTAATGACTTCACTAAGAGATTCACATAAGAAAATCCTAGGATAAATCTTGATTTTTTTACTCCTTTAGTTTTTGAATTTCAGAAGAAGAAAACAAAGAACTTATTAAAGTAGTTATAGAAGAAGAAATCCTTACAGCTCTCTCGTAGATCAGTAGTCTCAAAGTATTTGGTTCAGATGGTCTCCAGGCTAGTTTTTATAAAAAAAATATTGGAATATAATTGGCAAATCTATTTGCAAAATGAACAAAGCTTTTGTTTTTTTTATAACGAGCACTTGCTCAAAGAGATAAATAAGACATTCATTACAAAGATTTCAAAATCAGAAAACCTTGAATCAAAAAATCATTTTAGACCCATTAGTTTATGTAATGATTGCTATAAAATTATAGCTAAAAATTTGGCTAATAGGGTAAAACAACTCTTAAATAAAATTATCTCCCCTTTACAAAGGGCATTTGCTCTGAGAAGACTTATCGATGATAATATCATGTTGGCCTATGAGATCAAGCATTCTTTGAAAAAGAAAAATGGGAAATTAGGATATATGGTAGTTAAACTTGATATGGAAAAAGCTTATGATAGATTAGAATGGAGTTTTATTAGGACAATTCTTTCAAAACTAGGTTTCCATTCCAATTGGATTGAATGATTTATGGAATGAATTTCCATGGTCTCTTATTCTTTATTAATAAATGGCAATTCAAAAGGGAAAATTCAGCCATCAAGAGGCATTAGGCACCTATCTCCTTATATTTTCATTCTTTATGGTGAGTTTCCGGGTATAGAGTTAGTAAGACAATCATAGAACCCTAAAAATCATATGGGAATTCAAACTCATAGAAATGACCCTAAAATTCCTTTCCTTATGTTCGCAGATGACTGTATCATTTTTACCAAAGCTACACCAAAATCTTGCTTGAGTATTAATAAAGTTCTTCAAGACTTTTGTTCCATTTCAAGTCTGACTTGTGAATTTCCATAGGTCACTGAGTTATTCTAATAATATTCAGGGGTTATGAAGAAAAAGCTAGGGAAGGCATAAATATTCTTATATCTAATGGCATTAGCAAGTATCTTGGTTGTCCAATATTTCAAGGTAGAGTTAAAAGGAGCACCTTCTTTGAAGTGATTCTTAAGTCCCAAAAAAAGTTAGTGGCATGGAGATCTCAATTCCTCTCGAGAGTTGGCAAGATAACTCTAATAATGGCTAACCTAGCTAGTTCTCTTCTTCATGTGATGAACTGTTTTAAACTTACCAAAATAAATAATGAAGACTTGGGCCAAATTAATAAATTTCTTACATGGCAGCCAAATGTGTGGGAATTGATGGAACCAAAGCTTTCCCTTTAGTAGCTCAGGATGATGTCTGTAGACCCAAGTCTGAAGGAGGCCTAGTAATTAGGAAAAACGAAGATGGTAATATAGCTTCAATAGTTAAATTGAGCTGGAGAATTCTTACAGATAATGATAGCTTTTGGGCCAGGATCATGCGAGATAAATATGTAAAGAACGACTTTTTTAGAATTCCAAAAAAGAATGGAGATTCCAATGTTTGGAAAGAAATTATTAATCATAGAAAGCATGTTGAAGCCGACCTAAAGTGGTACATAGGAGATGGTAGAGAAGTTTGGTTTTGGACGGATAATTGGGTTTATATGATGCCTCCGGTTTCTTTTGTGGAGGCTAATAATTTACACTTTGTTAATTTGAATGCTAGCTTATGATTTTATAAATCATGAAACTAAAGAATGGAATATTGATTCAATTTCAACTATTCTCCCTCTAAATGTGGTATTAGATATTAGAGCAATTCTTATTCCTTATAGCCCTGTAGAGGATATAATTTTGTGGGGTTTCTCCCAAGATGGAAAGTTTTCCCTTAAGTTGGCTACTTGGGCTATGAGAAAACCTTTATTAAACCCCAAACATAAAATTTTAAATTGGATCTAAAAATTAAACTTGCTTATGAAAATAGATCTTTTTCTTTGGTTGACTATTAGAGAAGCTTTACAATTTTCTAATTGCTATACGGTTATAAATTACAAATACTTGCTATCTTTATAAGTAAAATAGCGAAATATCGATCATGTTTTCAAATTGTGCCCTTTTGCCTAGGGAATCTGGGATCGTATTAAATATAATTGTCCCACCCACTCCTCTCTTCTATGAGGGTAATTTCCTTTCTTGGCTTGAATCAGTTTACAAAAACTATAAAACCCATTGCAAATTTTTTAAACAACCAATGGAAAAATTCTGACTATCATTAGTGCATATGGATTGCAGAATCATGAGGGTTTTTAAATCAAACTGACCTGCGTTATTGAAGCTTTACTTGACGTTCAAAATCTTCATGAGTTTATAAGTGAGACTTATCTTAGCAACAAAGGGTATTTTGTCCCTTGTAAAGTTGAAAAATGGATTCGATGGATTCCTCAAATTAATGGGAGATTCAAATTAAATTTTGATGGTTCAAGAATTAATAATACAAGTGCTTTAGGTTGAATTAGGTATAGAGACTTGATATTTATTAATATAGCGAGGAACTAGACATTTAAGCAATGTTTGATTATTATTTGTGAGTTTGTAGCTTTGAGATGGCGTTTTAGTTACATTTTACGGTGGTTTTACAAACGGAGTTAAGGAGATTCCCAGTAATTATAGATTTTATATGAGGAAGAAGTAGTTCCTAGTTCAATTATTCTTCTAATGGAGGATATTTGGAACTTTCATGAATCTAAATATTTACAAGTGGAAACTTCCATATCTATAGAAAGCCAATAGAACATCATATTATTTAGTTAAGATTATACATAATACTAATCTAATATTTAATTGCTCAGTTTTCCTAGGGGCGTTATAAAATTTGGTTTTGAAGATTCACGAAGTAGTTTTATCGTTCAATCGTATGTGTAAGTTTCCTTATTCGTAGTCTTTTTTCATAAAAAAAAAACATTTTCTTCCGCTTTATTCTTGTAATTTTACATTTTTACAACATTATTTGCTTAGATTCTCGGGGACTGTCAAGGGAACCAGGATACCTGTTTTGTCTGATTAACAAGTTTGATTTTTAAGCACAATCACAATTCGGAAACACTTTAATTTCTTGGCATACCCGCAATCGCATGATTTCATTTTGTATGTTATAGTAAAAATTACAAAAATCACCAAACACCATCTCAAAGCATAAATAATAATAGTAATAATAAGAAGAAGAATAAGAAGAAGGAGGAGGATGAGGAGGAGGAGGAGAAGGAGGAGGAGGAGGTATGAACTATTTCCAATCTTAATTTGAACTATTTCAAATCGTAAGTGAGACTGCTTATCTAAGAAATATCTAGTAACTATTTACTTATCTATAAGAACTATTTACTAATCTCCTTACATTGGAGTTGAAGGAGGCCACCAAATCCAATGTCTTTGATTGCTACCTTCTTTTCTAGGGATAAATCATCAACGAGTGCTATAAATTAGGTGTCGAACTTTTATGAATTTGGAATTCTACCCTGTTAATTTATATGAAATAACCATAATAAGTATGGTATAAAACCATATACATGAAGAATAATTGCATATAGCATTATTAATTACCTCTACATGTGATTGAGGTACATGTTGCTTACGTTTCTTTTTTCGGCCGTCTTCCATCAAACAATGTATATAAAAGGGATTACACCAACTGTTGGTAATTTGGTATTCGAAGACATGCAAAGCCCGACATGTGTCATTGAATCTAAACATTTTCGTCATTTCTTCATTGTTGTTTAACAATACCATCATCAAATGATCAAATTTACATGTGGAGTGCATTCACCAAATTTGGGCCAACATTAAATTTACCACAAATTGGCGGGTCAACATGAAGAATACCAGCATATGAAATTTGCACATTCACATACAATTTGATGACCCGATTGCCCTTGTATCCAACTAACCCATTTGCATTCTGCACCAATTCGCCACCTTTGCAGATATAATAGAACATTTCGTTCGCCATCTTCTTCAAATCTATAAATTGTTTGTCAATTTTCAATTTGAATACTCATTAGTAACACATTCAATCATATTGAACATATCTATCCTATGATTTAGGTTACTTATTACTAATATATCATAAATAAGTCTTTCCTTAATCTATCACTCGATATGCAACCTATTATGGTAGTAAATAAGATAGTTAATTACAGTAAGTAAGCCATTTGAGATACTTATGTTAGTATATATATATATATATATATATATATATATATATATATATATATATATATATATATATATATATATATATATATATATGCTGCTATATATATATATATATATATATATATATATATATATTCATAATTCAATGCAAATTACAAATTTTATAACATATATGAGTAGTGTCTACTAAAAAAACAAGCACTCAAACCAATTGAATTATGGTTGTAGATATGTAAGTTACGGTAGTAAATCCAATATATTATGGTAGTAAATATTACAGTTATGGTAGTAGATCAAACATACTATGGTAATAAATATTACAGTTACCCTAGTAGATATAATATATTATGATATTACAGTTATGGTAGTACATTAAAAATATTATGATAGTAGATATGTCAATTGATAGTAGATCCAATCTATTATGGTAGTAAATATTAATACTATAAAAAATTCTAAAATAACATTCCTGAAGGTCAAAAAGAAGAAATTTTTGCATAACTACATAAAATATTAAATTTATGAGGCATGTCTCTTCATCAAAAACCATAATGGCCATTGCCCAAAGAAGACGAATACTAAGGATTAAAGAAACAATTTTTACAAAAAATTTCTTCAAAAGAAACTCATTCGAAGGAAACCAATCTGACCCATTTATCGAACTAATAGAAAAAGGACCACATAGGTTAGAAAGACCTGATACGTACTTCCTTTCCTATTTGGATGTTAAAGATTAAAGGAAAGACTTGCTAAATGTCAAATGCCATAGCTTCTGGTATAGGCGAATGCACAAAATGTCCTCAAAAAAAAAAAAAAAAAAATTGAATGAAAGGCGAAAGGAGAAGATTAAATGGAGAAGATGATGGTTGAGAAGATCAAAGGAGAAAACAAAGTGTTTGGAGGTTCGAATGTTTGACGTTGAAGACGAAGTGTTCGGATGTTCGGGAGTTCAAATGTTTAGACTCTAAATTTTCTCTCTTTTTACTTTGTTGATAACGTGGAAGACATGAAGCTGGCTGATAACTTAAAGGTATTTTTGAGGTTTGACTTTTTCACTAAAGGCCAATTATTTTTTCATATGGTATACTGCCAACCCTAAAACCCTTTATTCATCACTTTAAGTTTGATGACTTTTCTATTACTTTTCTATGAATGTATAGAAACCTACTTAAAAAAACATGAGATGAAAGTTAAATTCATCAAAATATGTAAAACTAATTGAGAATTTTAAATTTAAATTTTTCAAAAGGGGCAGAAAGCGGTAATTTTACTGGAATAGATGCGGAGAAAAGTTGAGATTTTTCTAGGTCTCAGATGATGAAATAGATTACACCATTGGAATCATCTCGCGAAATCTAGCTACCCAGTCGAATTTCGTTTAGTTAGGATAGTCGAATTTCACGTGTTCGAGGCTAAAGTCGGGCGACACATGGCGAGCCATGTGGATGACAAGTGGCGACCATGTGGTGACACATGGCAAGCCATGTGAGTGACACATGGCAAGCCATGTGTCACAATGCATGGCAAAGGCATGCATGCCACTTTTGAAGCCTATATATATGGGGCTCCAATTCAGTTCGTAGAGACAGCGAGGGGGAGGAAGGAGGGAGGAGAGGGAAAGGAGAAGGGAGGAGAGGAAAGAGAGAAAGGGAGGAAAGAGGAAAGGGGAGGGGAGGGGAAAATGAAAGGAAAGAAAGAGAAGAAGAAGGGGGAGGAAAGAGGAAAAAGAAAAGGGAAAGGAAGAGTGTTCTTGCTTGACAAGAGCGGACCGGATGACAAAGAACTCGGGCTAGGCACAAGAGGTAGGTTTCTCCTGCGGATTGTTTTACGCCTAGGGGTTGTGTAATGGCCTCTGGTTTGTTCGGTTTTCAGGCGAATTTGTATTGTGGTTTGTTTGTGATTGTGCTTGATGGTCGACCCAGGTTTCATGGAGTTGGGGATGTCAGAAATAGAACATTGTGTTTAGGACGGCAAAATCCCAAACGAGAATGGCAAACGGGGTGTGCCCAAATTTCCACTTTACCCTTATTGAATCGGCCGTGTCAACTTTGGACGACCATAACTTTCTCGTCCGAACTCCGATTCGTGCGTTCTTAGACTCTACGGAAAGATCGTCGAGTCTAGAATTTAATAAGATAAAGTGCTTAGCCAAAATGTAGGCTGAACATTGGGCTGGGTCACGGACAGTTGAGGAATAGTTCGTTTTGGTTTCCGGAACTTCTATTTTCGGAACCGGTTTGTAACCAATGCTTGGGACTGCATATGGCTTGAGACGAGGTGCGTGTTGGATATTTGTGTGGTATTTACAAAAATTTGGACTTTATGGACTAAGTCGGATTATTTTCTTAAACCAAGCATAGGCGGTTATAGTGGAATGGCTAATGTATTGATATTACCTTAAATTCAATGACATCTCAAATATGTGAAATTATGTGACATATGTGTGATGAAGATGGAAATAATTATATCGTTGGGTTTATTTATGATTGACACACTATGTCTCAGCCTGGGAATATGAATTATAGCATTATTTGCCTAAGTAATGGTTGGGATTATGTTAATACATGCTTGAATGATGTGTTGACATGAATGAACTGAATGATAGAAAAGATGTAGTGCATGCTTATGTGATGTACTGATTTGAATGTATGGAATATTAACATGATTGCATGTATGCTGATGTTAAACTAAATATATGGAATGTTATTATTGCATTAGACATGAGTGTTCATAGCACACATAATTAATATGGTGTAGAATGTCCATGTAAAGGTCTTCAGCATTTGGTCATGGGTTTGAGTGCGATGTATGAGTGCATTACGTGGTGTGCGGTAACACCGCATTATATGGGTCTTGTGTGTACATGATCTTGGTTTGGCATTGCGTTTAGTCTTGAATCGTATGGGCTTGGAAATGGAATGAAGTCAATTGAGTTCATAGTATTACCCTCGGGTGAAAGCCTGAAAGCCTGGTTAGGCAGTATCCATGGTGAAAGCCCAAAAAATGTCGGAGAGATTATATAGGGCAGCGGTGAGACTAGTTCACATTGCCTAAAAAGACACGAAGCGATTAAATAAATATATCACATAGACTACGGGTTGTGAGATGGGAGTGGGCCCGGCTTCGGTATTGATTTCCCATTGGCACTTGAATTGGGTGGTGGTGGGTCGGAGTTGACCACCTTGCTTGGGGCATGTAGAGTATCGTCTCATACATGCATGTAGATTTTCTATGATAGGAATGACATGTATGCACGGATTGATTGTTGGTTTAGTGTAAGAATGATCATTTGCATGCACCTAGGTGGGGAATAGCCCTTGTAGGATTTATCTCTACGGGCGTTAGCTCTGATCGTGGGACCCCCTTTCAGGTCTGGTGGGACCAGTCCTTAGAGGTCGAGATATAGACGAAATTTGGTGTGGCCTTGGTCTTGTTTTGTGTATATATTAGAAACAGTAGTTTTAATATATGTTTGTAATGGGAGTGATGTAACTCTTGGATCTATAGAAATGTATGGTCTTATGGCAGTATGGACGAGTATGGATGATGGGCCTTTATTGGGTCATTTTACTCATATGGGTCTCATGATATGAGACAGTTTCTGGGTTGGCGTTGGTGGCGGATCCACTGAGTTTTGGGGGTCTACAAAATATATATTCACTTATTCTTATCTTGAATTTTCTTATATTAATTATTCTCTCACAACCCATAAACATACAGATACAGTTTAACCATGAGGCAGCATGGGATTATTGGATGAGAAGTTACAGACGTGCTTTTGTACATTGGCTCCGAGTAGCCAACGATTTACGTGCATTCCTCTGAGAAGGAGAAAAAAGAAGAAAAAGAACACCTAAAAATCTCACGTCAATCTAATCCCGGTAGATTTTTTCTTTGTAGGGGCCTAATTAAACTCAAAGTGTTTAGTTTAGAAGAAAATATGTAAGAAAATATAGTGAAAAGTAGAAAAAAAAATGATGAAAAATAAAAGCAAGTTAATTAAAATGGATATGTTATTTTTATTTATTATTTCAAATTAATAAATGTTATTTATTTTAACCCATTGATATAAATATTAAATAATTTAAAAATATATAAATTTTTAAATAATTTTATTTATATTTTATTTTGAATTTTTTTATATTATAATCATTCTTCTTAATATTTGTTTCTTTTAATACTTTGAGGAAACGAAGATAACCTATTGCATATCAAAATTACTTGTGGATTTTTAGGTCAGTTTGCACACACCTTGATTAATCCTATAAAACCTTAAATTAATGGGTAACCCTACCCAATGCATTACAACGTGTTAACTACCCATTAGGGTTAATCATCAACTTTTAACAATTCTTGAATTTGAAGCATTTTCCCCATATATAGCAAGTCATGCAAAACCGTCAATAAAATAGACGAACTACCGGTGCCTACAGTGATGCGAGTCCGTGATCTAAGAGTAGGCAACAAGAAGAAGAAGATGCCTCTACACATTTCCAAGATTTCAGGCAAAGTGTGCCGCTACGAGACCAAGCGGAAGGAATAGTGAAGAGATCGGACTGTGGCGGTGGCCGGGTGAGCAAGAGGAGCTAAATAACGGCTTTCGAGTGTAGTCTCACTGAATTTTCTAGAGTCACTAGATCGTGAAGCATCCAACACTTTAGCATGTACACCGCAAAACAAACAAGAAAGCGAAGAATTTCATGCCCTTCGCCTCTCCAATGCTTAAGTTAGATTCGGAAATATGAAGAGAGAAAGAATCCGTCTTTTTCAATCAAGAGTGTTTTACCTTCTATGGTGTCACCCCCTCTTCTTTATGGAGAAGGGCCGTTGTCCACTTTTCATGGGAAGTAGACGATTTCCTTTCGAAACGGAAGGGGAAGGTGGCTCTTTGTTTGCGTGTTATGACCCGTTCTTCCCTTTATATAGTCAAAGTGCCCTTTAGATAGCCAAATTGCCCACATCTTTTGCTCCATGATGCGGCGGCCACCGTCGAGGTGATTACGTGTGTGACTCATGGGTGGTTATTTGTTCAAGATGAGAGAGGTCAACCGGCTGCCTCCTTAAAGATGGTAGCCGGCCAGGAAAGATAGTACCCATGCATTATATCTCTCACCCAGCTGGGGAAGTATGTTTGAGTTTGGCTTGTAAATGAAGATGATTGGGATCTTGTGGGTTTCAGTTTTGGGCCTGTAGATTGTCTGGGCCTGTTGGTTGGAGGGTCTGGGCCAAAACCCATGGTATCTACAATGCCCCCTTTTTCCGGCTGGGGAGGTCGTTCTTCCCGGTTTGGAAAAGAGAATATTTGGGACTTGCAGGCGGGGATTGGCGGAAAAGGGAATATTTAGGTCTTACGTGATGTGGGAATTGGTGGGCTGAAATTCATCTTTGGGGTGTTCCAATGTGCACATTACCGGGGAATTTCTTAGTTTTTGATGTCACATTTGATGCGGTTGTTTGGGATTCCCTTGAGGCTGGAGGTCTCTATAAAATGTTTGCAGGAGGAAGGATTCTTTGGTGCCATTGGTTATTGTTGGTTTTGTCAGCAGGGTCATTTGGTTAGGCGTTACCAGGGGTCGGACTTCTATGATTGCTGCATGGACGAGGCTTATGAAGCTGGTTAAACGTGATTGTCAAGCATGGACTAGGCCAGTTTGCAAGAGTTGGCGGAGTTAAGTGTTTGTGTTGGGAGGAATGATTCACGAGTTACGTGCCTGTTGCAGGTCTGCGTCTCAAAATGGAATCCTCTGCAGCCAAGAACACCCCCTTCTAGGTTAATGGGGCTCTTTGTGTTCCTTGCCACCTTCTGAATCAACAGGGGATCTATATGTGCCTTTCCACCTTCGTAGGACCTTCTTCCCTAGCTTTTGCATCAATTTGTTCTGCCATCGTTTTTTGTTTTGTTTTTGTGGCCTCTAGATCATGTAATTATAATATGATTACTTTGGTGTAAACGCTATTGTGTAACTATGAATGCCTTTTGATGGAATTAATGAATTTAATTTTTTTGAAATTTTCAGTGTTCTTGCACACATTGTTCTCATGCTTCCCAATCCTCGACTAGAGACAAGGACTTAGTCCTACGACGGAGGGCTATAGTGTTTGATATGACTCGAAATGGACCGGTTTAGAAATAATATGGTTGGCCAGTGCGAGCATGGCTATTAGGGTGGCCTAAAGGTCCACGAGCCTGGCCCACGTTCGTTTACTATACCCTAATTGACGAAGCATCGCCAGGATTCAAATTGATTGTGGAGGTGATGAGTCAGTGGCGCATTTAATGCGTTTGCAGGCTCTAGACACTTAATATAAGGAGCCATCATTTGATTTCACCCGTTTCTGTACTTGTTTCGTCTTGGCTATCTTGTTTCCTTCTAGCTCAAGATTTTCTATGGATACTTTAGAGCGATGTTGCATGTTGTTGCAAACCGTTCTTCTAAGCGCTTGTTTAGTTTCCATTACACAGGTAAACACTGTTCCTACTCTAGGTCCATTGATTTTTGATTATCGGCACGTTTTGGGTGGGACAACGAGGGGGGTTTGTGTGAAGCTGCTAGAAGCTGAAGCGATCTCTTTAGGCTTATTAGACTGCAGTGGTTTCACCTTTTACCAGGTTGGTATCATGGATTATGGTTGATTCTGGGTTTCCCCCTTTTTATACATGCCTTATAGAATGGTGGAAGTCGGGAAGAGACTTCCACCGGCTAGGTGGAGTGCAAACAGGGCCTGCAGGACGCCTTGTACATGAGCATCATCTCCTCCTTATGCATGGAGGAGTTGAGGGCTCTTGAAAATTCTGATGACATTGACGTCATGTTGGATGGTGCGAAGCTCAAAATGCGGTGGGCGAAGAGTACAGCGCGGTGTTTTCACTCGAACAGGCGGCGGCCAGGCTTGGCTTCCTGTGCGATCTACGGTGAAATTCACCGCACTTCACAAGGGCGCCACCTACCGCATTCATGACGTCATTCGGATTGATTATGGCGGGTGTTGTGTGATGAACCTTCTTTACGACGATCTTTCATTGGTGGAGGTTTTTTTTGCTTATACCTTGAGGGTAGCGCAAGGTGGCCGGATGTCCATGTTGGCCCAGAGTCCTTGGCTGCAATTCGTTACAAGACTCCCCGAATCGCCTAAAAGTGAGGCGAAGGGGGTGATTCTAGTCAGGGGACCTTGGGATGAGACCCCGGGTTCCCCCAACCTTCCGTTTGATGTTAACCATATGATGTCTTTTCCCGGGTGTGTACTTAGTGCGGGCACACTTTCTTGATGTATTTTTGTATACCCTATTCATGTACATGGGTTTCATTATTGTGGGTTGTTTGCTCGAGGCTTAGGAAGGCGAATCGATTGCATTGGGTGGAGAGAGCGGTTCACGAAAATCGGAGGCTGTGGAGATTTTTGAGCGGAGCAACATCATGAAGTCCTTCTTACGTGAAGAATTTGCATGGTTAAGCCGCCACCCGTCTCTTTCTGGGGCGTCCCATAATCCGCGTCCTCTGCCCGCTTAATTGTGGAAAGTGAGCACTTTGTGGCTGCGGACCTTTTGAGCTTAATCCCGGGTAGTTCTTCCCCAGCCAAGAAAGTGGAGAGCGAGGCGGCTGGTTGGGAATTGGTGATCAGCACTCAACCCGCGTAACCTTCCTCTGCTAGCGAGGATTCCGGTCTTGCCCCCCAAGCATCCAGGTAGGTTGAAGAAGGTAGCCGTTGGAGCGTCCTTCCTTAGCAATAAAGGACTCCCGTCCTATCCCCCAAGCATCGAAGAAAAATAAGGGGACGTTGAGGCGACAGAAAGTTGCTTAAGCAAGGGCATATGATTTCATTTCATGGATCCCTCCAATATCCCATCATTCCCCGGACTTAGAAGAAGAAGAAGAAGGGCCGGGATGTCAGGTTAGTTCCCTGGCACAACAACCAGACGGCGAGATGGTATCCTCGGCCAGTGTTTGTTCACCCTCCCAAAGTGGAGGATCGGACCAACCTTGCTCGGATGAGGGTTCGGAAGTGTAGGCCATTGTCATATCAGGTTCGCCTGAGATGGGTTTGAATGACTAGTCGGATTTAGAAACGTCACCTTGGTGGAGTCTAGAGAGGCTTCCCTGGTTCCTACTACCATCCAGGTGATCCATCCTCTTGAGCAGGCCATCGGCGAGTCAGATAGGGCCAAGTACACCCGGGCTGGGCGTAGGAGGCCGCTGCTTCCTGATCGTATGTTGCTGAATTAATTATCTCCTCCTTGCGGCTGGCGCCCCGTGGGAAGGTGTTAGTTCCGGGCGGAGGTGCTTAGGAGATTGATTGATGGAAAGCCCTTCAATGGCCCGAATCTTTGGCTGACCATTTGCACGTCATGCCTGTTTCAGGATGCACACACATTGGCTATTCGGGCCGGGGGCGGGGCGAAAGAGTATACCGTCTCGATCCTTCTTTGATGCTTATTAAAGAAGATCTCCATCAAATGATTGAAGATGGGATATAGGTTCGCAATCGCAATTTTGTCGATCGTGGTGTTGAGCTTGGAATCACTATCTCTCGTTGTAGTATTATTTTTAGTTCTTGTCATATCACTAATATGTTGCTTCGCAGGCGATTTCTACTATCCGAAACATGGTCTTCCAGCATTGAAAATTTCAGACCCGGGTGAGGGATGCGGAGAGGCTACGACTCTATGCTCAGTCGGCGTTTTTGGACAAAAAGGCCATGAGTGCTTCCTTAATGGAGGCAAAGTCAAAGTCGAGGTGCTTAGAGTCGGAGGTTAGAGAAGTTGTTGAAAGGGCAGTTCGTGTTAAGGTAGAGAGAGATGCTGCTCGTCATGAAGTGGTAATGGGCGGACTTGAGATTGATGCGTGAGCGGTGCCGGCGCGGATGGAATCTGGGTTAGCCGGTTCCTGGCGCGCCTTATTTGCCTCAAGATGCTGGCAAGGGGTGAGTTAGACGGGGCTCAGCGGGCTGGTGACACCTACGGAGGCTTAGCGGAAGAGCGGAGGAAGGATTAGATGTCGGCCCGATGGCGAGTTTCCTTTCTTGTAGAGCTTAGGGCTAGCAAAGGCAGGCTCTCACTTTCGGCTATGAGATGCGTAAAGAAGAAGGCTTTGGAGCGAATTATGTGTGGCTTTGAAGTCATCTTTAATTATGGCTATGGTTGTTGTGCCTTTACATAATATTTGTGGGAATGGCACAGGATTCGACCGGGATGCGGATCACGTCAACTAAATTAGCTTCAAAAGTTCTTTGTTAATCCTCGATGCCCCCCAGATTGCTATTCTGCGGAAAATTTGTTGCGCTCTGATGAGGATGTGAGTAGGAGGTTGAGCATTCCTCACATCGTAGGGACTAAGGTAGGTGATAATAACACGATTCTTTGTCGGGGTAAGCGGGAGATGAAGAGCGGTGCATGCGGCGAGTTAGGGTACGCATTATGTGCTTGCCTTGCCTAAATTTGTGTTCCTTTTCCTCCGTTCGTATCCACGACATTTTGTCGCAGTGTAAGCTGAATGACAGAAGCATGTGTTATTTCTGACTTTGCTGATTCCGCAGTAATCAGGTAGTTTATTTTTGCTTAACTTTGATGTGTGATGTATATTAGCACCATTCAGACTTTGTATTGAGCTAGTTGGGCATTAACCATATTGGTAGAAACGGTGATAAGCGCCGTCGGACTTTGATGCGAAATTTGGATTGGGCATTAACCATATTGGTGAGATGAACAATGGCACCATCCGTGCTTTATCTTGGCCAGTGGGCATTAACCATCTTGGGCGACGGGCATTGCGTCGTCTGGACTTTATATTGAGCGAGTTGGACGTGCCATGCGGGGTGGACAAGGCCGTAGCGCTGATGGACTTTATCTTTTGAGCGATTAGGCATTAACCATCTTTGGGTCGGACGAGGTATTGCCATCGGACTTTATGCCAGGCTAAATTTGGGCATTAACCATCTTTGTGCGGATGAGAACATTAAGCGCCATTCAGAGCTTTACAACTGAGCCGAGTTGGGTATTAACCATGTGGCGGACGAGGGCGATTGCGCCATCAGGACTTTATTAAACTATTGGGCATTAACCATACTAGGCGGACCAGGCGTGCGCCATCCAAATTTATCTTGACTAGTTAGATGGCATTAACCATCTTTGTGTGGTGGTGCATTAACACCAATCTGGACTTTATCTGCAGACGGGTTAGGCATTAATCATCTTTGTGAGTGAGGCATTAGCGCCATTTGGACTTTATATTAGACGGTGGGCATTGTTAACCATGTTGGGTCGGATGAGTAATAACACTGCCTCCAAGGCTTTCACAGACCGAGTTAGGCATTAACCATCTTTGGAGCGGACCGGAGGCATTGGCTCAATGGACTTTAATGCGCAGGCCCCATTGGCGTTAACATCTTGGGCGAGACCGAGGCATTAAGTATTCGAGCTTTATCTTGGGCGATTGGGTGCCATCTTGGGCGGACGAACATTCTTGCCATCCGGACTTTATATGGAGCCAATTGGGCATTAACCATCTGGGTCGGACAGGGCATTAGTGCCATCCGAACTTTATATTGAGCGGTTGGGCGACAACCATCAGGTCGGACAAAACATTAAGCGTAATCGGACACTGTCCCCGAGCGGTGGGCATTAACATGGGCGGATAGGGCATTAGTGCCATCGGACTTTATCTTGACTGATTAGGCATTAACCATGCTGGGCCGAGACCGAGGCAATATTGTGTCGGACTTTATACCTTAGATTATGCAAATGAAGATACTGTTAGAAGAAAAATCATCTTTTATTGATAATTTTATACAAAGGTGTATAACATTCCACATTATGGGAATAGGTGTTCCATCTAGTTTATCTAAAGCATATGATCCGGATTTACCGACTTGAGTTACAATATATGGACCTTCCTAGTTGGCACTTCCCTTGTTGGATGGGTATGTTTTTGAGACTTTTCTTAAGACCCGGAGTCTGTTTGGAACTTTCCCGGGAGTTTTATCATTATGTTGTATAGATTTTTCCAACCGGCGGTGGTAGGGGATGCTATACAGCATAAATTCTTTGTCTCGCCTGATTCATCAATTCGTGTCTAGGTCCTTGATTATGGACTCGTACTCAAGCTGACCCCAGAACATCCGTTGGGCATAGGCATACCAGTTTTTGAGTTATAGCTTCCATCCGTAAGTAAGTGCGAAGGAGATATATCGGTTGGTTTTGAAAGTTGATCTATGTAGCTTCGAGACCGGGAAGTTCATCCACCCATTTGCCTTTAGCTGCGTCCAATCATTTCTTTAAGGCCGTCAACAGGGTTTTGTTGGAAGCCTTTGCTTGGCCATTGCTTTTCTTGTTACACGAGGGGCGGGTGGAGTATAAGTTTTTATTTTCAATTCCACAGCGGAAGTTTGTGGGCAGGCTATCAAATTAGGGCCCATTGTTTGATATTGATTGTCCCAGGGAATCTAGAAACGTAAACAAATATATTTTCGGATAAAAGTGGCGATCTCTTTGTCAGCCAGTTGATCTGAAGCCTCGGCCCCTCTATCCGATGGATAATGATGGTGATGTGTGGACTGGCGGGGAATTAAGCGCTACTGTCAATTCTGGAAGTGAGGCGAGAAGGGCCGTGGGCTTAGGATAGGCATTTAGATCTTGGTATTGATCTTATAAGATATGAGCACATCGTTGACAGGTGGCATTGCGTCGTAATTGGTGGCGTCATACTTCATCCTCTGAGTGTGGGCCTTGTGTGCGAGTTTGCCGCACGGATGGATTTACATATCCCACTTGCCACAGTTTGATAACCACATCACGGCCTGTTTGATGATTAAAGCATTTGAATCTGAGCCCCAGTTCAAGGATTAATTTGAATAGTTGCCCGTTGATTAAGGAAAACAAATGATTGAACTTAGGACCTTGTAGGCACGGTTCTTCTCATTAGGGAGTTCTCTGTGTTGATATCTTTGTACTACTTGAGTTCATCAGGAGAGGAGGTTTATGGCGGCTTGAGATGAGTGGCTGTCGGGAATCCGACTAGTAATGGCGGGATGTTGACATGTTATATGGTGAGACGGACTCTGGCCCTAAGGCGTCTACTCTTTCATTAAGTCCTTAGGAACATGTTCAGACTGTGTTGAAAAACTGGCTGAGTTGCCTTGGAGTTACATGTAGCCATTCGAGGATCCTGGGACTCATATTCTGTGTTCACCACCTACCAATTGGGGATCACTTAGGGTGTAAACATCGGCGGATGGTGTTGCTAATTCAGTTCAGTCGAGGATGACGCCATATCTGATTCATTGTTTAGGCGTTGAAGCCTAAGCCAGGATAGCTTGCTCGATCTTTGTCCCGCTCGGGGACTTTAGTGCGGGCGATTGATTAATGCCCGAAAGTGCTATTTTGAGCCCCATTCGAATCGTTTTTGAGTGCTTTGTGCACTAATCATATGAATTAAGCCAATTGTCATGTGCATGTCACTTAGTGCTTCTAATTTGTTTCGAGATTGTTGGGATAGTTTTGGGTCTTGGGAACCGATTGACAAGCAGCTATTAGTCTTTGAATGCGAGAATCCTCGGTAATTTCACCAAGGTGAGCGTTGAAATGTCAAGAATCAGTTGAAGAATTGCAGAAGCGAAGTGATGAATAAAAAGTACGGGAAGTGATACGTATGGCGGGAACAAACCCCGGGGATTTTCGCTATGATTGCGAAAATTTCGCGCCGAGATGCGAAAATTCGCGACAATCATTGCGAGGTACGCAATCCTAGAAGTACCGCTATGTGAAAATTTCGCTAGGCTAAATGAATTGCCGAGCTAAGCGAGAATTCTTGTTGCTAAGCGAGATTTTCAATTACGTAGCTCTCTGTGGAATTTCGCTGGGCTAGCGAAATTTCGTAGCACTGCGAATTTGTTGCATAAATTGCTCAGCTGTGTTTTTGGTGTTTGATTCCAAGCGACCACGTTTTGATAAGTGCCGTCTTGTCCTATTGTAATTTCATATTTTAGGTAATTTTGTCATTTCACACCATGGGGTTGGCTATATAAGCCCCCTCAATTTTGTAACCCTAAGTAACTTTTCCATTAATACAGTTTCCCGCAGCTTTTCATTTTAGGTTTACTTTGCTCTCTTCTCTTTCCTCTTTCTCTCATTTCTCGGCGCGAACACCACCCGAGGATGACAGCTCGAGGATGCTTAACTAAGCCTCATAGCCTTGGAGAGGAGGGTTGCTAGCTTGGTTTAGGGGCTGCTGCAAGTGGTCCTCATGCTTTAAATGTTCACAGTGCATTTATGGTTCAAACTTTCAAACTGAGGTCTAAGGCCATTTAATGTCTTTCCTTTAGTGATACTTGCCATGCTTTAGGGTTGATTGCATTCATAATGGTAGATGCCTTTGAAATTCTTTCGATAAGCATTCTGAGCCATTGAAATGAGGTTAAATGCTAGGGTTTATTGAATGGGACTTTAGTGTAGTATTTGGTTTGATCAAATAGGAGTGGTTATAGGAGCAGGTTTATAGCTAAACAAAGATCGGTTTTAGAACTTTGACTATATGTCATTTACTTACTGTCACGGGGATATAACCGAGGACACTTTAATAGCCACAGTGTTATCGGTAGTGACGAGCCTTGAGGTTACCATTTCACGCTTTCATTACGCTATTACAGGTTAACCGGTGAACAAATGACCTCCATTGTTTTTAACGAATCCGAAAATCGAGCAAAAGTCTCACCATTTTCCATCGTGATCTGAATCATTCGTGGGATGAAAACCCGTCCAGTGTTCGACCTGCACAGACAGCTATCTTTGCGGTAAGCTTGACTACAGCGTTGGGGCTATAGGAAACAAATTTTTGTTGATTAAGATCCTTACTACGTGGCTTGCGAATCAAATGGCGCCGTTCTGAGGATGGTGCCCAGGCTTCATTATGATGAGTTGATGTGTACTTGTAATCCACATTACAAGTGTAGGTGACCAACCCCAATCCTTTTTTGAATTTCATTCTTTGTATTTGCGGAGTTCTCAACTACTTGGCGATTCTTGCTTGCTTTGTTTTGTTTCTTACAGGTTATTTTTGGTTTAGCTAACGCGACCTTTTAAGCGAGTTTGTTTTGTTCCTCTTTGTTTCTCATTTTGTGCGCAGTGCTTATGCGACATTGGGACGAGAGGATGCTCCAATTGGGTGCAGTGGTGAGTGCACCATTTGAGCAAAGTTGTGAAGTCGGTGTGCCGCCGGTGAGTCGAGATGGATCCCTCTGCACGAAGAGCAATAAGGGAAGTCGTGAAGTGCAGCCGGTAGATCAATGACATATAGGTCGATGAGGGATCACATACACCCTCCCCAGGTTAGTGCTCCTTCACGCATCATACCTCTCTGCGAGGACGCGGTGAGACCCTACCTAGTGCCCACTGCTTCCCACATTTCATGGTATGGAAAATGAGAAATCCTGTTATTCACATATCACGAGATTTTGAGGAAGTATGCACAACTTTTAAGGAGGAATTATAGCAGGCATGGAATTATTGAAGTTGAAAGGCGGCATTCCGTTAACCCTCGAGACAAAGCCAAAATATGGCTCTCGATTCAGCGAGTAGGAAACGATTAGAAGTGGAGTGATCTTAAAAATTTGAATTTTGAAGAAATTCTTCGGTCTGACAAAGGCCAAGCAGTTTGAAAAGCCAGATCTACACTTACTCGGCCTATGACAATGAGAAATTCTATCGGTGTTGGGGAGAGGTTCCTTAGAGACCATCAATGCATGTCCACACCATAGTTTTGATACATGGATGTTAGTGAATCATTTCTGATGAGCATGTCACTCTTTATGAAGCAGCTCTTTAGGAAAAACCATGTGTGGAAGTGACTTTACGAGGTAGCATCCGGATGAAGCTATGGATTTCTTGAGATTATGTGGCAGAGCTTCCAAGGGTTGGGATGGCGGGAGCAGGAGAGATGGAAAATGAGGCCCTCGACCCACGAAGGGAGGCATTTTTACACTTTCGGAGGACATGGAAGTAAGAAAGAAAATCTCAGCCCTAGCTAGGAAGGTGGAGGAGCTAAGAAGGAAAGAGGCTCCATGAGTGCGATCGGTGGCCGAAAATCTGCCTGAGGCGACCCATGCATCAATTGTCAGCCTTTGTCCATCCGGAAAACTATCAAGTACTTGTCGGTGAAGGATTTGATACCAGGAACATCTTGAATGCGAGTGGGCGATATAGCCACAACGAATGCCCCATGCGGTAACACATACAATTCAATTGGAAGAATCACCATAACATCTCACGGAAACCTAGTCCCCCTGCCTGTAGCCTTTGGTGCCAGTAACGGTTGGTTCATCTGAAACCACGGCCCGACATCATCCACTTCTCCTGTTGGAGCAAGCTATGTTTAATTTGAGCAAATTGGTAGGCAGATTTTGTGGAGAGCAAGGGATAAATGTACAATTAGCCTGAAAAAGAATTGATCTTGTAAATTTTCTTTGAACAAGAATAGATGGAAGCGAGAGCAATCTTAATCAGAGAAAATTGACAACTGCGAGTATTCGATCCACAAAATCAACAATCTGCTTTGGAGAGTACGGGGAGAGAGGAAGGTTCCCTTCCCAAACATTACCTAATCCAAAAGGGATTATGAGGTAGGTTCATCGACAATTCGAGGGATGGATGAAGTAGAAAGCCATAATCACTACGAGGAGTGGAAAGGATGGAAGCGACCGGTGCTATGTTTGTTGAAGAAACATACGAAAAAGGGAGTGAGCACAGAGTAAGAGCGGTGAGGGATCCCGGTGAAAAGCATGCCCCTCCATTTCCCCGAGCACTAAGAGGCAGAAAAATCCCAAACCAAAGGTGAAATTTAGAAGTGCTAAGGCAAGTGAAAGTAAACATTCCTTTCGACATGATTAAGCAAGTCCCAACTTATCAAAATTCTTAAAGGACATGCACAGTCAAGAAAGGGTTAGGCATTAGAAAGAGGCCTTCCCTAGCAGGTAAGTCGATTGCCATAATCCCGAAATGAAGACCCCGATCAAATACAGGATCGGGATCCCCCACGATTTCGATCGACATTGGAGGGACTGCATAGACAAAGAAACCTTTGCTAGATTTGAGGGCAGTGTGAACCTCTTTGCCATACTAGGTGTATGGCGGAGTTAGGTTTAGGGGAGCTCAAGCCTACCAACATTACTCTATCATTGGCCGACCGATCGGTGAAGATTCCTAAGGGAATAGTTGAGGATGTCTTGGTAAAAATAGACAAATTCTACCAGTAGACTTTGTAGTGCGATACTGACAATCGTGGAGTGGAGCCCAATCAGTGTGCCAATTATCACAGGAAGACCATTTGTGCCTTGTCACGATCATCAATTCAAGTGATGTCGGCTCACATTTGGCAACATGACATTGGGCTGACATATTTCATGATCCGCAAGCCTGAGCCGGTGGAAGGTGATAAGGAAGGTGGTGATACGCTCAATTGGTTAGAATGCAGGGAAGCCAAAGATCCATAAATTTACAGAATTGGCTAGCAAGATGAAACGTTGTTTTGGGAATTGTCATCGATCCTGCTAATAAGAGCAATCGATTAAACCCCAAGAAAATCACCCATTGAGAAGAAAATCAACAAGAATGGACCCGAGCATGAAGGTACGACCTGAGAAACCCTTCCCAGGTTGAGGCTCCTCCTCCTTGACCCTCAGTAAATTAAATCAGTGAAATTAATTTTGGTTTGGTGTCTCTGGAACCAAATTAATAAATAATTTTGATTTTTCTTAGATTTGTTTTAATTTTTTCATTTAGGCTATTTTAGCAATTTCCGTTTAACAACTTTCCTTGTGTACCCTAATTTTAATATTAATTTTTTATTATTCTTAGGTTTTGTTACTATTCTTGTTTTAATCAGCATAAATAAAATTTTATTTTTTTATTATGCGAGGAGTCGGTTGGCAAATATTTGTTGTGTAGCGAAATTGGCGAATAGCTCTTCGGCGCTACCTGCTCCAGCCTTATAAAAGAAAAATGGGGGGTGTGAGCCATTCATCTTCATTCCATCTTTTCCTCCCCCAGGCACCCCATGCGAAGTGGCGATGGCGCGTCTCCGCGCTTTGCCATCCGTGCCTTATGCAGTTCGACTGTTGTGCGGCGTGCGAGCCGCTGCCGCTGGCGAGTCGGTAGTCGTGCCCGGCCTGCTGCTCCACGGCAGCGTGCGTGCGAGCCATCTCCCATCTTGCTCCAGGTCCATTTATCGGCCATTAGTGCGATCGTGCCTGCCACAGAGCCTCTGTCCCCCGAAGTCGGCCCTTTGCCCGGACCAGTGGCCGTGCCACGGCCTGGTCGTGGTTTGCATTGAGTACATGGGAGCTGCAGTCTGGCACAGTGAGCACGCCTTGCGCGATACCCCGGTAGTGAGCCACCTTACCTTGCAGTATCACTCTCTGATTCCGGTCGCCAGTGCGTCTTGGGGTGGTTCCGCTTAAGGCCGGGTTGGGTGGCACTCTGGGCGGAGGAGCGGGGCCCTGGCTACAGCTGCGGCTCACAGGTCCCGGAGGAGCCTCGGGGTTCGGGAGAACATCGGACTAGGATGGGACCGGGCCCCTTCCGGTGCCTCGGGGCGATCCGGGGAGGGCGGCCCTCAGCGGGCCCCGGACATCAGGCCCGGGGGAGTCCTTGTCATCTAGGCCTCAGCCATCGCTTTCCACGACGGCGGAGGAGAGCTCCTTCGCCCCATCTTTCCGAGCCTCGGGATCGGGGCCGGATGTGTGTTTGTTGGGACCCCGATCTGGGACGTGGATTGCAAGCCCAGTTTTCATGGAGAGTCATTTTACGACGATGCAGCCATGACTCTTGACCCCGGTTCGGAGACTCCATGAGGCGATCACCACGATTACTCCTTGCTCACAGTTCATGACACCTTGAAAGTTCTATTACCCCGGTGGTGCTTGAGTTCACCACTCCACGACTTCGAGGAAGTGCAGAGTCAGATGGGCTCGGTTCACCATTGTGTCGGTTGGGGTACTCAGGCGGCGGACATTTAATTGCTTTAGGCTGCGGCCCGGCGAAGCGGTCCGAGAGGATATCGGGATTAGCCACGGCCGTCTGAGAGAGATGGTCCGTGTCTCGCGCTCGAGATGCTACGACGGGACAGTGCACCCCAGTAGGTAGCTCCCGCCTCGGATGTACGGTGGACCACGCTCCGGACCCCGACTGTTTCCATTCTGACACTATGTTCGCGTGGGGAGCCATACTAGAGGCCTTGTCTGGGATCTTAGAGGGATTAAGTTCGTCCTCGGTAGTCATGACCGCCTGCACGCCCGAGGATAAGATCCTGAGGGCTGGCTGGTGAGGGTCTACACCCTTGTTGATGCCGCGACCTCTTGAGGCCAAGTCTGGAGCATTTGGGATTTCCGCTGGAGCCCCGTATCGAGAGGAGGATCGGATGCCCTCAGGTCCTGTCTATGGAGCGAGCCTTGGTGATGTCGATTTCTTTTCTCATCCGTGATGCAGGGCCGGAGGAGGTACAGGATGAGGTAGTAGAGGATCCCCGCTGGGGAGGATGATGCTCGAGTGAGGTGGGTGAGTCGTTGATTTGTCTCATCTCTCACTCACTCCTTGACCCCGACCGGTGACCTCCTGGCCCTTCATATACAGCCTGACGTTCTCGAACTGTTCATGTCGATTCGAGGCTAGCGGTTGTTATGGATGTTGTCTGTTCACTGGCTACTACACAGGCATCGTTGGACCAGAGGTTGGCCCGAGCCGAGGCCACTATAGAGCACAACCATGCCATGCTTCTCGTATCATGAGCCACCTCGGTCTCCCGCCTGTGCATACACATCGAGATGAGTCCACAGCAGCGGTCTCCTTAGACATGCTAGCAGCAGCCGCCGCAACAGCTTCACATCCACCACCACCTCGAGAGTGAGGTGGTCACACTCCTTTCTCTAGCTTTCCTTTCCAGTGTCACATGTTTATACTTTGGCTGGGAGGAAAAGTTAGGTCTAGGAATGTCTTCTATCATATTTTGTCTTGTTTTTAGCTTTGCTCATTTGCTACTCATTTTTGTATAGGATTCATGTATTGCTTGATAGTAGGCGGTGATGTTTTATATTTAAGCTATATTAAGCATGTAACCATGTATTTTGGTTATATCAAAATCTTTATAGCATTATTCTGATTTACTACCTTTTGCAAATCACTTTTGTGTATACACATTGTGTGTTTCGACTCTTGCCTTTAGTTGAAAAATTGAAGCTCATGTTACCTTATTAGAACAATTTACATGCATGATTTAGTTCTTAGTCAATCGAGGCTTCAGCGTTTTCAAGCTTGAACATTCCCCCTTTAGCTAATTCTCACTCTGCACACCAGATTGTACCAATAGGTTGATAAGCTATTTACCTCTTTAAAACTTTGCGAATGGCCTTAGACACATTGTGACCATGTAGGTTTATGTTACCCGTGAAGGCGTGTATTCTTCAAAGGAAAGAAAAGAAAAAGGAAAAAGAAAAGAAGAAAAAGAAAAATAAAAGTCGTGGCGCTTTGCCTTGAAAAACTTCGAACACGGTCAAGAGGGTATATAGAAAGCCTTTAAAACTGATACCTGAGCCTTAGTTTGGTTGGGAGTGTCGACTTAGTGTTCGTTATCACGGGTGGATGGGTAGAGTTTAGCGTGTTGTGGGTGCTTCAATTCTGAAATCATTGGTCAGGTGAAGCCTGCGAGTTTGTGGTCGGTTGATCCTTTTGACCATTAACTTTAAGCCTTAATTGATTAAGTACAGTCATGGGGTGGACCCAGTTATCTACGGACTTTGGTAGTGAGTTTTAAGCCTTGCACCTGCATTGCCTTGAGAAAATAGAGTGTGATGATCCCCTGTTGGACATGATCCTTGATTTAAGGCCATAGCGGTAGCTAGTTGGGGAGAGAATAATAACTTTTGAATTTATTGGCTCATTTACAGTTACCTTAGGAAACGATTAGATTTTAATTGGAAGTTGGAGGGTTGATTTCCTTGGATCGATGTTGACCTAAAACTAGTTCTTATATAGTTTTTGTTCTTTCATGCAAATTATTCGAGCAGGGTGTAAATTGTTCATTTTAGAGTAAAAGCCTTTTTGTACACACTTTTGAACCTTATACTTTGTAAAACTGCAACATAAATACCTTTGTTATTTTTTAACCTTTAAGGATATGGCATGCAGGTTGGGGGTGTGATTAGTGCCCAAAGTGCTATTTTGAACCCCTATTCCAAGATAGGTTTTTGAGTGCTTTTTCTTTTTAATCTATATGGTCGTGATTACATGTATATGCATATCACTTGGTATTCTAATTTATTTAGTTGTTGGGATAGTTTTGCGGGTCTGGGACAGTGACAGCTTGGCTTCTTATTAGTCTTTGAATGAGAATCCTCGGTAATTTCACCAAAAATTTGAGGAACAAATGTCAGATGGGTTGGAAGGGTGCAGGCAAAGTGACAGATGAGTCTGGGGCGATACGATATGCGGGGAGCAGGCCGAGGGATTTCATTTATGATTACGAAAATTTCGCTAGGATTGCAAAGATTTATGATATGAAAACCTCATAAATCTTAATGATTTCCTGTATGAAGAATTAAGCTAGGCTATGAAATTTAAACTAGCTAATGAGGATTCTTTGTTGCTAAGCGAATTTTTCATTTATTTACGTCTCTGACTAGATTAAATTTAGTTGGCGAATTTAATAACATCATAATTATCATACTAATGAAATTTTGCTGCATGAGGTCAGAGTGCTCATTTTAATGTTTTGGTGTTTTTGAGTTCCAAGCGACCACGTTTTGATGAGATTACCATCTGCCTATTTAATTTCTATATTTTAGGTAATTTTGTCATTTCACACCATGGGGGTTATTTATATAAGCCCCCTCGACTTTGTAACCCTAAGTAACTTTTCCATTAATCAGTTCATGACTTTCTTAGTTCTTACGCTCTCTCTTTCCTCTTATCTCATTTCTAATTTTAGAACACACCTTGAGGATGACAATCAGAGATGCTTAAAAATTGCAGCCTCTGGCATGAAGAGGAGGGTTCTTGAAAACTGGTTTTATGGGGAACAACTGTAGTTTGTCCTCATGCTTTAAATGTGCAGTCTTGCATTTATAGTTCCAACTTTCAGCTGAGTCTAAGATGTTTAATGTCTCTTTGGTCAATGCACCCATGCTTTAGGGTTAGTGCGTTGTATTGTTGGTCTGCTGAAATTCGCCTCAGAATGGCATTCTGATATTGAAATGAGGTTAAATACTGGGGTTTCAAAGCCCGAATGGGACTTTGAATACCTTAGTAGTGATTTGTATTCAAATGAGAGATGGATTCTAGGGCTGAGTTTATAGCTAAACAAAAGTCAGATTTTGGCTTTGACTATGTCATCATTGCTACTAAATGCGAGGATATGGCAGGGACACTTTAATGGCCCCGTGTTATCAGGCTAGTGACCCTGACCTTGAGGTTACCATTTCACGCTTTCATTTTACGCTATTACGATTAACCAGTGAGCAAACGGCCTCAATGTTTTAACCGTCAAAATCCAAACAAAAAGTCATAACTTATCAACGTCGAATCGTGTGGTGAACCGTCCAGTGTTCGATACTGAACCGCTATCTGCGATGGCGACTCTGTGGGAGGGCTAGAAACAAATTTTGTTGATTCCGATCACCTACCATGTACGAATCACCATTCGACCCTTGATTTGTCAAAGATGCTAAATGAGGACCACTGATTGACTGAAATTGGAAGCTCGTTTTGGGTTGGGGACTTCTCTTTAGAAAGTGGCGGACTTGCTATGCCAATTTTAACCTTGTTTATCTAGAGATCTGTTCTCTTGGTTCGATCTTGATGGGCCCATTCTCGAGATAAGTCAGAAGCATGTGTGCGTTCTTTAGGAAGGGTTGGTTAGCACCACGATGGCATGTGTGAGAGTATGGGGCGAGAAGCTGGCAGGTACTCATCTGGAGAGCTAAAGCCGGCTAATTTCAAGGTGGGTACATTGTCAGTTCTCTGTAACTCAAGGACTTGCTGACGAAGAACCTTTGGCCTCTTTCATACATCTTCACATCTTTGAGCGAGGTTGGCGCTTATTACGACCGCTACGGGGAGTGCAGTATGTGGAAGAGTGTCTCGTGAAGCCGAGGCTAGTGAGTATTGGGGTTCCTCTAGATGGTGTTTGATTACTACCAGGAAACTGATCCTCTTCATTCCAGCTCAGGTCAGTTGTTTACCTAAAAGGTGCTTGAATGCCTTTGGTTTATTGATTGAGCCCAGAAATGAACATCTCGAGGCGAAATTTAACCGGTAGGTTAGCTATTATGTCCTTTTCTTCAGGCGGGAGGCCGGTGATTCGGGGATAATTAAGGTTGGGCAGGGTTTGCTTCTATCCCTCTTTGTGTCACCATGAAGCCGAGCGAGGATGTACTGGGGCCAGCGCACTTTAAGTTGGGATTCATCTTTAATATTACTGAGAGATGAAGCTTCTTGCACGTGCGTAGTATAGTCCGGGCATTCTTTTAACTTTACTAGCATATCATCGATATATACCTCCATGGTTTTACCTAACAATGATCTAAACATCTTGTAATTCACTGATTCTGCTGATAAGTCATTTGACATTTCTTTAATCCAGTGACATTGCATTATAATGAAAGTGCGTGTGGGTAGAGTAAAGGTTGTTTTCGTCGGGCGGGTACATGAGGATCTAATGGTATCTCGAGGCATCCGGGGTGTGACATCCTTGCCGGATGACGTGTCGACAATACAGTCTATCTTGGGGCAATGGGAAGCTGTATGTAGGGCGTTGTTGAGATCGGTATAGTCTACACATACTCTCCATACCACCTGCTTTGAACATACACCCACATTAGCTAGCCATTCGGAGTATTTGACTTCACAGTGAACCACTGTCTAAGGTTTTATCTGCACCTTAGCTGAGACCGATGATAGCGATTCGAGTGAAACCGCCTGCTATCCCGGCCCGGCTGGCGGGCGGGATGTATTAACACTTATGAGGAAGCATCGTGGGGTTAATGCCGGTCATGTCTGAATGGGTCCAGGCGAATATGTCAATGTTACCAAGCAAAACCTACCGCAATTGTTGTTTTTCCTCTTCGAATGAGAGGCGACATAAGTGTGCCCATCACCCGCTCAGAGTATTAGTTCTAGGGGATCCATAACTGTGTTCTGAGTCCTCTGCTCTGCGGCGGCATTTGTGATTTCTATTATAGGGATTATGATTCGGTGGCGGATGGTTGGAGCTTTTCACCTTTCAATATCACGTACCAACAATGTGGCATTGGCGAGTTGTTAGCTGACGCTCGAGTTAATATGTGACGCTAGTTAGGTAGCGGTATGATGGTAGGTTGAAGTCTTTGCTTTCATAGCATGCAGCCAGGCCCGACCAACAATAGCATTTTATGGCCGCAAGTCTTCGACAACTGAGAATAAAACTTGTTGAGTAATCGGCCCCACCTTGATGGGGAGAGTGATATCACTTGGTAGCGTAGTTGCTTGTTCAGTCGGATAAATTCACGATTGGGCCCGAGTTTATAAAGCGGAACTTTAAATACATTTAAAGGAATTTGTGATTCTGTGTCAGCCGCCTTCCAGGAGTTAGCAAGTACTCTGTATACATCAAAATTTTTAATGCATAAAGTAAGCACAAGTGCATCGTGGTGTGGGTGATAACTTACTGAGATGGTTAATGGGAGGAAAGATCTTGGTATTCAATCAATTTAGCCTCAACTTCTTTCATTATCCCAGAATGCTTGATGGTGTTCACTCGAGCTCGAACTGTGGCTGCTCGTAGTAGCTTTTTCCTTTGACGATTGGACTAATATTGGTCGTCAGCTGGGCTGCCCAATATGTAGTTGATGGTGGGCCGAGGCTCGGATGGGAGCTACGGGCGAGTGGCTATTCTTTCGATCTGGGTCGACCTTCTATTAGAGGCGGGGCAAAATCCTCAGGATATGTCCTCTGAGGTGGCTAGTTTGGATTAGTTTCTCCACTGGGAACTTCAGAGTTCGGCATCTGTTAGTCTCATGCCCGTGGTCCCTATGGTAATCTCACCTCAGAGATCAATCACGTTGCTCGGGATCCGATCGAATTGGTGGAGGCTAGACAAAGTCAGGATGATCCTGGATAAGGGGGAGGATTCTATTGTAGGGGATGTTCGATTAGAATTAGCGGGGGTTCCTCTGCTCTTTGTAATTCTCGGGCGCTTACGGTCCTTGTTTTGACATTTTGCTTAGGCATCCCCTTTCTCGGGCATCCCTTCTTAGTCGACTTATATTTTGGGCGATAAATCATCCTTGTTTGGGGCCTTTCGAATATTTTCTTCGGCGTAAAGTGTCATGCGCTTGCATCTATACGAGTTCTTCCGTGTCGTTGGTAGGTCAGGTGATGGAAGTGGAAGGTGTGATTCAGAAGCTTCTTCAAAGTTTTGGAAAACCACGTCCATCTCATGCAGGCGTCGATTTGTTGGAATGGCTTGTCCAAATCTGATGATCTGGATGACTAAATCCCTCAAAAACGAAGATGGTTTGCTTGATGACTGATGTTTCCACTTTTTCGGTGAGCATAAGTATTGAGCGATCGACCCTGACGCTTCATTTGACGAGTTTATGGATCCTCGGGATTTATAGGAGCAAGACTGCGCGGGACCCTTGGTGGCAGGGAATACGTACAGAAGGCTGATCTTATAGCCTTAGAATCATCACTTAGTTTTGTAGTGCAGCATGTGGTCATTATGGGTTAAAGGAGCCATCATACGCGGCAAATTGTGTGCTGGCAGCGGTAGGGTGGCTCATAACTCGGGATGTGCTGCCAAGGGATGATAGCATGTCTTGGGGTCACAGGACAATAGTGATGTGACCTGGGGATGAGTGCGGCTCTGAAGCAGGATACTGGCGAGTAAGGCGTCGCGCACTTATAGCCACGTTGTTGTTATATTTAGGTGCGCTCATTTGACCTTTCCTTCTAACAGATTCTCTCCGCTTTGATGAGGCATCTGTGGAGTGACTGAATATCATGAGGGGCCTTTTTCTTGACTCGGCCTGCTGTTCTTTGGGGGTGACGGATCGGGAAGAGAGGGCTTGGGAAGATAACTCGTCATACAACTACTTGTCCATTGTCTTTATTCAGATAAAGGCTCTTGCCTTTTCATTTTGTTTAGCGAGGGTGGTAGGGACTACCTGTGTGTCGGTCGTTCGCCCTCTGGGTGGTCATGATTTTGTTTTCCTCTTCTGGATTCAAATTGACCGTCTCTGTGATCATTGTCCATAAGCCTATTCCTCTGCCGCCTCTATATCACAGATTTTGTAGGAGCGATCTCGAGGGGACTAATTAGTAGTTGATCATGGTGACAAAGTCCGAAGGGCCGTGGGTTGTTGCGGGAACTACCGAAGATTTAGGGGATAGTGATTACTTGAAGGGATGCAACCAAGCCACCATAGATCGCCGATAGACTTTTGCTTTATCATTCTGACGGCGCTTAATTGTAGTCTCTTAAATTTCTGAGTCCTTTCGATCGTGTGGGCATTAACATAATGTATGCAAACAAACAAGAAAATAGGCGGTGGTGTGCGTCGCCTCTCGATCTTAACTCGGATTCGAATCCCGGAGAGAAATAATCCAGTCTTTAGGTCAAAGTGTGTTGCCTTCTATGGTGTCATCCTCTTCTTTGTATTGAGGATGGCGTTGTACTTCATGGGGTAAACGATTTCACTTCAAGCGGAAGGGAAGGTGGCACTTTGTTTGCGTGTTGTTATGACACATTCTTCCTTTAGAATGATCAGTGCCCTTTAGATATTAAATTTACTGGCATTTTTGCTCCATGATGCTGGTATGTCGGGGTGGTCGATATTAATGACTCATGGTAGTTGTTGTTCAATTTGAGAGAGGTCGTAATTGCCTCCTTAAAGATGTGCTTTGCTAGGAAAAGATAGTACCAGACAGCTATATCTCCTTGGTGAGGAAGTATGTTTGGGCCTGACTTGTAAATGAAGATGATTGGGTCTGTAGATTGGGCCTTTGTGGGTTTCAGTTTTGGACCCGTGGCATCACCCAGGCCTATTAGTTCCAGAGGTGAGCTGGCTTTATGGTATCTGAGGACTTGGTTTACATTTCAATGGAGTGGAGCGGACGAGGCACTTGCTGTCGTGTGATCACAGCGGAGACCATTATATCAGCGAGGACGAGATGGAGGAGCTCGTCAAATATGCAAGCAAATGGGGATTTAAGATATTTTGATAATTTCTTGAAATGTTCAAATTCCTCCTTACAATAAAGTTTGATCCTTCGAGGTTATTGCTGGCTGACGACCCGACCTGTTAATGAAGAAATGCATGTCGTGACCAAAATCCTATGTTGGTATTTAATTTCTTCTAGTTCTTAGAGAAGAATCCCTAACAAATGGAGCTTGTAATCTGTCTTTATCATAAGGGGTTGTAATATAAAAAATAATGAGTAAAATAAAATATTATTAAAATATGAAAGAGAGTGGTGCATAGAAGGCGAAAAAAAAAAAAAACAAAATCATGTGATTCTCAGCATCAAATCAGAAGAATCTTTGATCATATTAGCCGGAATTAAAGTACTAGAGAATGCAAAATTAATCCATATACCAAAAACTTTGGGATAGGCCTGATTGAACAATTTTACCCACTTATTTTTTTAATTATTTATGTCTTTTATATTTCCCTTCCATTCTTATTTTTCTTCTTCTATCTATTACTCAAAGTCGTTCAGCGGAAGCCTAGAGCGAATCAAGCGATTTCTTTCTCTCCTCCATCTTTGTTATGCGTCCTATCAGCAAAACATCATGGGGTGGTATCCCTTTTAACCAAATATCCCTTTCAAAAACATCATCACATAATGTAAAACGCGGGAAAATTTGAAATTTTTCAAAAAATGGCAAAACTGTAAATTGACACTATGGTACAGGTTGTAAACCTGCAAATTTATAAATCTCGGATGACAAAGCGGACCTCACCGTTGGATTTGTCTCACGAAATCTAGTTACCCAGACGAATTTCGTTAAATTTCGAAATAATAAGATTTTTTACGAATTTCGAGGCGACAGTGTCTTGTGGATCCCAAAAAGGAATTTTAGAGAAAAAAAAAATCTTAAAATTGGAAAATAAGTTGGATAAAGTTCATGAAAGATAATTTGAACTTAGATATAGACAAAATAAATCATTTCGGGGCAAAAACAGACCCAGACCAGTCGCAGACACAAGGTGCAACGTGAGCCACCCACTTAAACATAAGTGAGGGGCTTGTGGGACAAAGGAAACGGATCTTAATTTTCTTGGTTTTTATGTGAGGGAGAGGGAGAGGAAAAGGAAGAAACAGTACAAACTTCTTTCTTCGATCCTTGGAGTTCTACCAGTCGGAATTTGTCTAGCAAAGAGTGAAAGTTCATTTACTCAACAAGGGCTATGCGTGTGTACCAAAAAGTAAGGATTTCACCTAAGATCCAAAGGAGGAGATTATGGGAAATCAAGGATTTCGGGATAGGGAGGCTTCCCACACGTGCTATTACGCTTCAAGAGGTAGGGGTTTTTCATACTTTGGTGGATTATTTCCACTTTAAGGGTTGTTTGGCGCTAGCTTTTTCCCTAAGGGGTTGTTTGACTGAATATTAGCCAATTTAAAGGGTTGTTTGGCACGTTTTGTGGCTTGTGTTAAGGTCCGTTCGTGGCCGGCTTTGTGTGCTAGTAGGGATTCTTCCTACTTGGTTTATTTCCAACCTTAGGGTTGTGTAAAGTGAGTTTGTTTGTGTTGATGCCCTAAGGTAGTCGTTTGGACAGTGTTAAAATTGCTTTAAATGCGGTTTTGTGGCCTTAGTTGTGTGAAATGTGTGTAATATGTTCCAAATAGTATTTAAGGACTGTTTGGATTAAAAATATTATCCCCGTCTTGCTATGGGCTGTTTAATTTGAGATTATTGGCTTGTTTGGCCAATTTCATGACGGAGTTTAGAGGCAGTTTCGAGCTACTTGTATGGGTGCATTTTTTGTGGGCATTGTATATGCCACCAATTAGCCTAGGATTATAAAGTGGTTATTATGATTTTGTAATAACCTGATTTGGTTGATTGTTTGTTGATGAATGTTTATATATGTGTGCCCATATATTGACATTCAAATGAATATTTCAGTGATGGAAATTATATGCATTAAAATAATTATCCATGATGCATGGTTAAATGCATGAGATAAATTGTCCATATGACATTCATCATACATGTGGCATGAAATAGACATGCAATGGAGCATCACATTGCATTATTCATGGGAAACATTGCATTACATGTGTGTGAGTGCATGGTTAAAATCAATCACCTCACTTGGTGATTGATGAGTGAGCTCGGTACTGTTGGACGAAGTCTAAAAGAGTCACATTGTTGAATAAAACGGAAAAATGTGTCGGGTAATAGCAAGAAGGCTAGACACTCCCTCGGGTGAAAAACCCGATACTGGTTCATGCACTCGAACAATGAAAGTCCAAAAAGTGTAGGAAAGCGTGCAGAGCTTGTGGTGAGACCCCGAAAATATTGCTGCCCACAAAAGACACATGGTTTTGAATATAAAATGATCATTTGAGGTATAACATCCAATGCGTTTTGGTTTGAAAGTAAAATGAATTTTGTTTTGGAAATGATCATTGGATGTAATCCATCGATGACATATTTTATCACACATTGACATTGCATTGTGTGATGGGAGTCGGTAAGGACTCGGAACATGGTGCATGAGTGAGTCTCATCTCATTTCATAGCATGACATGTAGGATTCCAAGTTAGAATTGGCATATTCTATGTTTTGGAATGTGAATGTAAATGGTTAAGTGTAAGCATTGCATGTGCACTTAGGTTGTAATGCCCAATCCCCCGCCTAGGCGGACAATGGGGGCGCCACGCAGGACTGAGACTCTTTAACTTGCTTTTCTGACATTAGTGGGCCCATTTCGATCATATTTTCATAATTACATAAACTTATAGAACTACCACTGTAGTGGTGTTTAAATTGTCCTGTACATATATTCCTAAGTTCCATTTACTTGTAATTACACAAGTTGAATTATTACAAAATTTACATTTACATTACAAAACAGAATCAAAAACCTACATATAGTGGACTCCTAATGCGGTGTTGGCCCTGGCGAATGTGGAATTTCTCGGATGTCCTCTTGATTACCTACGGATAAGTACTCGTGCTAAACATAGCTTAATTGGGAAAACAAATGATATAATGACCCGCAGTGGTCCTCAATTCAGTATATATATTTAACCGGTTCATATATCGGAATTTCCTTATCTCTAGTGAGGAGTCACGGAATAGAAATCTTATCTGAGGAAGGTACCCGTAGGTACACTACAGAACAAAACTGATTACTTATGATTTCGTATAATTATTTCCATATGTCACATTATTCAGATGCTTATCATTGAAATGTTTGTCTATATAGACCGAAAAAAATGAATGAGAGGGACACAACACAATAGGTACCTGAAGGTACGGTACAATACTGAATAGAGGTGTCGAAGCACAAGCGGATCATTTTTGTCCGTATGGCATAAGTCGCGAGTAGCAGCAGCGGGATGTCGTGGCAGACAGGAGAGTGCTTAAGCACTAACGAGATGTGCTGCCTGTGTGGAGAGATCTTTATAGCGAGGTTAAAAATATCGGTTTCGATGGATATATCGGTACTTAGATTTTACGGATATATCGGATACATCAATGGATATTTTTACATGAATATTGATATATCATAAATTAAAAAAAATACTTTGAAATTCATGGATATACTTTGTAAAAACGTAAAAATGACATTAATAATGAAATTACACACATTGATATTACATTGCAATAGTCTTTCAAAACCAAAATGAAGATCGATATGGCTCCATTGCAACATTTGACGAAGGGATCCCATCTTGATGAAGACAATACTCATATCAAGACATAGTGTTCCTATAATATTGATTATAAGATCGAACATGCCATGCATAAATGTCTTGACTTGTACTTAAACCTCTCCATGGATAGGAAATTCAGGGTTCACCCACATGCTTGTTTGAAATCCTTGTTGCATTTGATATGGAGTTTGGAATGACATTTGTGGATCATGAGGGTAGTTAATCATTCCATATTCACCAATGGAACCTGAAGGATGTGAAGAAGGCTGACCATAACTCATTGTGTAAGGAGGAAAAACATTAGCATCATTGGATGAATCACTGTATTGTGTGCCAATGCTCATGGACTCAAAACTAGCCGAAAACGAATCCTCATTATGTCGTGCCCTTATGGCACCTTTGACCTCTATGTGGCTTTCCAGTAAACAAATGCACACTAACTCTCCTAGTGAATGTAGCATGTGTGAAATCATCACTTTGTTATCGATCTTATCCTTACCATCATTTCCAGTATCACTATCATCATTAGTCCCCTCTCCTCTTGAGCCATCATAGCCTGTAGTAAAAGTACCAGCAAAACTAGGTCTACTACTATGTTCAACACTTGAATCCAAAGAGGGTCGAGAAGTGACAACGATCTGAAATGAGTCTCTAGTGTCTTGGCTGAAACTTTCACTATGAACTTCTTTAGATAAAACCTGCTCCACATCAACACTTGTTTCTTGAACATGTGCAGCAATTCGTGGATCAGGATTTCCATTTTCATAATCTAAATGGAGAGGTCTAACCCATTGGAATAATTGATTATCCCCTTCTTTACCAAACTTGGCTGAAATGTCGCGTAAATCAAGGTAATATTTTTCAACAACTTTATCGGTCTTTGCTTGCATATCTCGTATCTTTAGTTTCATGTTGTAGTAACAAAAAACTAATTGTTGGAGTCGGGGTAAAGCTGGCGAATTTTTATTTGTATGGATCAAAGAAAATGTGCTCCAATTTCTCTCACATGCTGAAGATGATGCGGTTTGGGAAAGAACCTTAAGGGCCAAATTCCTCAATGTAGGAGCGTGGTTTCCATGCATAAATCACCATTCAGCTGAAATAAAAATTACTAACATTCAAAATCTAATAATAACATGGTAAATGACTTTACTTTTAAACTTTTAATGAGAAACAACACTCACCAGGAACCATTAAATCTCTTGATGCTATTGCTGCTCGATCACTGAATCCCCTTTTGGCATCTCGAAACATTATAAGCTGTGAATTCACAATGAACTTGGCAAAATCAATATATGTGTAAGTGTAACCAAATAAATTGAATCAATTAATTAGAAATATAGCCTATTGATGTACCTCATTTCCAATATTACCAAGACTTACAGTAGTAGAAGATAATTTTCCAAATACTTCATGAACAGCTTGGAGTAGCTCAGGGTCACTATTAACTCCAAGTCTATATTGAAATCTTGGATTAAGATAATATGCTACAAAAGTGATTTAGAATTAGTAGGTGATAAAAGGAAAATAATATGTATTAAAAGTGAGTGCTGATATTGAATAGTTACCTTGCTTGCGTGAGCAAGGATGTTTGAGGTTTTGTCCTAACGATGCGCAATGATTTTTGACCCATTCTTTAGCTTTGAGTGCATATGGGACCCTTTGCTTCATTACTCAAATCAACTCATACATAAATGGCATTGTTGGGACGATTTTGGAATCAACAATGCGAAGAACTATATATAGTGCCTCATAGATTGACACTAGGTTAGAAACCTTCTCCTAATATGGATGATTAAACATGAGTCCTTCAACCTCACGTCCAATGGTCGTCCGACTAAGCTTGTGAGAAGCCCATTCATCACTAATAAATATCTTCTTCAAAATCAATACCCTCTTTTTTTAGAAACTATCTGGGCAATGTAATTTGTCGCAAATCTTGTTGCCTGGACGCACAATATCTCACCAGCTAAACCTTTCTGTTGTTGCAAGAAACCAGCCATGATTGTAGATGAAGTTGGTGATCTTTGTTCTGCACATTGGTAATCAAGTCAGCTTACTTTCTCGTTTACCAATGTCTTTAAACATAGGAGTCGTTGCAATGTACTGCACATAGGTCAATATAAATTGTACTTCTTCATTAGCGACTTCCACGCCTTCACAAATGTTGATCCATTATCACGTAACAATTTGCACAACATTTAGCCGTAACTTCCTTTATCATGTCCTTCAGCAAACCCATAAATGTATTTGTTGTCTTTGATATTATCCGGTGCATCAACAAACTTAAGAAAAATTGTGTTTCCTTTACAATATACCATGAAATTAATGATGCTTAATTTAGGTAGGATCGAATCATCCATCGCCTGTAATTGTGCACCCATAGTTCTTCAATTTTTCCTTTAGAGATTCACATAATCTTCCATGTCTTTATACTCCATATCTAAATATTTGTTTTGATTCCTTATGGAGAGGTGCCTCTATTCCATGCCTACAAGTTAAAGTAAATAATTATATGGTTTGCAACTATAATGTAGATAATAATGTTATTAGAAGTGAAAGCAGTTTTCACATACCAGCTTGTTGTGCACCCACAATCATGTTTTTGAAGTGGTGAGAGTATGCTTTGTGAGGCGCAACGCTCTCATATATGAAGAATTTACTGATTAATCGGTCCAACGTTTCTTTGGTGCACGCTTCTTTAAAGATTTTAATACTCTTTGTCTTCTTTGCTTAGAAGATTTGTATAATGATGGAAGCGAGGTGAGTGATGGTGGATTCGATTGTCTCACACTTTGAGATCTTTGCATGCCTTCTTTGGTCAGTTGAATGTGATTGTGAAGCTCACCATTGCAATTATATATATTAAAAATGTTTGTAAATCCGTTTATACTATAATAATGAATTTAAGTTAAAAGATTTACCAATTTTTCTTTTGCCTCTCATAAACCCTTATTCTTGTTGTCGATTCTATTCACTAGCTTTGAATGCATGACATGTTGCTCGATAGTCAACTCGCTCATCAGGGTTCATGTCAGCCGGATACATATAGACATCATCATCTTCCTCCTCATTTTCCTCATCATCATCATCAAAGAGATGTCTATGGCTACCACCCATCGTGCCTCGCAGTTCAGCTCGAATTTCTTAAATATTTGCAGCTTTCTTTGTTTGACTTTATTCCTTTCAACCAAAAGTTGTCTTATTTCTTTTTGGGAGCACATTAGGACACGCTGTTGAGTAGAGATTGTATGCTGATAAGTGAAATTTGGCAAGATAATTCCCACTTTTGTGATGGAATCACAAAATTGCATATGATGAATTTTATTTCCCTGATAGGTGTATAATATTTCGAAGCAAGATCACGACCTCCAGTATTGCTTCCACTTCCACTTCCACTATCCATCCTATAAACTTCAATAATTTTAATCAATTCATATTCACAATCTCAATCTAAATATAAAGTTGCATCAATTCATATTACATTAATTAACAATTTAATATATTTCATATTAATAATCGTAATCTAAGTCTAAAGTTACATTAAATATCTAAATATACATAATATATATTCATATTTCATACAATAATTAACAAATTTTTATATTTTATATTCATAATCTCAATCTAAATATAAAGTTGCATTAATTATCATAATTTAAATAAAATGTGTTTTTACATTAATTAATAATTTATTATATTTCATATTCATAATCGTAATCTAAGTCTAAAGATACATTAAATATCTAAATATACATAATATATGTTCATATTTCTTACAATAATTAACAAATTTTTATATTTCATATTCATAATTTCAATCTAAATATAAAGTTGCATTAATTATCATAAGTTAAAGAAAATGTGTTTTTACATTAATTAACATAAAATATACATAATATAAGTTCATATTTCATTTTTATAATCTTAATCTAAATATAGACTTAAATTAAACCTTAATCTAAATATAAACTAAAATTAAATCTTAATCTAAATATAAACAATCTTAATCTAAATATAAACTTAAATTAATTACTAAATTGCACAAATGTAAAAAAAAAAAAAATTAACATGGAAAAATACCTTAAATTGCAGAAATTATGTATTGAATGGAAGACTTGAACACCAAAAATTGACAAAAATATTATTCTCCAAGACTTTGCACAAATCAAGAATTGTTTGAGAGAGAATGGATGAATTTGATATGAAAATTAGTGATTTTAAGGCTATTTATAGATTTTTTCGGAGTGAAACTAGCCGTTTTTTGGTTAAAAACCCTTTAAAAATGAATTCTGGCAGTTAGATTTTATTTTGGATCAAATCTGACTGTTAGATCTTGATCTAGCCGTTATAAATCAATTCTGACCGTTAGATCAAGTCAAATATTCAAAATCCACCTTCAGATAAAAAATATAGTCATTGGAATCAAAGGGATTGAAATCTGACCATTGGATAAACATGGATTGAATTATGGCTATTAGATTAGCTACTACCCGTTGGTGATTTTGAATTTTTGAGACAAAATCTCAGCCTTTCACGTGTCCAACAATTCTAATTAAATCCGGATTTGGGCATTTTTAAGCGATATATCGACTGACGATAAATTTTTGTTTTTTTTTTGCATTTTTTTCATGCGCTGCATTTGATAACCGATTTTGTGTCGGATATCGGTTATTTACCGATATATCACCGATATTAACCAATTTTTTTCGATTTTTCCTTCAATCAACTTTCGTTGGTTGATATCGTGTCGGGAAGGCCTGACACTCGAAATATCAACGATATATCGCGACATTTCCGTCCATGGTCGTAGCACTAACAGGAGTGTCGTAGCACTAATCAGAGGTGCCTATTCATTCGTTATTCGGTCTTTGGAAGACATATAATTATATGTATTACTGAGCTTGTTATATTGTGTGAAATTCGTCCAGATTTTAGGCTATGCCTAGCCTAGGCAAAAGGTGATGTAAAACCCGGGAAAATTAGAAATTTTCAAAAATGGAAAAATGATATTAATAATAATAAATTGCCATAATGGTTCAGAGAAGCCTATAAAATGTTCTAGATCTCGGATGATGAAATAGATTGTGCCGTTAAATTTGTCTCGGAAAAAATAGTGACCTAGAAAATTTCGTGAATTTATGTGATCAAATTTTTTTGCGAGTTTAGGTGATAATTCGCCGAGTGACTTGAGGATGAGATTTTACGAAAATCACCAGAGTGAAATGGCAGAGCTAAATTCATTTAAAATAAATTGAACTAAAAATAAATAATTTTTTTTAGGCAGAAACGGACCCGAATAAGAGATGGACACATGGCAAAAAAAAAAAAAAAGATAAAAAGTCAAAAAGGAAAACAAAGGAAGAAAAGAAAATGGCAGGGAAAGCGAGAAGAGAGAGAGAGAAAGAGAAGGGAATATTTTTTTCTTCGTTTCTTTCTAAGATCTACGGAAATCGGACTGTAGGTTTTTGTTTGAGCAAAAGGCAAAGTTGATCCACGCATCGCAAGCTATGCGTGGGTACCAAAATCTTGGAGTTTTGTCAAATTCCATGAGGTAGGGAATTTTCCTACTTGGGTTCTTTCTATCTTAAAGGCCATTTAATGGCTTTGGGTTTTCTTAGAGGCCGTAAATTTTAGTCCCAAATTTTTTGGATTGAGTGTAAGAATTTTTAGGGATTTTTGGGGTGTACCGGGCGGTTCGGTTGAATTTGAGTTATTTCGGACAGTCATATGGCCCGAATTTTAAAGAACATTTTCGAATAGTCTCGGTTGAATTTTCAAAGGCTTTGTTTTAAATGATCTCGGGGCCCGAGTTGAGTTTGGTTTTAATCACGAGACTCATGTCTTCGGGTTTTGTTGTGTGTTTTGGTATCACAGTAATTCGGTGACGAACCATGAAGGGACCAAGAGGTGCCATGTTTTATGTGGGTATGAGATTTGGGCCATTTTGTGTGTTATTGTTAGACAAAAAAAAAATAACATGCTGTTGTATGTAAAAATCATGTTAATATGTGTTTGCGTTATATATTAACATGGAAATGGTGATGAATGGAAATTATATGTAGGAAATATAATTATCCAAAATTTATAAATGTTGCATGTAGCATGACATAGCATGAAATGACATGATTGCATTTCATATGCTCGATCATCGCATGACATGGGTGTGTGTGCATGGGTATGGTCATCTATCATCTGTGTTGATGAATGGGTAGTGAGATCGTACTTTGGACGACGTCAATAAATGACTCATGGTTCAAATCATAAAGTAAAATAGAATTAACGTGTGTTGGGCGGAGCAAGAAGGGGGCCGTTAATCCCCTCAGGTGAAAAGTCTGGAACATGGCTATAAGAGACCGGCGGTGTGATCCGAAAAGTTCTAGATGGGTGTAAGAGACCGCCGGCGTAAAGCGAAAGTTATTTCCCAAAGAAGACACCGGTCATGGTTATCACATAGACTTGAGTTGTGTGATAGGAATTCGAGTTGACTCGGGGATTAGTTGCCCGTTGGCACTTGCATTGGAGTCTTTGGTGACCCGGTAAGGGCTTGGTATATGTGTCGTTGCAGTGCCGGTGGCGGTTGCTCACCGCCAGCATAGGCATGTGGGAGTCGGTGAGTGACTCGGGATATGGGCATGAAGACATTTCATGCATGACATACGACATTCATGTAGACATTTTCACTTGGATGTGTATGGGTTGGTTTGATCATTGTATGAGCACTTAGGTGGGGAGTAACCCTTGTAGGAGATTATCACTACTGGGCATTGCTCACCCTATCGCGGGACCCCATTTTCAGGTATAGGGAGTTTATAGGGAGACGACACTTCGACGATGCCGTGATTGTGAAGAAGGTCGACATGTGGCCTCGACAATACTTTTGTAAAAAGTATTTTATGTAAAAAGAATTGTAATTAAATTCTTTTGGACTATTGTATAAATAGTCGGGTATGTAATTATGGTAAGAGGGTTGTGATCGGACTCTTATGGATTAGTAATTAAGTTTTTTTGCATATTTTAGATTTTAAACAGCAGATGGAGTCCGATAAAGGGATATATATTAGGGATATGGATAGATGGACCCTATGGGGTCAATACTACTTCTATTGAGACCTTGGATGGGTTATGATTATACTGTTATTCAGGTTGTATGTTGGGTAGAGCTCCTGATGAGTCCAAAAACTCATTATATTTTTAATCCATTTTTTTGAGCATATTACAAGATAAATGTTGATTTGTATGCAGAAATGTGGATATTTTACTCAAATTTAATTTTGCGGGAAAATCGCGAGGATGCTAAAATACCGACCAAAAACCAAAGAGACCGACTACGGCGAGTGAAGTCATATTGAAAATGTGGTCGCGATAGGAAGCTTAGTTGTGATGTTTCAAGTCATGACATCACAAAATCAACTTTGAGAGAAATAGAAGGCCTTAACAAGTGAAGTCATTGACTTTAAGAAGAGGTTGCGACAAAGGAAATGGTCGAGACTAAAAGGAAATTTTCAAAGAAGAATGTGTGACATACTTCACTGATGTCGCGGCGTAATTGAATGGCAGAGATTCGCTGACGTCAGTCTAATGTCGCGACGTGGATCCTTCAATGAAGCCACAAGAGAGGTCTTTGCAAGAGAACGAAGTTGCAACTAGTTTTTAAATGAAAGGCACAACTTGAGGTCGCGACATAAAAACGGGAACTAGAGTCCCAACAGGAGGGTGATTCGCGACCATTTATTAATCAAGGACCACGCAAGCGATGTAGCGACCACTCACTATGGTAGCGGCCAGGAGGCGAGCGAGAAGAAAAGAGGTGACCATCACTTTGAGGTCGCGACACGGAAGATAAGGTGGGAAGGAGAAAAATTAAGTTTGCAACAAAGAACTAAGGATTCGACCCGAGAGAAGAAAGAAATGGGCAGCCCGAGAGGTCGCGACATCACCTTGAGGTCGCGACACATTAAGTGAAACCTGTGAAGCGGAAGACCACTAGCACAATCGTGACCAAAAATCAAAGTCACAACATGAAGTCATCCTACCGAATAGAAGGTGAGTGCGCAACCTAAAGCTGCCGGTTGCCTTCGAAGCGGAAGAAGGAAAGACAACAAGGTCGCGACTAGAAGCGATGTCGCGACCATTGATCTAATGATTGCAAGAAAGCTGAGTGCATGAGCTTGACAAGGTTCTTGGCCAGACTAGAGTAAACAAGGGGAAATTCATCCAGCGACATCAACGAGGTCGCGACCTTAGGATAATAATTTGGGCCTTCTTTTAGAGTTCACAGGGCTTTTTTGGGGTTGTCAATTTCTTTTGACATTATAAATAGACAGTTTTAGAATAGTAAAGTAGTCTTCCGTCTTCACTACCTAGAAAAAGGGGAAAGGAGAGGAACTCAGTGTATAGTTTAGAGTAGATTTTTATTTTTATTTTTTTTAGTTAATTTCTTTTCTAGATTTGAATTGCCAACAGAGCTGTAGTTTTATTTATGTTATTTTCTTCTTAAAATTACTGCCTGAAAATTTATGAAATCTAGACAAATTTCTGGAATTCATTTCTTCTCGGTTTATTGCAATTCACAGGTGGTTGTACATGATCAGGCACTCCATTTCATAATTCGCAGTGTAGTAATCGGGCGCGGCTGTTAGGATTGATTTACATTTAGTTCTGATCTTTCTGCATAGGTGGAGAACTTATTTGGGTTCGGATTTACTTATTTGGTGTCTTTTGAATTGATAAGTTCCCAATAGTAGTCACCAGAATACCATTTGAGGGAGATGCTCATCTTGCTCGATATCCGGGATGCCCTCTGCGTGACACGAGAGCGGAGTTCACGGAGGCGAGAGCATTCTTTTGCAGATGTGCTAGTACCGTTGACGAACTGCGAGGCTTTGGCGTTCATTTTGATAAATCCCCGTTCGCTCATAATTGAAGTTGGAGGAGTATTTAACAATATAAATGATCGAGAGTTCACCTCAATCAAAGAGGCAACCTAGAGTGTTAGTGAGATCTAATCAAGGGAAGAACTGATAGATACGGAGAGTTGAGGCCACCTTTTAAGTGGTAGAAACTTTCATGAAAATCACGAGAAGGAAATGCAAAAGATCTCTTTGTAAACAAAAATGGGTGTGAAGTATTGAGAAAGAAAAAATACGGATCTTACGAGAGGATTGGGAATACAAGTAGGCGAGTTTAGTCTTGTCTTGAGAGAAGCAAGGGTATCAACCAGCGAATATGGAGAAATAAGTTCCAAAATTTAGGAAATCTTGGACAAATCTAGATCCATACACAAAACAGAGCAATGTATGTTAGTGTAGGAATTGACTGTTTCATTGTAATTCACTGATAGTTTTCGTTTCTCACAGGAAACTGATTCAGTTAAGCATTTTAGTTACAATTTATTTTAAGTCATTTAATTTGTTTTAGCTTAGTTAAACAGTAGTTAATAGTCTAGAACCTTTATTTTTCTAGATACAACTTCCATTTTGAGTCTTTAGTCCAAATAGCATGGAAGTTTAGTAGTTGGAGTAGTTGATCTTTAATTCGTACCAATCTACGTGAGGAATGATACAGACTCTAATCATTACTTGTATGACCTGTGCACTTGCGAGTGTCATAGACTAAACCCTTATTTTTAAATCATGAACTATACGAAAGAAATATTTTATAAAGCAATTTTATCAAGTGACATAGATGCAAGAGAAATGCCAAGGCTCTTACAACTATGTGAATTTGAGGTTTTAGTCTATATAAAGGAATGAGCAGCTCACAGAACAAAGGAGGGCTGCCGGAATTTTTGTGAAAATATGGATCCCGATAAATGGGATACAACAGTGTGGTATCAGGTCACCCGAAATCCATAGGAATTCCGTGGGTGGACGAATTGTGAACGGGACCCCTGGATTTGGGGCATTACAGCTTGGTATCAGAGCTTAGGTAAATAATTAACTAGGGAGCTCGAATGTGGGTATCCTTAAGTATGGTCCTGGTACTAGCTCGTCTTAGCTAGGTATCAAGAGTCTAGGTATAAGAATACTGAGGGCTAATGGGCATGGGTCTAGATCATGCATTGTTGTGTGTTGCGTGTTTTGTGCTTAACATGCTATGTGATTTGTGTGGTGATTTGCATGAATAATATTTATGGTAGATTGTATATGGAACACTAGGGTTAGAAAACATAACCTTAGGGGTTCGGAAAACAAAATGAACATGATAGTTCGAGAACTGATTTGTATTAGTGTCTGGCATTACACACTACTAAGGAAAAAGGGATGAACGGTGTAGTTCATGAGGTTAAAGTCCATTAGTGGTTGGCACGTACACTTCAGGTAGACTAAGATAGAAATTTGAGAACTCTATTGTTATCTCACATGTGTAGATGGCTAGCAAAGGAAGAGGACGGCCGTCACGGTGGGCGAGATGTAACCCGACCACTGGGCTTTAGACTAACGGACCTTCATAGAGGTTGTTGTTCGCTGCTGGCCCCGCTACCTTTATGCGGGCGGGTGTTATTCTTTGCCACCATCGCCTGTTGGTCTGATTAGAACGAGGGGTCGAGTAACCTCCAGAGGTTCAAGGCACATGATCCTCCGGTCCTTAAGGGAGGAGGAGACTCGATGGTGGCGGGTCATTGTTTTTTATTAGTCGGAAAGGATACGGGCGCTGCAGTCGCCATCATTGCATAGGCAAGCGTGGGGGCTACTATTTTTGCACGGACTAGTGCAATGGTGGGCTAGGGGTGGGGGGGTGGCGGGGAGGACGAGTAACCTCAAGGGTTTGGGCACATCATCCCTCCAGCCACATGGGAGGGAGGGAACTCGATGGTCAGGACAGCCTTACCCATTGGAAGAGGAGTAGATAACACATAAATCATTCGGGATATGGGTGCTAGTACTAAGAGGAAGGAGAATCAATCTTAACACAGTGGGAAGAGTAAGAAACTTCTATTCCATAAGGGATTTTTAGGGCGGGCGGCAACTATCAGGGCCAAGGTCGAGTCGGGGCTTCTAGCTAGACGGGGCAGATGACATGCTATCATTGCCATCAGCCTAGGCACATGAGACATGATTGTCCACAAAGGATAGGATCCCGGAATAATGGGATGGCGCATTCCGAGTCATAAGTGGGACATGCACGAACACAGTTTGTTCCTTTTCGCTGATCTGAGGGCTAAGCGGGACCCGGTGTATCAATCTTAGGATCTTTGCCCCAGAAAGGGACGATATCGATCTCGAGGAGTGTTGCACAGGCGCCTTCTACTATATAGATAGGCCAAAGAGACTAGGGTATGGGTCGAGGTCGAGGAGAGGGGTTCGCGGCCAGAGGACATCGGGGACCCGAGGGCATGTCTCGCATCACACCACGAGGTGAGCGGTTGATCAATCAGTGATACAGGGTATGTTTCTGCTATCTCACTTATGGGCTAAGATATTGTTTGATTCTAGTGCATCGCATTCTTTTGTGGCTACATCTAGTGTGGATGTTTTAGGTTTAGAGTTAGAGACATTGGATGAGCCGTTATATGTGAGTTCTCCCATAGGGACTAGGGTGAGGATTGATCAGATATGTTGAGATTGTGAGTTAGAGATCTCAGGGATTTTGCTTACAGTGGACCTTTGGGTGATGGACATATAAGATTTTGATGTCATTCTTAGCATGGATTGATTGGCGGCGTGGCTGCCAGTCGTCATTAAGCGTGATGTCGTAGGAGGATTTACGCTACCTGCCGGGCCCGGTATCCGTGTGACTTTCGGGAGAAGCATGATGCTTTACCGAGACCGGTGCATGACTCCGGATCGGAGTGGGCGGTTGATAGGTTGGCCCAGCCCTTGCAGGGACGGTGGGACGGGGAATTGGATCTACCTCAGGTAGTTTGCGAGTATGAGGATGTTTTTCCAAATGAGCTATCGAGATTACCTCCACATAGGGATGTGGACTTTATCATTGAGTTACACCCTGGTACATCGCCCATTTTTATGACTCCTCATAGGATGGCACCGGTGGAGTTGCGGGAACTTAAAGAGTCAATTTGCAAGAATCATTGGACAAAGGGTTTTTATTAGACCAGGCACTTCACCTTGCGAGTGCTCCGATTAATTTACTAGGAAGGGTCAAAGATTCGAGGTGGAATGACCTGAGTGAAGGCATTCAGGGAATTGAAAGGAGAGCTTTACTACGGTTCCTATTGATAGTCCCCGGAACAAGGACAAAAGATACACGATTATCTTTGTGATGCCTCTAGGGATGGGTAGGATGTGTCTTGATACGATCAGAGAGGTTGTAACATGGTTCAGACTGACTAAAAGAATCATGACGAATTACCCTACACATGATCTGGAGTTGGTGGCCATTGTCTTTGCCTTAAAGATTTGGCGCCACTACTTGTATGGTGAGCAGTTTCAGGTATTTTCATACCACAAGAGTCTGAAGTATATTTTCACACAACGGGACCTCAACATGAGGCAATGTAGATGGATGGAGTATTTGGAGGACTATGATTTCACTTTGCATTACCATCCTGGTAAGGCAAATGTAGTGGCTGATGCACTTAGTCGGAAGTCACGGGGAATACTGGCTAGTGTAGTTTCTCGAGAGTGGTAGATACTAGGATTATGTCGGACGGTTTGGGGCTGCGATGCGGTGATCGGGCTGAGGGAGCACTAGGGAGTTTAATTGGCTATGCCATCCACACTTGAGTAGAGATGTCGAGGAGTCTAGGGGCGGGACGTAGAGATGTGTCCGATTAGGAATGGGTACAATCTGGTACGGGTGACCAAGGCTGGGCCATCCACACAGATGGTAGTCTTTGTTATAGGGGACGGATCGTGGTTCCCTAGTGGCGATGCGAGAGGTCCCCGAGTTCCATTTGCTCTCGATTATTTGTCCATCTGGTGGCACGAAGATATACCGTGATCTTCGTTGATAGTATTATTAGAGCGGAATGAAGCTACGCATTGGGGATTTTGTTCGATGATGTCTCACGTGTCAATAAGTAAAGGCGAGAGCACTACAAAGTAAGCGAGGGCTCATGATCTTTGGAGGTAGCGAGTGGAAATTAGAGACATGTCATGATGGATTTTGTGACCCTTTCCCATGGACCTGACGGAGGCATGATTCCGTATGGGTTATAGTGGACCGGCTCACTAAGTTGGCACACTTTCTAGCGGTGTAGATGACCTTCACACTGGAGGAATTCTGCCGGTTGTATATTTGTGAGATTGTTCGGTTATATGGACTGCTAGTCTCTATCGTATCGGAAAGGGATCCTAGATTACGACACACTTTTGGAAGAGTTTCTAGAAGGCCATGGGGACGTAGTGGATGATGAGCACTGTTTTTTTTTCCATAGACTGATGGTCAGTTGGAGATGACCATACAGGTTTTAGAGGGCATCTGTGCGCAGCATGCGTCTGGATGGAATCTTAAGGGTAGGCCCAGGAGGAGCGCTTACACACTCAGTCAGGTCGCACACAACAACGGAGTTATCGAGGCCAGTATCTGGATAACTGAAACTTCTGTAGAGCCATGTAGTCCCAATTTGTTGGACAAAGGTGGGAGAGAGTTCCATCAACTGGTACAGGATTTAATTGTTCTCGGAGGAAGGTGGGTTTGATCTGAAGAATCTTCTTATGTTCCAAGCTGGCACTAAAGAGCTACCAGCCCAGACGGATGTTATTGACCTCTAGAGTTTGAGATGAGTGATCACGTCTTCTTGAAGGTGATTACCTAAGAGAGGAGTGGTCAGATTTGGCAAGCAAGGGAAGCTAGCGCCGAGGCCTGTGGACCCTTCGAAATTTTCGAGAGGTGGACCTGATTACATATTGGTTGGTGCTACCGCAAGTTTATCAAGCTAATCCGTGAGTGTTCCACATCTCCATGCTGCGAAAGTATACTCCAGATATAGCTCATGTAGTGGATTGTGGAGGGATTATTGTTGTCTGAGATGGGGACCTTTGATGAGGGACCGGCGCGTATCTTGGATAGCGGGGATCAGGGTTTGCGTAACGAGTTGTGAGGCTAGTGAAAGTGTTGTGGCAACCTTTGAGGGAGTGGAGAAAAGCGATTTGGGAGCAGAGGACATGATGTGAGTCCACCTATCTTTTCCTATTTGAGGGATGATGGTGCGTTGTCTACTGTATAAGTCTAATATTGAAACTAGATTTTGCATGCATGTGCTTGTGCTTTAGCATGTATGAATTAGGAATGAATTACGGTAAGGGAAGAATGTAAAACCCGGGGAAATTAGAAAATTTCAAAACTGGCAAAATGATATTAATAATAATAAATTGCTAGATGATTCGGGAAGCTGAAAATTCTCTAGATTTTGGATAATGAAAGCAATTTGCGCCGTTAAATTAGTGTGAAATCTAGTGATCCATAAAAATTTCGTTGAATTATGAGACAATGGGAATTTTTTTACGAGTTTCTGAGTGCTAAGTCGCCAGTGACTCTAGGGATAAGATTTTTAGGAAAATCTCGGAAGTCAAGAAATGGCTTGAGCTAAGTTCATTTAAAATGGATTGAATTGAAAATAAATAAATTGTTTCGGGACAGAAACGGACCTGAATGAGAGATGGACACATAGCAAAAAAAAAAAAAAAAAGGATAAAAAGTCAAAAAGGAAAACAAAGGAAGAAAAGAAAACGACAAGGAGAGCGAGAAGAGAGAGAGAGAGAAAGAAAGACTTTTTTTTTCCGCCTCTCTCTAAGATCTACGAAAATCGGACCGTGGGTTTTCATCGGAGCAAAAGGAAAAATTGATCCACGCATCGCAAGCTACGTGTGAGTACCAAAATCTTGGAGTTTCGTCAAACTCCACGAGGTAGGGAATTTTCTTACTTGGGTTCTTTCTAGCCTAAAGGCCATTTAATGGCTTGAGGTTTTCTTAGAGGACTTGAAAGGCCATAAATTTCAGTCCTAAATTTTTTGGACTGAATGTAGGAATTTTTAGGAATTTTTTGGACTATTTTCGAACAGTCCGGGTTGAATTTTCGAGACTGCTTTAAGAGAGTTATGGTTGAATTTCGGAACATTTCGAACTGATCCTGGTTGAAACCTTCGGGGCCCATTTTAGAGGCTGATCTCGAGGCCCGAAGTTGAGTTTAGTTTAATCCAGGACTAAATGCTTCGGGTTTTGTGGTGTGTTTTGGTATCATAGTAATTCGGTGACGAACCGTGAAGGGACTAAGAGATGCCTTGTTTTACGTGGGTTCGAAATTTGGGCCATTTTGTGTGTTATTGTTGGAAAAAAATAAATAACATGCTGTTGTATGTAAAAATCATGTTAATATGTGATTGCATGATGTATTAACATGGAAATGGTGATGAATGGAAATTATATGTAGGAGATATAATTATCAAGAATTTATAAATGTTGCATGTAGCATGACATAGCATGAAATTGCATGATTGCATTTCATATGCACGATCATCGCATGACATGGGTGTGTGTGCATGGGTATGGTCATCCATCATCAATGTTGATGAATGGGTAGTGAGCTCATACTTTGGACGACATCCAATAAATGACTAATGCTTCAAATCATAAAGTGAAATATAATTAATGTGTGTTGGGAGGAGCAAGAAGCGGGCCGTTAATCCCCTCAGGTGAAAAGATTGGAACATGAGTGTAAGAGACCCACGGTGTGATCCGAAAAGTTATGTAGGTGTGAGGCCAGCGACATAAAGCGAAGGATTACATTGCCCCAGAAAGACACGAGGTCGTGGTTATCCGCCAAACTTCTAGTTGTGTGAGAGGAGTCGGGGATTGACTCGGGATTAGTTGCTATTAGCACTTGCATTGGAGTGCTTGGTGAGCGGTAAGGGCTCGGTATAATGTGTCATTGGTACTACTAGTGATGGTTGTCACACCTGGCATAGGCATGTGTGAGGGAGTCGATGAGTGACTCGGGATATGGGCATGAAGACATTCCATGCATGACATACGACATTCATGTAAACATTTTCACTTGGATGTGTATGGGTTGGTTTGATCATTGTATGAGTACTTAGGTGGGGAGTAACCCTTGTAGGAGATTATCACTATTAGGCATTGCTCACCCCGTCGCGGGACCCCCTTTTCAAGTACATATTGACCACACCAGGTCCATTTATCCACATTCATGTTAAAACATGCAAAACTGTATTAAAATATACACATGAGTTCAATTCCACTCATTTACACATTAATACATACCGAATGGATTTACTCAAAAAAATTTACAAAAATAATCACAAAGCCACAAACTGACTTTCTTCACTTTCACAGCCCTGGATGAGAGCCACCCACCGACGCTTGTCCCTCACCTAAAATGTTATCCCATATAGGGTGAGCCACGCCCAATAGAGTAATTCCTACAAGGAATTCTCCGCTAAATTTTTATACAATACTTACACTTAACAATTTTCACATTCACATAACAATTCTAATGAGATATGCAATCCTATATATCGAGTTGGAATTCTTGATTAGTACCCAAAGTGCTATTTTAGGCCCTATTTGAGATAGGTTTTGAGTGCTTTTTGTGCACTAATCATGTCAATTAAGCCAATTGAAGTGTTAGGGTCTACTTAGTATCACTTATGCCATTTCGAGGTTATTTTTGGTTGTTTTACAGGTTTTTGGATACCTTGAGAGTTCAATATCGATATATGTGCTGAACTATGAAGATTGAACCCATTTATCAGCCATCAAACATATCAAAATTCAATGAAGGAATGAAAGGCAAAGTGATGAAAATGAATCTGGAGTGGAAGATCTGGTGTGCGTGATGAAGAATTTGCAAACCTAGGAAATTTCGCTATGATTGCGAGGGTGTTCATTTGGGATTGCGAGAATTTCGCAATCATGGCGAAAATTTAGCAATCTAAAAATAAAGTACTAGCTAGGCTCAGAGTTTAAGCTAATCAATACAATGCACTTTAGCGAAATTATACATTTCGCTATCTACAAAAAATTTCGCTAGCTAAGCGAAATTGGTCACATAGCGAGAATTCTGCGAACCCCAAGCTATCTCTGTGCAATTTAAGCTACCTAAAGCGAAATTTTTGGCTACTAGCGAAATTTTAGCTACCTTGCGAAATTATTGCACTCTTGAAACCTCTGCCTTATCATCTTTGTGTAATTAATGCCAGCAAACTTCATTTGGTGTATTACCTCCTTGTCCCTTGTATTAGCCAAAATGTTGAAGCTCTTGTATTTTCATACATTGGGTGAAAGCTATATATTACTCCATTTGCAACCCTAAGCAATCTTTTGGCACATTTTCATTTTATGTAAATATCTCCTTGACTTTCATTTTAGGGTTTGTTTTCTCTTCTCTCTCCCCTCTTTCTCATTTTCTAGGCTACTAAACAACTCCTTGAGGATGACAACTCAAGAGATGTAGCTAAGCCTCTTAGCTGAAGAGGGAAGGTAGCTAAGCTTGGTTGTGGGGTAGTTGCGGGTTGTCCTCATGTGTTAAATCACTTTACAGTCTTGTATTTATGGTTCTTGTCTTCCTCCGACTAGGGTTGAATATCATTTAATGTCATTTGCTTTGTGATACTTACCATGCTTTAGGATCACAGTGCATACTTATTGCTAGATGTCTTGTTGTTCTTTAGATAGCCTTTACGAGCCACTTGAAATGAAGTTGAATGTTAGGGTTTCAAGGCTTGAAAGGAGCTATAGATGCATATTACACGTGTTGACTCAAATAGGAGTGATTAGGGTTAGGTTTTCTAGTTAAGCAAGATCAGGTTATGGCTTGGACTATAGGTTGCTTGTCATAATGCGAGGATAAAACGAGGACACTTGTTACCCCCATGTTGTCAAGGCTAGTGACCTAAACCTTCAAAGTTACCTTTTCTCACTTCAACTTTCAGTTTTACAATTAATCATCGATTGAAGCGACTCCATATTTGTTTTAAATAATCCATAAATCCAAATTAAAAGCCTCACCATTTTCAACCGTGCGAGTCATTCATAGGATGAAAACCCATCCACAGTGGTGGAGCCCCTAGACCGTATCTGCATAGCTTGACTACGGCGTGGGAGGAATATAGGAATATAAATTTTGTTGATTCCGCTCACCTGCGCAGCGCGAATCAAATGGCGTCGTTCAGGGGATTGGTGCGAGCTATGTTTGATAAGTTTGAAGTGTACTTGTGATCCAACATCACAAGTGAAGGTGACCACAACCCTTTTTGAATCGATTCTTTGTAAGCGCAGAGTGTTCATCACTTTGCGAGTAACTGCCTTTGTTTTGTTTTTACGGTCGGTTTTATTTTAAGCTAACAATAACCCTTTTCTGAGTTTGTTTGTGCTATTTCTTGTGTCTCGGTTATTAGCAGGTGTTTATGCACCACTAGGAAAGAGACATCGGTGGGCTCTGAGAGAATCGTCGCGAGTTGAGCAATGGTGAAATCGGTGTGCGATAGACGAATGGATCCCCTGCACGAGGAGCAGTGATCCCGGCCCGGGAGTACCCAGATAAGATCAACGGCCTATGGGTCGTGGGGACCACATCCACCCTCCTAGAGTTAGTGCCCCTTCTGCATCATACCTCTGCTTGAAGATGTAAGCGGTGAGGCCTTATTTAGTACCCACTCCCCACGTATCATGGTATGGAAATGAAAATCCATACACACACATAAGGGATTTTGAGGGAGGTTTGCACAACCTTTAGGAAGGTATGATGGACATGGATTTGCTAAAGGCGAGAGAGCATTTCCGCACTTGACCTAAAAAGGACAAGGCCAAGATTTGGCTTAACTCACGGGAGCTGAACCACCATAGAAATTGGGATTTATTTTATGGCTGAGTTTTTAAAAAATTCTTCGATTGCTCATAAGACCCATGATTTGAAGGGAACAAATTTATACCTTTGCGGCTCAAGATGGTGAGGAGGTTCTACGATCTTGGGATAGATTCATGGAGACCATTAGTGCTTGTCCACATCATGGGTTTGATACATGGATGCTTGTAAACCACTTCTATGATGGTATATCTCTGTAGAAAGCAGGTTATTGGAAACCATGTGTGAGGGTTTTTACGAGCAAGCACCTGGTGAAGCCATGGATTTCTTAATTCTCTGGCTGAAACTTTTTAAGGGTTAAGGATAGACCAAACCCAGGAGAAATGGAAAGAAAAATGCCTTTATGTTAAAGTGGGATGTATGCCTTTGCCGGGGGATATAGAAATGAAAACTAGAATTTTGACCTTAGCTAGGAAGGTGGAGGAGCTTGAAGGAAAAGGCTCCATGGAAGTGCATGCAGTGACCTTCACAAAACCTCCCATGAGATAACCCCATTCCACGATTTCCAACCCCACGGGTAATCCGGAGGAACTTGTAATCTGAGTGCTCATCGGTAAGGATTTGATGTCGGAGACGAGCAAAATGTTGTAGGTCAATACAAGCCACCCTTGACCTAATACCCAATGTAAGTAATACCTACAATTCCAATTGGAGGAATCACCCCTAACCTCTCATGGAGACCTAATCCCCTTGCCTATATACCCATTTGCCCGAACCACGAGTTTGGCTCCACACCAACCCTGACTACCTCAAAATCATAAATCTCTTATTAGAATAAACCATTTCATTTGTTGAAGGATAGGTGAGGTGGCAAAACTTTGTGGAGGAGGAGCTGTAAAGGGATCAATATATGGTGGTTCAAAAAGGATTGATGCGTAGAGCACCTTTGAGCAAAGAGAATAGATGTGCTTGAGGCTTGATCTTAATCGAGAAAATAGGCAAGCATGATGATTGATCATAAAGATTAACAAAGTGCAGTGCGGGAGAGAGGAAGGTTCCCTTCCCAAACATTACCAAATCAAGGAGTCCATGAGATAGAGTTTATCTACTTGATTCGGGAATGGATGAGGTGAAGCTATAATTACAGAGGAGTGGAAAGAGTTGATCAACCGATGCCAAAACTGTTGGGAGACCGGAAAGAAGTAGAAATGGGCGAGAACACATTTTTTTAGAAGGACTCAATGGAAACATAGCATGCCACCTCCATTTTTCCACAAGCACTTAGAGGCAAAGAGAAGGCATCTCGACAGGCATCTAGAAGTCACAAGAGGCGGGTAAAGTCCAGCATACCTCTTTTGGACATGTCAGAACTAAGTCCACTGCCTATGCAAAATTTTTTGAAAGATCTTTGCACGATCAAGAAGGGATTAGGCATTGGAAAGAGGCATTTCCTAAGCTGAACAGAGTCGGTGCCATAATCGAAGTAAGAACCACTGTCGAATCACGAGGATCAAGGATCTCCACAAATTTGGTAAATATTGGTACGAAGACCCTCTTTGCCATACTCGGTGTATGGCGGTTAGGATTGGAGTGAACTTAAACCTACGACATTACACTATCATTGGCCGATAGATGTTGAAGATCCTAAGAGGGGATAGTTGAGATGTCTTAGTGAAAATAGACAAATTCTACTACCCGGTGATTTGTAGTTCTCGACCACTAAAAACGATTGCCGTGGGCGATCATGTGCGATCATCCTAAGAAGACCATTTAAGCCCTTTGCTAATGCTATTATCAATTGCGAAATGGAAGTCGTACAACTTACATTTGGCAATATGACGCTTGGGGCTGAACATATTCCATTTGAACAGCAAACGCATTTGCGAAAGATGAAAATCTAATGGCCCGGTAAAAGTGGTTCAAATACCGATGACTTATCACCGAGGAAAGTTAAGTGTCCGGGAATTGTGAAATGACCAACCGGTGCGGCAAGTGTATTGGAATTTGCCATCGGTGCTGCGAAGAAATTATATTCACCATCAACTTGATGAGAAACAAGTCAAAAGGGGAAAACGACCATGAGTTCGACTCGAGGAGCCACGGCTAGGGTTTGAGAGATCATCGCTCCTTGACCTCCTTGGAGTAATTTTGTGATATTGAAGCGGTTCGGTGTTCCCAAGCCGAATTGCAGTTCAACAATTTTGCTTTTGTTTTTAATTTAGTCGATTTTAATAAATTGGAGTTATTTTAGAAGTTTCTTAACTTACTTGGGTTTTCCACGTTTAAGTAATTTTGTAATTATAATATAGTATCTTATATTAAAATTTTTTTATTATAATATCATATATTAATTTTAGTATAATAATTTTATTTCTTATATTATTAATATTTAAGCTAACAATTTTGAAATCGAGGTGGTGATATTCACTTCAGGTCGCTATAATAGCGAAAATGAGAAGAACCCTTCGACTTAGTACAAGGCTTATAAAAGAGGGAGGGCTGACAGCCATTCAATCGCCGTATTCCACCCTCCCAGTCTTTTTCTTGAGCCACCTTTGCGCAACCACTGAGCCGTCGAAGTCCGCTGCCGCGTTACTCCGAGCCCGCCCGTTATTGCCAGCTGCTAGGCGAATCCGCTGCGCTCCTGCTTTGCCCGATTCGATGGCGTGCCCTTAGCTCGATTTGCCTTGCCTGCCATAGCAGTCGGTCACGCCAGACCACGGCGAGGCACGCCACGCATGGTGACCACAGTTTTAACGACGTTCTTGCCCGGCCGGCGGAAATCCTCTTAGCAAATCCTGGCCCAGTGCACGTATGCGTCTTGCATCTGGTCCACGAGCCACACGGTAGATGCGCCGCCTCTTGCGCGCGCATCGGTGCCACGGTCCCCACACGCCGGTGAGCGGATCGGCTTTGCGGTGCCTTTGGTTTCATTTCATGGTGGAGCCACTATTCCGGTGTCTTATTTGGATTGATTATAGTGCGTACTAGAGGTGGGTGTGGCCCGGCCCGCAGTCGGTTAGTACGAGGCGGGCGGCGATTCGGCTCGGTCGAGACCCAGTTCGGCTCGATCCGGCCCGATGCAATCATCCCACAGAGGCCGGTCTCAGAGACCTCGAGGGGATTGGGCGATACCGGTTTCGGATGGGACCGGGGCCCGTCTTTGTACCTCGGCGGAGAGCTAGGGAGGGCGGAAGGCCCTCCAGCGAGGCCCTCACATCGGACCGGGCGAGTCATCTTCATCGGGGCCTCGGCCGTCCCGACCACATACGCAGCGAGACTACGTCTTCACCTGGGTTGTCGCTGCTTCCCGAGGATCGGGAGGCGGATTGTTCGTGGGAACCCCATCCGGGAATGTACGCTCCCATGAGAGAGTTCCATCGAAAAGTCATACTCGATGTCCGGCGTATTAACGATCCGGGGTCAAGATTGGAAGCAGTTGAACCAGGCGCCTCATCTTTACTCCGACCGCGAAGGCGGCGTTATTTTCGCCATCTGGGTGATTACCGCGGAGTTCCATTGATGACATCTTTGAGGCATCCGGTCAGCGATCAGTTCCACCGCCGATGTTCGCCGGGGGAGTGCCGGCGGCGGATCGGCCGGCGACACGACTCGTATACGCGTAATTCGGAAGGACTCATCAGCCGTTTACCGCTCGATCGAAGTGGACTAGCATCTGCGGCGAGACGCTCGACGGGCGGTCATCACCGGAAAGCGGCTCCGCGCCTCGGATCTTGCGATTGATCCTGTGAGGATGGTCATTCCGCCGTTGACGGGCGTGCGGGCTCTTTCGGGATCTGGAGATCGGTTTGGTCACTAGGCGACATTTTCAGACCCCTCCACGTCGCGCCGAAGATGAGGTCACGGAAGGAAACGGCGGGAGAAAGTCTCCCCCGCTACGCGTGCGAAGGCCTATGCGGTCCACCAAACGCTCTTCGGGTTCGGAAGAACGAGTTAGGAGTTCAGAGTTAGGTACCTCAGATTCTGTCGATCAGAAGAGCGATGAGTTCATATATATCTTTATCTCCAGACAGGCTGGGAGGGTTCTGTTCAGGCTGAGGCATTCGGTGTTCGATCATACCATGTTGAGTCTGGAGGGGGTTGACATCGCGTATATCCATCATCTCATCTCCACATACTTTAGGCAAAAATTACATTTATCTTAATATATACATCATCTGTTCAGCAGAATTAAGTTATTTTAAATGAGAAAGTTAAACCAATTGATTGGATTATATTGATCTTGCTTTTCTAGTATTGGGATAGTTATTATTTATCTCATCATATATATATTTGGATCATGTTTGTTGATTATTTTGTTAGGACAGAGACAGTCAGTGAAACTCTTTGGATGTGTTTAGCTCATTTAGTGGTTCAGTTGTACCCCACAGAACAGTGGTTGGTTTCTTCTGTTTTATACCAGTACAGCTATAAACCTTTACTCGTGGTTCAGGTTGCTCCTGTTAGCGTAGTGGCGGTATTGCATATGTTTAACTGTATTCATGTACTAGCCATTTTGGCTTCTCCTCAAGCTGTCGATATATATATCTGATTTTTGCATGTCATGTTTGTGCCTTCACCATGTAGCTATTTTTGTCTTCCATTGAACAATTGGTGCTTTAATTAGACGATTAGATTGCCTTTTATTGGAAAATTGAATCATTGTAAGTTAACTTTATGTTAGAACAAATTCCATGTTTGAAGAAATTTTTGATCAGTTGAAGTTCCAGCATGCTCAACTTGAACATTTCTCCCTTAAACTAATTCACACACTGCACACCAGATTGTTTCAATAGATTGTGAATTTGTATACCTCCTTTCACTTTGCATAGCCGGTCTTAGGCATGTTGGCAACCTAGAATAGGTTTGTGTTACCCACATTTGAAGACCCGATGTAGTCTTAAAGGAAAAGAAAGAAAAAGCAAAAAGAAAAAGAAAAAGAAAAGACGAAAAAGAAAAATAAAGTTGTGACACTTTGCCTTGAAACCCGAACACGGTCCGAGGGGTATATGGCGAAAGCCTTTGAAGCCCGATGCCCTATGCCTTAATTGGTTGGGAGTCATCGATTTAGTGTTCGTTACATGGGTAGATAGGTAGAGTTTAACGAATTGTAGGTGCTTGATTTTCGAAGTCATTCAGAGTCAGGGGTGAAGCCTGTAGAGTTTGTGGTCAGTGATCCTTTTGGCTTGATGCCTAAACTGTAATTGGTTGGAAGTCATCGATTGGACCCGTTACACGGACTTTGGTGGTCAGTTTTAAGCATTGCACCTACAATGTAGTTGAATAATGAAAGAAAGAGTAACTATCCTATCTAGGTTGTTCAACAACTTAGGCCATGTGGAGTCTTTAGGTTGGGGAGGGGACAATTTTCCAATTTATTGGATCATTTGAGTTATATTTAGAATCATTGAGACTTTGGTGGAAATTCAGGTTGAGAATCATGGATCCGATGTTGGCCTCAAATTGTTCTTGTATGGTTTATGTTCTCTCATGCCGGTTTTCAAACTTGGTGTCAATTTTTCATTTTAAAGGTAGTGTTTATATGTGCATACACCTTTTTGAATCATAAACTTTTTGAAAATCACTGCATGCATATCCTTTTAGTTTTTGCATTGCTAAGGACTAACAGCGTTCGGTTGGGGGTGTGATTAGTACCCCGAAAAGTGCTATTTTGAGCCCTATTTGAGATAGGTTTTGAGTGCTTTTGTGTACTAATCATGTCAGTCGCCCAGTGAAGTGTTAGGGTCTACTTAGTATCACTTATGCCATTCAAGGTTATTTGCTGGTTTGTTTTACGGGTTTTTGGATACCTTGAGAGTTCAATATCGATATATGTGCTGAACTATGAAGATTGAACCCATTTATCAGCCATCGAACATATCAAAATTCAATGAAGGAATGAAGGCGAAGTAGTGAAAATGGATCACGATGGAAGTAGTGTCTGTGATGAAAGAATTTGCAAACCCGAAATTTAGCTGGGATTGCGAAAATTTCGCACGAAAATTTCGCAATCATAGCGAAAATTTAAATCCTAACGAGAATGAGAGGAAATTTAGCTAGACTCAGGATTTTGCTAATCAACTGTGCCTAGTGAATTATACATTTTCGCTGCTCTGCAAAAATTCCTTCTTCATGAAATTAGCGATGCATAAGCGAAATTCTCTGACCGCTATCTACATGCAGATTTGGCTACCTAGCGAAATTGCAACACCTAGCGAAATTTTGCTACCTAGCGAAATTGTTCTGCATAGAGAAACCTCTTGCCTTATCATCTTTGTGTAATTAATGCCCGGCCAGACTTCATTTTGGTGTATTACCTCCTTGTCCTTGTATTAGCCAAAATGTTAGGCTTTCTTGTATTTTCATACATTTGGGTTGGCTATATAAGCCCCCTCATTTGTAACCATAAGCAATCTTTTGGCACATTTCATTTATGTAAATATCTCCATGACTTTCATTTATAGTTTTTCTCTCTACTACTCTCTCCTCTTTCTCTCATTTCCTAGGCTACCAAACAGCCCTCTTGAGGATGACAACTCAAGAGATGCTTGGCCATCCTAAGCCTCTTAGCTTTGAGGAAGGTAGCTAGACTTGATTGTGGGTGGTGCAGGTTGTCCTCATGTATTGTCTCTAGTCGCACATTATAGTTTCCCATCTTACTCAAACTAGGGTTGAATATCATTTAATGTCATTGCTTTGTGATACTTACCATGCTTTAGGATCTGATGCATACTTATTGCTAGATGTCTTGTTCTTTAGATGGCCTTTGCGAGCCATTGAAATGAAGTTGAATAGTAGGGTTTTCAAGGCGAAAGAAGACTCACCGGATGCATATTACACATGTTGACTCAAATAGAATTGATTCTAGGGTTAGGTTTTCTAGTTAAACAAAGATCCGGTTATGGCTTGGAACTGTAGGTTGCTTGTCATAATGCGAGATACAACCGAGGACACTTGTTGCACCGAAGTGTTGTCGAAAATTTAGTGACTGGACCTTCAAAGATTACCTTTCTCACTTGCTTTCGGTTTTACAATTAATCATCAGGTCAAAAATGACTCTGCTTTGTTTTAAAGCAAAATCAAAAATCAAATTAAAGCCTCACCATTTTCAACACCGATCTTGAGTCATTCATACAGGATGAAAACCCGTCCCGTGTTGGAGCCTGACCCATTTATCTTTGTAGTAGATTGACTACGGCAGTAAGAGGAATATAGGAATATAAATTTTGTTGATTCCGCTCACCCTACTGTGGCACGAATCAATTCTGCATGCCATGCCATGAAATGAGATGAGACTCACTCATGCACCACATACGAGTCATACCGACTCCATCGCTACCCTAGTCTTTATCGGCTCCTTTACCTTTGCAACACCAATGTGTGATAAAATTCATCATTGATGGATTACATCCAATGATCATTTTCAAGCAAAAATCGTTTGTTTATAAACCAAAATATTTTTCGATGTTACACCTCAAATGATCATTTCATTTACAAAACCATGTGTCTTTTGTGGGCAACAAATTTTTGGGGTCTCACCGCAGGCTTTGCACACCTTCCAACACTTTTTGGACTTCCACCGTTGGAGTGTCTGAACCAGTATGGGTCTTTTACTCGAGGGAGTATCTAGCCATTCTTCTTAATTACCAAACCACGATTTTTTACCGGCTGTTCAACGATGACTTTGTTGGACTTTGTCCATGATGCGAGACCGGCTCCTTCGTTCACCCATTGTGGTGTTGATCTCAACCATGTGCTCACACCTATGAAATGTGATGTTACCGTGCATATGCAATGTAGTGTACCATTGCATGTCAATACCATGCCAAATATGTAATGAGTTCCATATGGAAAATTTATCTTATACATTTAACCATGTATCATGGTCTTATATTACATGCATATAATTTCCAAAACAACCATTCATTTCAATGTTAACATATAAGCATACATATATCAACATTCATCAAACAACAATTATCAAGCATGTTATTACCAATCAAATAACAACATCCTTCACCCTCAAGGACAATTATGGCATATATAATGCCCAAAAAAATAGCCGACACAAGCAGCCCCAAATCGGCTCTTGAACTGGCCACAAAACCTGCCAAACAAGCCCTTAATAGTCTGGACTATTATTTTCAATCCAAACAGTCCCTAAACACTTTTTATGACATATTATACACAATCACAAATCAACACACAAAACTAGCCACAAACAGGCCGCAAAACGACAATTAAAGTCGTTTTAAAACAGACCAAACAACCATTTAGGGCATCAATTAATAGTTTAGATAATTCTTTTTAATCCAAACAGTCCCTAAACACTTTTTGGGACATATTACACACAACCACAAATCAATACACAAAACCGACCAAAAACGGCTTGTAAAACAATAATTAAAGTTGTTTTAAAACAGGCCAAACAACCTCTTAGGGCAGAAAATCCAACCAAACAACCCCTTAGGTATAAATCAGTCCACAAAAGTAGGAATAAACCAAGGTAGGAAGAATCCATATCTATTAGAGTGTAGTAGAACCGAAGGAGGTCTCGAGAACACCTCTAAAGCCCAAAAAATCCGATTTCCCCAAATATCCTTCTTTGGATCTTCGGTGAAATCTTTCATTTATGGTACCCACACGTAGCCCTCACCGAGATGATGAACTTTGATTCTTTGCCCGACGAATTCCGACTGACGGAACTCCGTGGATCGTGGAAAGAAGGTTGTTTCTCTCACGTTTTTCCCCCCAGCAGAAATATCAAGTATGTTCTGCCCCAAAAACCTTGTACTTTTAACCTTATCCACATTTTAATTACTTGGTCCATGTCGCGCCACGTGTCCACGACTTATTTGGGTTCGTTTCTGCCTCGAAACTATTTATTTCATCCGGTTCAAGTTCAATTTATTTTAAAATGAACTTTACTACATTTATTTCTCACTTTCAAGATTTTCTCAAAAATCCTATTTTTGGGTTTCACTGGACACTCGTTGCCTCGAAGCGTGAAAATTAAAATGAGTCTTGAAATTCAACAAAATTAAATGCCGGTAACTAGATTTCATGAGGCGAATCCCGACATGAAGTCTGTTTCATTATCGAGATATAGAAAATTCTGAGGTTTGCAACATGCTATGATGACAATTCTTGTTTTGCCATTTTTCGGAAAAATTCAAATTTATTGGGGTTTTACATTCTTCCCCCTTTAAATAGAATTTCATCCTCGAAATTCACACACACATACACATTCAAATCACATGCATATGCAATAGTAATTTAATCACCAAATGACTAAAAAGATACCTTCATCCTCAAACAAGAAATGATAAATGGCACGCATAGTGTCTTCGCGTTCTCCTATTGCCTCCTCTACTCCTTGGTGCTGCCACAACACCTTTACTAGCCTCATAATCTTGCCTCGAAAAACCTATTCCCGACTATCCATGATATGCACCAATCCCTCCTTGAAGGTTCCATACGCGTCAACAACAAGATCGCCCCAATCCACCACATGAGTTGGATCTAGAGAGTACTTTCATAGCATGGAGACATGGAATACTGCATGAATACCCGATAGAAACTTGGCGATCGCCAACCCGATAGCAAGCTGTGCCTACATCGAGTACCTCCGGGCCCGAATATACCTCATTGATGGTTTTCTCGCTTGTCGGGCGACCGCTCATGTGATGCCTAAATATCGAGAGTGCATTGACGCCGTCTACCATGAAAGATTTGTGGATGTTGAGTAGCTGGCCAGCGAATTTAGATCTGTTTCAGAGACCCGAGTTTAAAAAAATCGGCGAGTCCTTTTGTACGGGGAGCTACTGCGAAACTAAAACACACAAATAACGATTACATGGCAGCTTTGTCTAATATTATATAACGACCACACCGGGTCTACATACAGTAAAAATAGCACATAGGGCCCATTTATCCATACTGAACATAGAAGCATGACTATAGGACCATAGTCCATAAGAGTTTAAATTTACACCACTCTTATACAAAACATATATCAAAATTAAGAATTCTAATACATGTTTTACAAAATATAAATCAAAGCCACAATCCGAATTTCTTCTCATTATCTTCCTCTAGTGAGCTTTATCTCCTGCACATACTCCTATCTCATGAAATGGGGGTCCCACTTGTTGAGTGAGCAATGCACAGTAAGTGAAATCCTACAAGACTACTCCGCTAAGTGCACATGCAATGGTCATGCCACAAGCACATTCTAATCACGATTATGTCAATCCTAGAATGGAATCTACATGACATGAATGAGATGCTACTCCTCATGATCCCTGTACCAAGTCCTCATTGACTTATCTCAACATGCAATATGTCATGTATGAAAAACAATCTTCAAAACAAAGATATTTGTTTTATTTGTGGATAACCCTTCGATATTAATTAGTGGACATACTCCGATAATTTACTTTGTGGACAACCCTCCGATATATAATAGTGGACATACTCCGATAATTTATTGTGTGGAAAACCCTCCGATATATAATAGTGGACATACTCTTATAATTTATTGTGTGGACAACCCTCCGATATATAATTTGTTGGACATACTCCAATAATTTATTGTGTAGACAACCCTCCGATATATAATTTGTTGGACATACTCCGATTAAACCACTTTATTAAAAAGCCATGTTAGGCAACCTCCGATCATTCATGCTACCTTTTAGGACTTTTTCCCTAGACCGAAACCAACATCAACATCAAACACAATGCTGATTTTCCCATGCTCTCACACCCATTTCATATGATGTACTTGCGCATAAATGCAATGCAATATGTCATTGCCAATCAGCATGCTACATATTTATAAGTGCTATATGCAAGATGCCTACCGCGAATTTCAACCCATGCATTAATTGGAAAGTTATATCAATGATCACATAAATTCCAAGTAATTCATACAATTCATGCTAACATATCAATACACGCATACATTGACATCATAAGTCATTACCACTCGAGTAACGACATAATTTAACCTTTAGGCCTAATTGTGACATATCAAGTCCAATAGTAGCCTACAACAAGCCATGCAATGGCCTCAATCATAGACAAACTCATGCATTTTCCCTAGCCTCATGGATAATTATATCAACATGCATATAATCACCAACCAACATACACCAATTTCAATGTATTAGACCACATGCGTCATCACAACCAAGCAATTTGGTGATACTTGTGCTACAATTAAATTTTTTATAGGCCATTTGGGTAGAAAATTCCATTCACAGGTATATGGTCAGATTCTAGACTCAAGGGGCTTTCTGTAGAGTTCAAGAACACATGAATTGGAGTTTGGACAAGAAAGTTATGGCCGTCCAAAGTCGGAGGCCTCATATGAATAGTGACTTACGCGAACTAGCAGGGGCCTACTATTTTTCATCATTTTTGGACATAATATGAGCCCAAATTGCATTACGTTATATATGGATGGATTCTAGACTCAAAGGACTTTCCATAGAGTCCAAGAACACAAAAATCGGAGTTCGGACGAGAAAGTTATGGTAGGGGCCTACTTTTCATCATTTTTGGACATAATATGAGTCCAAATTGCATTACGTTATATATGGATGGATTCTAGACTCAAAGGACTTTCCATAGAGTCCAAGAACACAAAATCGTGAGTTCGACGGAAAGTTATGGTCGTCCAAAAGCTCGGGAGGCCTCATATGAATACAAGGATTCACGCGAACCCGTAAAATGCGCCCGGTTCTCTAAATGCCATCCAAACAGCCCCTAAGGCTCAACCAAGACCAAAACGACTCCTAGATGGAAAATAAGCCCGAGTAGGAAGGTTCCCTACCTCTTGAAGCGTGAGCAACGACCTAAGGAAGTCCCGCGGACACTTCCTGAACCCGAAGCTTTCGACTCCCCGAACCTCCTATGTGAAACCTCGTGAAACTCCTGAGTTTCCTAAGATCCACGCGCAGCTCCCCGCCTAAGACCCGACTTTAAGTCTCGTCCGACGCGAGACTCCACTTCACTGAGTTTGATCTTAGAGAGAATCTTATTTCTCTCTCTAATTTTTCTCCAAACATGAGTCTTCGACAAAATCACAAGGTCGTTGGTACCCACGTGTAGCCTTCGTCGAGTAGATGAAATTTAAATCTTCGCTCAACGGATTCCGACCACTCGATCTCCGTTGATCGTAGAGAGAATGATGAATTTATCTCTTTTCTCTCTCTAACTCACACCCATTGCCGAAATGGGAGAAAAAAAAGTGATTTTTCTTCTCTTTTCCCCTTTTTAAGTTTAAGTCGACTCTGGGGCCCACTTCGTCTCACGTCACGACCTGTCCTGTCTATTTATGTCCCGAAACAATTTTATTTCTTTTCAGTTCAATTAATTTTAAATGAACTTAACTCTAGTTATTTCCTGACTCCCAAGATTCTCGTAAAAAGTCACTCTCGAGTCATTCAACTCACCAATTAAACTCAAAAAATTCCAATTGTTTCAGAATTCGACGAAATTTTTCTGGGTCACTAGATTTCATGAGACGAATTTAACGGCTCAGTCCATTTCGTCATCCGAGATCTAGAGAATTTTCTAGGCTTACCTGAACCATTATGGCAATTTATTATTATTATCATTTTGCCATTTTTGAAAATTTCTAATTTTCCCGGGTTTTACATTCTTCCACCCTTAAAAGAATTTTGTCCCCGAAATTCACACATACTAGCACACACAAACACATGCATATGCAATAGTTATTCTAGTTCCAATATTAGACTTCCAATATTAGACAAACACACCATCATCCTCAAATAGGAAAGGATAAGTGGCCCGCATCGTGTCCTCGTGTTCCCAAGTTGCCTCCTCCACTCCTCGGTGTTACCACAACACTTTCACTAGCCGCACAGTCTTGCATCGTAAAACCTGATCCCGACTATCTAAGATAGGCACTGGTCCCTCCTCGAAGGTGTGACGCCCCAAAACCCGGGGGTCCGTTGACTACCCGTCAACCTGCGGAATACTCGTGAATGTCGGGTGACCCGACATTTTTCATGAAAATCGGGCAGAGTCTCCTTTGTACTGGGAGCTCTACCCAAATACAACACCTATATAAAACCCGTCCCAAACAATCTAATGACCACACAAGGTCTCATATACAACTAAACTCCGAGTAACATTAGCCACTGGGCTCCCGTATCATCACTCACAAACATATATCCAATATGATCACAACATGAGTAAAATACCACTGGGGCTCATAAACACACCTATAAAACATGCTCAACTATGAATCCAACTATATCCAATAGTTTTAAGAGTTCAAATGTTTTTACTTATAACACATATATTACAATTGGGAGAATTCTAATACATGTAGAACATCATAACTCCAAAGCTACAATCCATTTTCTTCTAAACCACACCCAGATCGAGCCGTCCCCTCACAAGATGCTCCCCCAGACCTGTAAAAATAGTATCCTCGATTGTGGTGAGCTTAATGCTCGCAGTGGAATCACCCTAAGTGGACTACTTCCACCTAAGTGCGTAATGTCTAAATAAACACACATTCAAGAAAATGCATGATCCTACTTGAATGTCTAACTTATCATCTCATTCCCGAGTCCTCACCGACTCCCTCACACTCGTCTAAGCCTCGTATGAGAATTTTATGTTTTATTTAAGGACAACCCTTCGATGTATAAGTAGTGGACCGTCTCCGATGTTACATTTAGTGGACTACCCTCCGATGTATATCAATTGGGCCGTCTCCGACGATTGATATTATGTGTGGACTACCCTCCGATGTATATCAATTGGGTCGTCTCCGACGATTGATATTTTATTTTGGACTACCCTCCGATATTCATTATTTTTGTGACAACCCTCCGAACCATTTTCTAGATTTCCTCACGTGACTCATTCCTACCATCCTGTGGTGCTCACACAAGCAAAGATATGTGGAATGCATGATGCCAATCCATTACATTCTATATCCCATGCAAATACATCAACATGTGATATTTACATAAAATTCAATTCACAATAACTATGTCATGTAAATTCGCATTTCATTACATCAAAATTAGCTCATGTGGGCTATCGATCAAACACGAGCACTGACTTGAATCAATCGACACATTTTCACAAAAATATATTCGTGTCACTATTCCTATGAAATGCGAAACCCTAGGGTTTATCGCGTCTGCTAATTAACAAATCATCTGCCTAATTTTGTGAACTCACATTTTCACGCTCATTCCCTACTTTTCCAAACCAATACATGATTTAATACATAATTTCAAATTTTAACAACCCAAATCAGCCGTGGCAGTCACGACTGCTCCATTTAGGTTTCAAAAATTTATAACAATTCGGTCCTAAGATTCGATTCCATCAAACGCCCTCACTACTGCTCGTACTCAAACATCGACAAAAGTACTTAAAGAAGGAATAAAACCAAGTAGGAGAAACCCCTACCTCTCATAGCTCGAGGAAAATTTCCTCAAATCCTAAGACTCCAAACGCAAGCCCTCTCCACGTAGAGCACTTTCCTTCTGTCCCGAAGACTCCGACTACGATTTCCTGCCGACATTTTGTAGAGAAGCTTCACTCTCTCTCTCTAAAATGGTGAAGCTCACATCGGATCTATCCCTTTTGCTTCCCCACGTTTTTCTCTTTTTGTTATTTGGAAGAAGACAAACACTATTTAGTGTTTTGGCTCTTGCCACGTTTAAATCAAACTCAAAATGACCATTACGCCCTTTCTTTTCCCATCATATTCGACACTATCTCTACGGTCCATTTCATCGCTTTACTCATACCACTTATGGAACATGAGTATGGTTATATGTGACTTTCGTCGATCGGAATAGTTTTACCAAGACCAAACGCAATGCTCGAAAAACGGTAAATTCCTGAACATCATCTCTAATTCACGAAATTTTACGTGATAGTTAGATTTCGCGAGATTCCATTCCAAACGGTGAATTCGCTAACATTCATCTAGAGAATTTCGCATTTTTAATCGAAATTACAATTTTGTAACCGAAATTACGATGCTCTTTTCCGTGAAATTGGAATTTCAAGTCTACGTAAGGTCCCATCAAAGATCAACAAGAATCTCTCCTCAATCCATTACATGAGCTGGATCTGGAGTATACTTCCGGAGCAAGGAGACGTGGAACACCTCATGGACACCTCGGGAGCAACCTGTGGTAGCGCCCAACCGATACGCAACTACGCCTTCAAATCCTCGAGCATTCAAGGGCCCAATATACCTCGGTGACAACTTTCCTTGCTTTCCATATAAGTAGTGGGGAAAAATATTCAAGGCAAGGACTATTGCCACCAACTTCATGTCGTGTGTGTGGTAATTCTGCTCATGATTCTTCAACTGGCGAGAACCATAAGCTATCACTCTCCCGAACTGCATCAAAACGCATCCCGCCCAAATTTCTTCTGAAATCATAACACTCGTGCACCTCTGTCTCCTTTCGATCATTAGAATAGGGGATGAAGTAAGCCTTCTTCAACTCTGAATGCCCTCAAGACAAAGTCATTCCACTCGAACTGACCTCACTGGGTCAATCTCACATAAAGCCGCACGGAGAAATCCTCAATGAACCTCTTGTAATACCTTGCCAATCCCAAGAAACTGTGTAACTTGAAGACTAACTTCGGTCTCTCCCAGCTCATAACAGCCTCGACCTTCTCGGGGTCCACTAACACTCTTGAAGCTGACACCATGTGCCTTAAGAATCTCACATCAAGTAGTTTTCAAACTCGCACTTACCGAACTCGCGCACGACCTGATGATCTCTAAAAGACAGAATCACCCTCAAAACGATCCCCTCGTGTTCTCCCCTCGACCGGGAATAGATCAAAATGTCATCCATAAAGACCACGACAAACCGATCCAAGCCAGGTTGAATCAATTCCTATGCATGAGGTCCATGAATGTGGCTGGTGCATTCGTCAATTCGAAGGGCATCACCGTGAACTCAAAGTGCCCATACCGTGTCTTGAACGCTATCTTAAGGTGATGCCTCCCTAACCCTCAGCTGATGGTAACCCGTGTGAAGGTCTATCTTGGAGTAGACTCTCACTCCCCTCAACTGATCGAATAAGTCATCAATCCTCGATAATGGATATCGATTCTTGATCGTAACCCTGTTCAACTATTGGTAGTCAATGCACAATGGTGGTCTCTGCCCTTCTTATTCGCAAACGTAACCTGAGCTCCCCCATGGTGCAAGTGCTCTGTCTTCATGAGTCCTTTGTTCAATAAATCGAGTTGAACCCCCGAGTTCCCCGCACCCAATTGTTACCCGGCGTAGAGTCATAGAGATGGGCAACGTGCCAGGATGTAACTCAATACAGAAGTCCACATCCCTCCGCGAAGGTAATCCCGCGAGCTCATCCGAAAACATCCGCATCTCCAGACACCTCACCGAGGCGCACTCCAAGTTCCTCGACCACCTCATCCTCTGCTGCAAGGTTACTAGCCAACCCATCAACTCCGTCCGTGTCATTTGAATCGCATACACTAGATGGGCAAACACGACTCTGGGTCTCCCCTTAAACGTAATACGTATCGGGTCTCATGGGCAGCTGAACCCTCATACGCTCTCACACCGATGACAACTCGCATGCCGTCAACCGCCCATCCTGCGACGACGCCAAACTCGACATGTCCATGACCTCGTGTTCACTGCGGGAGTAGAACTTGTGAGATCTCTACTCGTAACCTACATATCGATCCACACTCACCCGGTCTGGGGAGAATTCATATACACTGCCTTTCTAAGGTTTCCACCTCTAAGCCCCAAACCTCGACACTAGATGCAATAGTAAGCATGAATATGATGGATCTAAATTTAAACGACATTCTTGTGAGAGTGTAAACGTACCCCATATACTAGACTGATCAACTAGCTTAGCCTGTGGTACCATGGGATCCCTACCTCTAAGGAAAATCCCGTCTGTTGTGTCCAGGCTGATGACAATGGTAGCATATCATCTTCCCCATCTGGCTAGAAGTCTTGACCTATGAGCCCTGGCCCATGTGACTCATCTACGAATTAGTGAGTGCTTGTGCAGCACCTTGGGACTGACACCAGTCCCCTTGGCCTATGCTGGGGTAAGAAGGAATGAACTGCATCTATGCGAGTCCCACTGATGATTGGGACTGTGGTGTCACATGCCCTGAATCTCTCGCCTACTCGGCAATCCCGCCTATAACGCCCAGCTAGTGGCAATGGAAACGCGCCTCGCCTCCGACTAGCTAGAGCTCAAGTGTCTCCCACTCCCTGGGATGATTGACCTCGCCTTAAATTTCGTGCCTCGAGGTCCGTAAGGAACATAATTTAGCCCCTTCCTAGAGCTAGAAGAAGGTTAGCTCCTCCTTCCTCTTACTAATAAAGCACCAGATCCTTTTCCCTCGACTAGCCTGGGAACAATGACCCGTCACCTCCTGGCCCCTCCTCCCCGAGGGTCAGGAAAGCGTGCCTCGACCGAGGTTACTAACCCCCTTGGTTCCTAATAACACAAGCTTGTGCGATGGTGGCAGCAATGACACCTGCCCGCATAAGGGCAGCAGTCGCAACACTAATAGCTTCCACGAAGGCTTGTTGATCAAGGGCCGATGGTGGTTCTATATTGCCCTGTCCACCGTCTCCACGTCCTCTTTCTTGATTTTCCATATACACATGTCAAATAGAAAATTGATATTTTTTATTTTTTTCCAATCCAACCAGTAGTGCATACGCCACTACTAATGCACCTGGCCATCATGAACCAACCGTCTTAACACTAATACAATCTGGTTCAATGAATTTTCATGTTCACTCGTTAAACCCTAAGGTTATGTTTCTAACCCTGTTGTTCCGCCACGCCATCAAGTATATATTTCACACAATTCAATCACACGTCACAATCAATTCATCAAAATGCATAATGGATGCATGATCCAAACCCGTGCCCTATCGAGTCCTAGGTATTTGTGTACTTAAGCTATCGTACTATGTTGTGAAGCTGGTATAAAAACCAAACTTATGGACACCCAAACCCGAGATCCCTAGGTATTCATATACCTAAGCTCTGATACCAAGTTGTGACGCCCCAATCCTGGGGGTCCGTTGACAACCCGTCAACCCATGGAAGATTCGTAGATGTCGGGTAACCCGACACCACACCATTGAGTTCTATTTTCCCAGGACCCAGGATTTAACGAAAATCGGACATAGTCTCCTTTGTACGGGGAGCTCTACCCAAAATACAACCTGTGCAATTACATTAAGAACTCATCCTTAATATTATACAAATCCACCACACCGGGGTCCACATACGAGTAAAAATGGCCACACAAAATTCATTACCTATACTCAAACACATAAGCATATGACTATAGGACCATACCATAAGAGTTTAAATTTTACACCATCTTATACAAAACATATATCAAAAAATTAAGAATTTAATACATGTTTTACAAAAATATAAATCAACCACAATCCCGCTTTTCTTTCCCTTCATTATCGTCTCAGAGCCGCCATCTCCTCGCATCTCCCATACCTAAAAGTGGGTCCCATGACTCAGCGAGCGATGCCCAGAGTGAAATCCTACAAGGGCACTTCACCTAAGTGCACATGTAATGGTCATGCCACAAGCACATTCCAATCACGATTATGTCAATCCTAGAATGGAATCTACATGACATGAATGAGATGCTACTCCTCATGATCCCTGTACCAAGTCCTCATCGACTTATCTCAACATGCAATATGTCATGTATGCAAAAAAATCTTCAAAACAAAGATAATTGTTTTATTTGTGGACAACCCTCTGATATTAATTAGTGGACATACTCCAATAATTTACTTTATGGAAAACCCTCCGATATATAATAGTGGACATACTCTGATAATTTATTATGTGGACAACCCTCCGATATATAATAGTGGATATACTCCGATAATTTATTGTGTGGACAACCCTCCAATATATAATTTGTTGGACATACTCCGATAAAACCGCTTTATTCAAAAGCCATGTTAGGCAACCTTTGATTATTCATGCGACCTTTTAGGACTTTGTCCCTAGACCGAAACCAACATCAACACCAAACACAATACTGATTTTCCCATGCACTCACACCCATTTCATGCGATGTACTTGCGCATAAATGCAATGCAATATGCCATTGCCTATCGCCATGCTACATATATATGAGTGCTTTATGTACATGCCTACTCATGCATTTCAACCCATGCATCAATTGGAAAGTTATATCAATGAACACATAAATTCCAAGTAATTCATATGATTCATGCCAACATATCAATACAAGCATACATTGACATCATAAGTCATTCCTCTAGGCCTAATTGTGACATATCAAGTCCACAAGTAGCCTACAACAAGTCATGCAATGGCCTCAATCATACACAAACTCATGCATATAATCACCAACCAACATACACCAATTTCAATGTATTAGACTACACGCATCAACACAACTAAGCAATTTGCATACTTGGTGCTACAATTAAATTTTTCAGAAAATATTTGGGTAACAAATGCCATTCACAGGTATATGGTCAGATTCTAGACTCAAGGGGCTTTCTGTAGAGTTCAAGAACACATGAATTGGAGTTTGGACGAGAAAGTTATGGCTATCCAAAGTTGGAGGCTCCATATGAACAATGACTTACGCGCAATAGCAGGGGCCTACTGGTTTTCATCATTTGTGGACATAAGATGAGTCCAAATTGCATTAAGTTGTATATGGATGGATTCTAGACTCAAAGGGCTTTCCATAGAGTCTAAGAATACACGAATCGGAGTTTGGATGAGAAAGTTATGGCCATCCAAAGTTGGAGGCCTCATATGAACAGTGACTTATGTGAACCAGTAGGGCCTACAGTTTTTCATCATTTTCGGACATAATATGAGTCCAAATTGCATTAAGTTATATATGGATGGATTCTAGACTCAAAGTTCTTTCCATAGAGGCTAAGAACACATGAATCGGAGTTCGGACGAGAAAGTTATGGCCGTCCAAAATTTGAGGCCTCATATGAACAGTGACTTAAGCGAACCTAGAAAAAGGCATTTTTCTAGTTCTCTAAACGCCATCCAAACAGCCCCTAAGGCTCAACCATGACCAAAACGACTTCTAGACGAAAAATAAGCCCGAGGAGGAAGGTTTCCTACCTCTTGAAGCGTGAGCAACGACCCAAGGAAGTCCCGCGGACACTTCCTAAACCCGAAGCTTTCGACTCCTTGAACCTCTTGCGTGAAACCTTGGTGAAACTCGGAGTTTCCGGTATCCACACGTAGCCCTCGCCGAGTACTCCGACTTTAAGTCTTGGCCCGACGCGAGACGACCACCCGAGCTCCGTAGATCTTAGAGAGAAGTCAGAGTTTCTCTCTCTAACTTTTCTTCTCCAAACACGAAATCTTCGACGAAATTGCTTGTTGTTGGTACTCATGCATAGCCCTCGTCGAGTAGATGAGCTTTAAATCTTGGCTCGACGGATTCCAACCACCCGATCTCCGTTGATCGTAGAGATAAGAAGGAGTTTCTCTCATTTCTCTCTCTAACTCATACCCACTGCCAAAATGGGAGAAAAATGTGATTTTTCTTCTCTTTTCCCCTTTTTAAGTTTAAGTTGGACGCGGGGCCCACTTCGCTCTACGCATCCATGACCCGTCTGGTTTCATTTTTGTCCCGAAACAATTTATTTCTTTTCAATTCAATTCATTTTACAAGAACTTAACTCTAATTATTTCCTGACTCTCGAGATCCTTCTTAAAATCTCGGTCCCTCGAAATATCAACCCACCACTCGTAAAACTTGTAAAAATTTCAGTTGTTTCAAAATTCGATGAAAATTTTCTAGATCACTAGATTTCGTTAGACGAATTTAACGGCATAGTCTGTTTCTTCCTCCGAGATCTAGATAATTTTCTAGGCTTCCCCGAACCATTATGGAAATTTATTATTATTGTTATTATCATTTTTTCATTTTTGAAAATTTATGATTTTCTCGGGTTTTACAACTCATCTTTTAGGCATCACCTTCATATGGACTGCCACCTCAAACTTCTGTAGGTTGCCCCGCTTGTCGGCGTGTTTTCTTGTCGGCTCTAAGCCATGAGAAAATTCTTCCGTATCAAATCCACCTTCTCAGAGGTGTCTCTAACTAAGTCCGGACCCATGGTAGGTCTCTTTCCCACCTCCGTCCATCAAATCGGAGATCGACAAAGCCTCTCATATAATGCTTCATAGGGTGCCATCTGTATGCTCGCCTGATAACTATTTTTGTAGGCAAATTCCACTAAGGGTAAATGCTCTTCCCAACTACCCGAGATCGTTGACGCATGTCGTAGTACAAGTCTTTAACGTCTGGATGGTCCTCTCCAATTGACCTTCCGTCTAGGGATGAAAAACAGTGCTCATCATCAATTGTGTCCCAATGACTCGGTGGAAACTCTTCAAAAAATGAGCCGTAAACCTGGGATCCAGATCCGATACTATGGACACTGGTACCCCATACAACCGGATAATCTCCCGTATGTACAACCTGTAGAATTCCTTCAGAGTGAAGGTCATCCGCATAGCCAAAAAGTGTGCCGACTTAGTAAGCCAATCCACTATCACCCACACTGCGTCATGCCCTCACGATGTCCGTGGCAAGTGAGTCATAAAATCCATCGTGATATGCTCCCACTTCCATTCTGCTACCTCTAAGGGCTAGAGTAACCCCGTTGGCCTCTAGTGCTCAGCCTTTACTTGCTGACACGTGAGGTATCGACGAACAAAATCTCTAACGTGTTTCTTCATCCGGCTCCAGTAGTACTAGCTACGAAGATCATGGTACATCTTCGTGCCATCTGGATGCACTGCAAAATAGGAACAATGGAACTCCTTGAGGATCTCCTCTCTCAGATCTGCCAACTAAGGAACCACAACCCGTCCCCTATACCGAAGACTACCATATGTGTGAATGGCCCAACCTTCATCACCTGTATCCGATCGTACACAGTCAATGATGGACAATATTTCTATGTCCCGTCCCTAGGACTCGATCATTCTGCTCAGTAGGGAAATCGTAGCCACTAAACTCCCCAAAGTACCCTGAGCTTGGAAACCATAGTTCAGTCCGAACTATCCCATAACCTCGAGCATCTGCCACTCCAGGGAAGCCATACTAGCCAACACTCCCCGTGACTTCTAGTTGAGTGCATCTATGACGGCCCAAAACCCATGGGTCCCATTGACCAACCGTCAACCCATGGAAATACTACCTTAGGTAATAATATACCTAAGCTTTGATACAAAATCGGTATCAAATACATGTAGATACCGAGTAACTCGATACCACCTCCTCATTAGGTCCTATTTACCGAGATTTGTTTATCCATATTTAAGTTAAAAATATGCGCAATTACCTTTAAAACAATCCATAAGAGTTCAATCATGATTCTCTTACCATTATTACATACAAGAACTAGATTGTTCCAAGGTTTTACAAAAAGATTTATCAAAGCCACAATCTGGATTTCTTCACAATTTTGGCCTTGAATGAGTGCTGTCCATTGGTGTACACCCTGCACTTGAAATGTTTTCCCATATAGGGTGAGCCACGCTCAGTAGAGAATATTTTCTACAGAGACTACTCCCCACCTAAGTGCACATGCAATGGTCATGTTCCACACATTCACATTCGCATTCCAAGTAAAAACATGCAATATCTACTATGGAATCCTACATGTCATGCCATTAAATGAGATGAGACTTAATGATGTACCATGCCCCGAGTCCTTACCGACTCCCATCACACAATGCCGAAGCTCAGGCATGATAAAATCCACAATTTCTAGATTACTTCCAATGATCATTTTACAAAACAAATTTATTTGTTTTCAAACCAAAAGCTTTTTAGATGTTACACCTCAATGATCATTTATATTCAAAACTCATGTGTCTTTTGTGGGGCAACAAATTTCCGGGGTCCCACCATAGGCTTTGCACGCCCTTTCAACACTTTTACGACCTTTCATTACTGGAATTATGTCTAACCACAATTACCGAGTCTTTCACCCGAGGGGGTGTCTATCCTTACTTGCTAATACCCAACACTTATTTTTCTTTACCATTTTATTCAACTGTGCGACTTTTTTGGACATCGTCCAACAACACCGAGCCCACCTAATCAATGACCAAACGCAATGTTGATTTTAACCATGCACTCACACCCATTCAATGCGATGTCCCCATGCATATGCAATGCAATGCGCCATTGTATGTTACATCATGCCACATGTATAATGAATGCTACATGGACTACATAATCCACACCACTCACCGAGTGTCATGGACAGATCACATCACCTACATATGACTTCCTTACTATAATTCATTCATGTCAATATATTATGCACGCATATATCAACATCAACACACAACATGTCATTATATGTTTAAGCAATGACACACTCACAATCAAGCCATGTAATGGCCTTTTACACATATGGACACTATAAACCATATATTTCACCATGTATCATGGATAATTATATCAATATTCATATAATTATCAAATAAACATACACTGATGTCAATATCTTAAACCAAATTATCAACATTTCATCACATCAACACAACCAAGAAATTAGTACACTTGATGCAACAATCAAATTTTCAGAAAATATGTAAGCTCCAAATTTAATTCATCAGCATATGGTCATATTCTATACTCAAAGAGCTTTTCATAGAGTCTAAGAACGTGCAAATCGGAGTTCAGACAAGAAAGATATGGTCGTCCAAAGTTGGAGGCTTAAAGGTGTGTAGGGGCTACGTAATTGTGCCAAATCCTATGCAATAGCATACTCGAGGGCTGAAATTTGAAGCCTAGCCACACAATAGCGTGCCCGAGAACATTATGGTTAGCTATTGTACACCCAATTTTGACCCAAAACAACTCCTTAAACAAGCCATAACCTCATCCTAAGTAAAACCACAAAACCGGCCCCAAAACCGTATGAATTAAAGCCACAAAACATGCCATAACATGGCATAAAAACCGTACCAAACTCAGCCCAAAATCAATTTCAAAACAATCCCAATTCAGCCCAAAGGTAGGAATAAAACCAAAGTAAGAAGAATCCTTACCTTTTGGAGCGTAGAAGAAACCGTAGGAAGCCTCAAAACACTTCCTAAACCTGAAGCCCTTGATTTCCTAAGATCTCCTCCTTTGGATCTTCAGTGAAATCCCTCATTTTTGGTACCCACGTGTAGCCCTCGTCGAGGTGATGAACTTTAATTCTTGACCCGATGACTTTCGACCGACGGAACTCCAAGAATTGAAGAGAGAAGCTTGGATTTCCTTTTTCCCTCACCCTCTCTCTCATTCTCTCTAACTTTTCCTCCAAAATTTGGAAGATATTTTTGTGAAAAATATCTAATTCTTTCCCTTTTTATACTTCTAACACATGGCTCACGTCGCGCTATGTGTCCCTCTTGTTTCGGTCCGTTTTCGCATTGAAACAATTTATTTTGTCCCGGTTCAAGTTCAAATTATCTTATTTGAACTTGCTTTAAATTATTATCCAAATTTCAATATTTTCTCAAAAATCTTGTTTTTGGGTTTCACTAAGCACCGTCGCCTTGAAAAATGTGAAAATTCCAACTATATCATAATCCGACGAAATTTGTCTGGGTAACTAGATTTCTCGAGACAAATCCAACGGTGATGTCCATTTTGTCATCCGATATCTAGAAAATTGTCAGATTTACCCAGGTTTTACAGCATCAACCACCACATTTGCCTTACTGAGATGGTAATGCAAAATGAACTCATAGTCCTCTAGGTATTCCATCCACATGTGTTGCCTCATGTTGAGGTCTCACTGTGGAAAAATGTACTTCAGACTCTTGTGGTTCGAAAACCCCTCGAACTGCTCACTGTATAGATAGTGGCGCCAAGCCTTTAAGGCAAAGACAATGGCCGCCAACTCCATGTCATGTGTAGGGTAACTCTGCTCATGGTTCTTTAACTGTTGAGAACCGTAAGCCACTACCCTCTCGGACTACATCAAAACACATCCAAGTCCGTCTTATGCATCACACACACCGCGGTACTCCATTCCCTCTCTCATTGAACAATAAGCACAGGGAGCTGAAGTAAGCCTCCTTTTCAATTCCTGGAATGCCCTCTCACACAAGTCATTCCACTCAAACTTGACCTCATTCCGGGTCAATCTCGTCATAGGTGCAGCTAATCAAGAGAAGTCCTCAATGAACCTCCTGTAATACCCTGCCAATCCTACGAAACTGCATATCTCAAAGACTGACTTCGGTCTCTCCTAACTCATAACTGCCTCAACCTTCTCGAGTCCACATACACCTAAAGCTTCCATACCACATGCCCCAAGAATTTCACCCCAGCAGCTTTAATTCACACTTACTCGAATTCTTAGCATACAACCGATGGTCTCTTAAAACACAATCCTCATACACCCTCATGCCCTCCTGTACTTGAGTAGATCAAGATGTTGTCAACGAAGACCACGATGAATTGATCTAGATAGGATTGGAATACCCTATGCATAAGATCCATGAGTGCCACTGGAGCATTCGTCAATTCGAATGGCATCACTATGAACTCAAAATGCCCATATCGCGTCTTAAACATCGTTTTAGGGTTATCTGCCTCCCTAATCCTTAACTGATGGAAATCGGTGCGAAGATCTATCTTGGAATAAACCCACGCCACTCTCAACTGATCAAATAAATCATCAATCCTCAAAAAATGGTACCTATTCTTGATAGTAATCTTATTCAACTGCCTGTAGTCTATGCATAGCCAAAGGATCTTGTCCTTCTTTTTGGAAAACAGCACCGGAGATCCCCAAGGTGAAGTGCTCGAACTAATAAAACCCCTATCCAACAATTCCTATAATTAGACCTTGAGTTCCTATAACTCAGCAGGCGCCATCCTATGCTGAGTCATAAAAATAGGCGATGTACTAGGGTGCAACTCAATAGTGAAGTCTACATCCTTATGTAGAGGTAGTCCTGGTATTTCATCTGGAAAAACGTCCTCATACTCAAGAATCGCTCGAGATAGACCCAACTGTTGTCTCTCCTCATCCTCTAGGGTAAGGCTTGCCAACCAACCCATCAACTACCTATGCCATATAAAGTCTTACACGACATGGGGTAAAGCATCGTGCTTATCCCCTTGAAACATAACCCAAACATCATCTGGTGTGTAGGCAATAACCCTCTTACGATCACAATCAATGATGACTTGGTCCCAAGGATGACATCAAACTCTGACATGTCCATGACCTTAAGGTCCATAGTAAGTAGAATTCCTGAGATCTCTAACTCACAGTCCCGACAAATCTTATCAACGCTCACCCTAGTTCCGAGGGGAGAACTCACATGCAACGGTTGTTCTAAGGTTTTAACCTTTAAGCCAAATCTTTCACACATGATGCAACAATAAAAGAATGAGATGCACCAAAATCAAACAATACTCTTGCCCATAAGCGAGAGAGAATAGAAATGTAACCTGAATAATCGACTGATTTTTAAACTCAACCCGAGGTGTGATAGCGTAGACATGCCCTTAGGTCCCTGAATTCATGGCTTGTAAGCCTTGGCCTCGACCTTGACCTCGACCTTGACCCATGCCCTGGCCCATCCTACCTGATTGTGAAGTAGTAGGGGCATGTGAAGCGCCCTATAACTAATACTAGTTCCCTTGGCCCATGGTGGGGTAGGGAGGAACAAACTGAGTTTTTGTACGTCCTATTGATGACTGGGACTAGGGTGTCCCATTACTTTGGGGTCCTTGTCCTTGAGGACAATTTTGTCTCATGTGTCCAGGCTAGTGGTAATGGAAACACGTCCTCTGCCCTACCTGGCTAGTAGCCCTAAAGTGTCTTCCATCTTGGAATGATTGACCCTAGCCTTGGCCCTGATAGCTGATGAGTGCCCAAAAACACAAACCCGGGATTTAGCGAGATTCAGGATCGATTTCATATATACATGATCATGTTTTGATTACTTTTCTAATATTTAGTTTTATTTGTTTTTTGTAGGAGAAATATTGGAAAATGCTGGAGATGGAGCCTTGCAGGAGTCTTAGAGAAGATTGGTGCAGAAATCAGCCCAACGTTGCGACGCCCCAATGTCGCAATGTTGCGACGTCACAACGTCGGGACGTCCCAACGTCACGACGTTGCGGGAAAGTCTTAACAAACCTTATCTCTTGGAGAAGCTATAAAAGGAACAGGGGAATCCAATTAGATGGGTTTGAAATTCATTTGCAGAGCCAGGGTTTGAGAACTTGGAGTTTGGAACAAAGGAAAGAAGACTTGAAGGTCGATAAAGAGAGACTTCAAGAACCCTGAGATCGCCATTCTCGAATACAGTTTTCTATTCTCATTATCATGTCTTGCTTTTCATTTGTATTTAAACATAACATAATGAGGTTCTAATTTCGTGGTTTAGGGTGTTGGTAGAGATTTGGACATGAATATTATGTAAAGTGTTAGCCTTTTATAATTCCATTATCTTATATATATATATATATAACTTGGTAATATAGGATTATAATGATTAGGAGGCTTAGAGTTTTTTGCACTATACCTTGTCGCTTCGCTGAGCTTAAGAGCAAGAAACCTAAGACAAAGGGAGGTTAAATAAACTTTGGGAGAAAGGCTTTAATTACATTAGACAAGAGCCGCCTTGGAAAATACTATATCAGATAATGGAATGGAATCGCAGCATCACATAGTAGGATTGTCCAACAATACCAACACCCTAACCTCTTTGCAACTTTTGATCCTTCTTACATCTAAGCTCACAGTTACTTTAATAATAGTTTAATTCGATTTTAGTTCAGCTTAGCCATCACGATTGCTAGTTTGAATATCAAAGAAGTATTGTAATTTTGGTACTTAGCATACTGTTGTGACCAAAACATGTTGCACATTTATGCATTAGTTATGCATGCAAGATTATGACGTTATCACCAAAGGACTATTGTTCTAACTTTCAAGAACAATGCTATAAACCTTGTTGATATTATACTATAAACCACCAATCTCTTAGAGTAAATCCTTTTTTCAAAGTTGGTTTTCGTCCGAGCACTGCAGTTTAATGTGTCACAAGTAATAAAATGGATTTAGTCCGATATCGATCCCACGTAGATCTCAAGAATTCCAATCAACACCTCGACTCACCACCTCCCAATATTATTTGGACCACAAAATGATAGTAGGATCCAGCATTAAGGTGCTGGAAAGTTAAACGAACAAGAGGAAATTAACTGAACTATCCAACATACTGGAAAATAAAGAATAAAGAATAAAGAATTTCTAATAAAAGAACTGAATACTGAATAGTTATCCTCAGAGAACACATCAATAGAAACAAAGGATAGTGAACTATCGATTCCCGTAGTTACTCCCGATAAAATTTTGATTAACTCCAGCTTCAAAATCTGTCCATATGCCAGGCAAATGATCTCTCCACACTTCACATTTCATTATCTATCTCTCACCTGATTCTTTCAACACAGGAATTAAATAACTACTTTTTTAAAAGGGACTTTTAACTGGGTATTTTTCTTTTGCAATACTTCATACCCAATTTATGGACTGTAAACCTAAATCCCAAGTTACTCCAAGGATATACAACTTCCGGGACGCTCCTCCTCGAAATTAGAATAGATAAACCTTCCTTGATTAGATCACAAATAACACCTGATTGTCCACCATCCGAATTGAGGTGAACTCTTTGTTTGTTTAAATAGATAACTCACCAACTCGCTCTTGATTTCAAGTGAGAAGAGGGATTTATCTAAGGAACTTACAAAGCTCAAAAGATCCCTAATAACAAAAATAGTATACCTCTTCAAAGAAATGTACATTACTCTCGTGAATCTTCCCGTGTCACCTGTGAGGACCTCCTTGAAATCGAGAGCAATGACTAAATCTTAACGTGGTATAAGAAACCGATATTCAGATCCCAAGACAATAAACCCAAACCGTAAGTAAATTCATTAACCGGGAATTAACAAGTCAGAACATTCTACAGAAAGATAAATTCCGACTATCATGTTCACTTAATGGAAGCCGGATTCCCCAATTATCAATACATTAATACAAAGATTCCTCCATCATAATGACTGCAAATTGAAATCGAAACAATCGAATTTTAAATTTGTCTGAATCTCAAACATTTCCTGTAGTAATTTGAAAATAAATGAATTCCAGATTCGCCTTCACTAAACGAGCAACATCTCGTATCTCGTAGTACAACTAAAAATAAAATACGAGTATTAATCTCGTCGAAACGACGGAAATGAAAAATTAAGAAAAAGAAAAGAAAAGAAAAGAAAATAAAGAAAGAAAGGAGCTTTCAGCTATCCGCACTTCGCCTCAAGTCTCTGCTACTCTACCGGAAATGATAGCCGTATTTATAGGTTTCTAAATCAGCCCTAATCAATCCCAATGTAGCCCATGGATCGTAGAGTATCCAGCCCTGTTATCGCTCACGTCGCGACTTCGCTTCCTTTGTCGTGACAGGCCATCGAGGTCGCGACTTCGATCCCACGTCGCGACTTCGCCGCACACTATATAGCCTTGATTTAGTCATCCTTTGATGTCGCGATTATCATCATCTTGTCACGACTTCACTTTAAGGCCCTTTGCGCCTCTTCAATCGATGTCTTCGGATGTCACACTTCGATCTCAAGGTCGTGACATCATCTTATGGAACTCGTAGGTTTAACCGCCGCTCATGTTGTCGCGACATCCCCTTATGGCTCGTGATCTTTGATCCGGTCGCTCCCGATGTCGCGACTTCCGGTCTCATGTACGACATCAACTTAGATCCTTTGAGACCTCTCTCGTTTTCCCTGTCGCTGATCGCTTCTTCTCAGAGCTTACATCACCGCTGTCGTGACCTTACTTCATGAAGCTTACCTTTCAACCGAAGTGTCTCGTGTCAGCGACATCAATTTACTTCCTGGGCTTTCAACTCGTTGCCTCTTGATGTCGCTGACATCGTATTGAGGTCGACCTGCTTTATGACTCGCAGCCTTTAATTCCAGGCAGCGCTATCGATGTCACGACATCGCTTATCTTGTCGCGACATCACTTTATGAAACTTCCTCCTTCAATCGAACAGTCCTATGTCGCTGATTTCACCTTATGTCGCTATTATCAAATTCTCTTCTTGTTTGCGCCTTCATTTGACAACCTTTGATGTCGTGACTTCAGAAGTCTCCACGGTCTGCTCTGATGTCACGACATTGAGCGCACCTCAGAATCTTCACGGTTGTTCTCGATGTCGGCATGAGCCCAAGTCTCCCCCGTGACCCTTCACCGTTGTTGCGATGTCGCGACCTCGCCTTTCTACGCGACATCAGCCCCGCATCAAGCCTTGAATCCGTGTCCCCGATGTCGTGACTTCAACCTCATAGCTTCAAGCCTTCGCTGACTTCTCATGTCACGACTTCAAGATTAAGTTCCCCGCCGTGGACAACTAGTTGTTCTTGATGTCGCGAGATCAGTCTTATTGTCGCGACATCACCTTCTTCAGCTGCCTATACTGTGTTCCCTGTCACGACATGCCTCAATTTCTCTTCAATCTTCCTGAGGTCACGACTTCAGAACTGGACTGTGTAAATCTAAAATCTGCATCAGTGACTCCGCCAGTTTTTGTCATTTCGGGCCTCACAATTCAATCGCACTTTATTCCACTTATCGATGCATTTTCCATCTTTCTTGCTTCCTTCCGTTAATGACAAATTGGTGAGTTTCTTCATAATTCTGTATATTAAATATTAAATTTTAACTAAAAATCAAACAGAAAAATGGACTAAAAAGAGATGACTTTTAAGCTCATCAAACTCCCCTAAACTTAAAATTTTGCTTGTCCTCAAGCAAAGGAAAAGAAAGATTTGTTTGTCCTCAAACAAAAGGACATTTGTTCTGCAGAAGCATTCAATTTAATTGCAATGCAAGGTATGCAAAATTTTCTCTACATCTAACTTCAAGTCCAGTCATGGTCGGGTTCCCTACTCTTCCTGCTATACAAAACTAAAATGTTGAAATTTGTTTTACGAATAATAGACCAGCTTGATTCTTGAATAATGAATTGTTTTTCTTCTCATTTTCATACTGAATCATTTAACTCCCTAAAGTTCTTCACAATTTTGATTGTTTCATTCTTCCAAATTCCATAGGCTTGTTTTTCATATTGATCTCCACTAATGTAGATGATTTCAGCCTTCAAGATCAGTCAGGTCTTTAGGGCTTATATTGTTAGGCTTGGGTAATGGGTAGGATGGAAGGAATTTTTAGGTTAAGATTACCCTGAACATTTTCTCTTCTCTTCTACCCTTTCTTTCTTATAATTCCTCTTATAAACTCCCCTAAACTTCATGTTTGGGACATCTCCTTGATTTCTTCAATTCAGAACTGTATGCCCCCTATTTCACACTTGTAATTTCACTGGGGAATTTCCTTATTTATTACCATCAGAATAGTGCTATGTTTTAACTTTTTTAGGCTTCTAACTCCTTTAGCTGACCCTCAAGTTAGTAGCTCCCATACCAAATGGCATTAGGGTACTAGGTGTTGAAACACCCCTAAGAACTTAATTGTTCAAGAGAGTTAGGCCACAAGATAAAACTTATCCCTAGAAGCCTTCTTTTTTGTTGCATTTTCTGCTCTTTGCCTTTTTTTTTTTTTTTTTTTCTTTTCGGGAGTTCCTCCAACTTCCACTCCCCAAACTTCTTTTCTTCCTCTGAATTCATGGGTAATCATTTACTAGTTCTTTTAACAAGAATTGAATTTCGATGGGTCGTTTCTCATTGGCTTATTTTTGAAAAATCATTCCTGTTTAGCCTAATTCATGAACTAAGGTATATGCACCAAAGATATTAATAAGGATGGGCTGTAATGGCTCAAACTATCCAAGAATGGCTCAGATTACTCTTGTCGCCTGTATCACCTAGATTTCACTCAATCACACCTTAACAAATTTAGAATCTGGATTGAACAGCTGTGACTAACTATAAGGAGTATATTGACTCAGTTTTACTGATGAATAGTTAAGCTCATCGATATTCAACAAAAGTTCCCCTCGACTTATCAGCTCATACTACAAATTCAAAATATGTCTCTGCTCCTTCGTTGTATTACCTTCCTCTATTCCTGACTTATTAGTTAAATATAAGTAATTTTGTGACCTTGTGTTGTAATTTAACTACATGCATCTGGTCTCCTTATTCTAATTTTACTCATTTCAGCTTACTCCTACTCTAACCGTCTTATCCAAATTAACCATGACCTCAGTTTTTATTCTGGAACTATATCCTACCTTGATTTCCCAATCATGCAACCACAAACAAAATAACATTGAACAATCAAATGCAAAGTAGCACAAAACAATTCAATTTAAATTTCTCATTTTATTTCTGATTTTCTTTGCAACTGTTGGATACACAGTAAAGGATAAGGATGTTAATTGCTGGTAGTAAGGAGAAGGTCTATTTTTTTCTTCTTTTGGAAGAGGTAGCAAAATATCGTGAGGATCCGTGTCTAAAGTGTTCAAATGGGTTGGGAATGAAGGAAATTTACTTCCTTTCTTTCTTCTCTTCGGTTTCTCTCTCAACTGCTTCAATGACGATCTCATTAGAGAGGTCAACTTTCTTGCTAAGCACATCCCGTCTCTCCCAAATCATTCATAGTCTTTTCCATTTAGTCATGACTTCTAAGAATTTAGAAAGATTATTGTTAATCAAATCAAATTTCAAGCCATTCCTTCGCTCGTAGGGATCTCGCCTCCCATTAAGCTGCCTCCGCTGCTCAATTTGCTTTCCACTCCTTCAGATTTGTAGTAACTTGAAACCTTTGATTTTGCTCCACAAATTTAGTGTCATGTTCTTTTTATCTCTCTTTTCTAACAATGCTAGAGTTGAGAGTCTCGATCAAACCGTTTATTATGGAGTTTCATGACTCACTTGAGTTTCTGAATGTATCATGATCTCTTCCTTCATTTCTTTCTCGAACCTTTTCCTCGCGCTTTAACACATATTTCCAATCTATTCCTCTTTCGTTCGCTCTTTCCACTCTGGTCTCTTCTTTTCATCTCCAACTCATGCTCCCTTTCTTTTCTGTCTAGTTCTTCTTCCTAATCGTTGGTCTCTCTTCGCCTTCCACATATACTCCTCCGAATTCTTGTTTTAAATTCCACTCTCTCTCTCTTTCTATTTTCTTCTGCATGGCATTTAGAGTCTCCAGTATCAAGTTGTTCTCTGGTGCTCCTCTGGAGCTTTCCCCTTGTTGGAAATTTCTGTTTCTTACAGGAGGAGAACTGGCCAAGGGGATGGAAAAGTCTATAGGGCTGCCTTCATCCTGCCCTTCATTATCTGCAAACATGTAATCGTTGTTGTCAGGTGAGTTCACTGGGTGCTCTGCTCCTTGATCAAGGTCTCTCCTGGTCTCCTTCTCGTCTCTTCACTGGCTTCACCTCCGTTTTCTACCAAAGACTCCCTTTTCCTTTGGTTTCGCCCCCTTGCTAACTCCTCATTATAAGGAGTGCGAAGCCTGGGGACTTCTCTTCTTCCGACTCCCAAGTTCCTTTTACTCCAAATTCTTCAAGCATAAAATCCAGATTTGTTACTGATGAGGAAGCAGACCTTCTTTTTGTCTCTCATGATGACCTCATGATAGAGTTCTATGATAACTCCTATATTGATCTTGTACCCTTTGAGTATGGCATACGTAATACAAATTTTCTTGTTCTCTCAGTTAATTGCAGTATAAATGGTCTATGGAAACTCAAAATACGCCTGAAGTAAAACCATACCTGTTTCCTCGCGAGGCTCCCTGCTCGTAGTTCTTGGCTTTCCTTCTTCTCGTTCTAATCATACTCTTCCATCGCTGAGCTCAATCTTCCGAGATTCGGCTTTTCTAAAATTCTTATTAACTTTTGAGCCATGTTTGTGCATTGTCAAGCCATAGCTTCGTTGATGGCCTTCGGGCCGATGCGAGACCTGCACTCTAACAAAAACAAATGCATCCTCCTCCCTACCATGTTGGAATAAAACTCTCTCACCAGGTTTATATCCTGCTTTGAGCAAGCACAGAGTCTTCCCATCCTCTCTGCTCTATCATCTCCTTGAAAAGCAGCCACCTATTTTTGAATCTCCTCTCTAACAAAACCCTCGTTAGCGAATACTTCTTCCACCGAGAATAAGCCTAATGAGACTAAATCTTCTACTTCTCTTCCTTTTCCCTTTCCCCTTTCTGCCCTTTCTTGAGAAGTCCCCGGAGCTTCGGGTGCTTCCGATGGCGCTTTTCATTGTTCGACGACTCTCATCTAACTCCGTTCTCTTGACAGAGTTTCTTCTTCTCGCGCTTGTTCTGTTCCTCACATTATCTCGTCTAGGTTAGGGACCAAAGGTGGGAATTTCAGCCATTGAAGTGCAAGAGAAAGCTTTTCAGAATGCTGGACCAGCTAGGTTTTCGGAAGTTAAGATCGCAGGAAGACGAAGGCACAGGTTGTGGGTTGAGGAATATAGATAGTTTCCAACAAATTTGCAATTAAATCAATGTTTGTGGGCTGATTAATGCTTCGCTTATGACGGTCGCGATCAAATTCCGCCTCCTGAATTTGAGATCATAAAATTTAGGGCTTTTTGAAATGTGAGTATGTGGCATGTGTCGGATTTATGTCGCGATAACCAGGATGTCGCGACATGTCCGTTCGAATTATCGATGCGAATAAATTCTCTCAAATTTGAAACTCCATTCACCGGCCGCGACATCACAGTGATGTCGTGACATGAATCTCCTTTCCTTACTACCCACTAACTGTTCTTTCAAAACTGGTCACGACATCAATGTTATGTATGGACATTAGCTAATGTCGCGACATGACCCTTTTGTTGTGTCCAAAGCCTTTAATTCAATGATTTCAAAAACTTTGAATTTTGTTCTTGTTTCTAACACACTTAGACATTTATCCGTGTATACATTTCGGTGCAACGAGATTTAACAATTAGTTCAATCATACATGCAGGATTTGGTTTAAGAGAAGGTTACTCCCCTTTTTCTCATGTTGCGACTCCTCTGCAATTTACTGGAATCTTTCCTATAATTGCAATCATGACCATGTTCAACCCTGGTGTAAGACTACTCAGAATAATACAAGATTCTCAAGTTAAAACACAACTAAACTAATAATAATAAAAAAAAAAAATTAAATCTATCCTTCTAGAAAACAATTGAATGTTACCTGTGAATCAAAAGAAATAATTCAAAATTCTAATATCACATTGAAACTTCATGGGTTGCCTCCCATTAGTCTTCGCTTGAGTCCTTAGCTGGACTTGCTGTTGTTGTACTTCTTCTTTTTCCTTAAGAACCAGTAGGAGTTCTTCAACTTCTTCCTCCCTGTTGAGGTAATGCTTCAACCTTTGTCCATTGACCTTGAATTCTTCACCAAGAGCGTACTTCACGTCGCTCCAAATGTAGTACTTGACACCACCTGTGTATGGCCCGCTTCCAATTGGATTTAATTTTCCCGAAATACTTCGGGCCTGAGTTGGAAACAAACGTAACCTGATCCCCTGCTCGAACTCTTTCAAGATTCTTTGATCATGCCATTTCTTTGTCTTATCCTTGTATATCTGAGCATTGTCATGTTTCATTTCTCGCCTTCCAATTCGACAGCTTGGAGCGCTTCTTCTTCCTTTGCAAAATTTTTAAAATCAAATTAACTTCTGACGGCTCCACACATTCATTCTAATTCAAGAGGTAGATGACATGGTTTGCCAAAAAACAACTCGTATGGGGACATTCCAATGGGGAGTTTTGTGGCAAATTCCGCAGCCCAAAGTGCATCATCAAGTTTGGAAGACCAATCCTTCCCGTTTCGTGCCTGCGCCTTTTCAAGTATTCTTTTGATCTCCCGTTTGGAAATTTCGTCATTCATCGGTCTCGTGGATGATAAGCTAAACTCATTATATGCTTGATCCTATATTCACATGAGTTTTGCAAATATTTTGTTCGTGAAATGGGTTCCCCATCACCACAATGGTCCCTGGGTTCCAAACCTCGCTTCAAAATATTCCCTTGCAAGAAACTCACAACCGTGTTAGCATCATTCCTCGACAAGAAATCGTTTCCACCCATTCGAGACATAATCTATCAAGTAGCAAGATATAACAAGCTTCCAAATGAAGGTGGAAGGGTCCCATAAAATCTATTCCCCCAAACATCAAAATTTGTATCACCATAATACTTTTAGGGGCATTTCATTCCCGCGATATTTCCAATCCTTTTGCACGATCACATAGTTTCACCCATTCCGCACAATCTCCGAAGATAGCGGGCCAATAAAACCCCGATTGGAGTATCTTAGAGTCGTTTCTTCTCCTGAAAGTGTCCCCATATGGTGATGCATGGTATTCATTTAAGATGCTGCCTTGTTCACCTCCCCGCACACATCTTCTTATTATCATATCAGCACTTTGAATAAATAATGGTCATCCCAAATATAATATCTCGCTATCGCCTGAAGCCTCTTCTCGTTGGTAGTCGAAGCTCAAGGCATTACTCCACAAGCTTTATAATTCACACACGCATAGCTCATGGAAGTTGGAAGGAAACCTTAAACAATTGCTCATCCTCGGGAAGTTCTCGTTAATCGTACATTGTCATCTTCATCACGCTTTTCTACTTCGATACGGCTCAAGAATCACATTGTCACATCCCTTTTATCTTTATTTCCAAATCAAACTCTTGCAAATGCCAGACTCCATCTTATCGCCTTGGCTTGGCCTCCTTTCGACATCAAGTATTTGATTGTCGCATGATCCGTGTGAATTACCACATGGATCCTAAAATGTATCGCTTCTAAATTTTTCACAAGCAAATACTATAGCTAGCATCTCCTTTCGCCTGTTGAGTAGTTCCTCTTGTGCTTCATTGAAGGTCTTACTAGCATAGTATATGGCCCTCGGGCCACTTTCTCCTTTCTTTGCCCCAACACACCCCATAGCAAAATCACCGGCATCACACATTATTTCAAATCCCCGATTCCATTCCGTGCAAATGTATTATGTGCTCGTACTAACTGGATCTTGATTTCATCGAAAGATCCTTGCAGGAGTCATCAAATTGAACCTGCATCCTTTCAAAGAACTCCCGTATAGTGGTCTAGCTATTTTTGAAAAGTCTTTGATGAATCTCCCGTAAATCCAAGCATGCCCCAAGAAACTTCTACCTCTTTTACCGTGGTGTGGTGCAAGAGTCCTGATAATGGATACTTTGACCGGGGTCAACTTCTACCAAGAGCGTAAATTTGCGCCCAGAACTATACCTTCGCTACCATAAATGGCATTTTCCCACCCAAAGGCAAGTCGCTTGTCTCGTGCATCTTTGAAGCATCGCTTTCCGCATTGTTCGCATCGATCAAAGCCGGACCCATACGTAAAATCATCCACAGAAAATCTCCATCACTTCTTCAACCAAATCTGAAAATAGACATCATGCACCTCCGAATGTAGCCGAGCATTATACAACCCAAAATGGCATCCTTCAAGGCAAAGGTACCATATGGGCATGTGAATGTGGTCTTCTCTGATCCTCCTGGGTGCAATAGCAATCTGATTGTACCCCCTCGAGTACCCATCCGTAAAACAAAAGTGAGGTGGCTCAACCTATCCAACATCTGATCAATGAAAGGTAAAGGAAATGATCTTTTCGTCGGGCCGTATTCAACTTCCTCAGAATCAATACATACCTCCATCCTCACCGTTCTTGTTGGAATCAACGGTTTTTTTCATTTCGATCACAAAGAAACCCTCCTTTCTTAGGAACCACATGGACTGGGCTCACCCAAGGACTATCTGAAATAGCGTAGATAAAGCCAGCATTCAACAATTTGAGTACCTTCTTTCGACTACTTCCTTCATCAATGATTCATTTTCTCTGATGTTCTACGATGGTTTTGAAGTTTCTTCAAGCAAGAATCTTATGCATGCAAACCGTTGACCGATACCCTTCGCCTGTTCACCAAGCTAAAGATTCCTTATGCTTCCTTAATATTTCCAGCAATCTTTGTTCCTCAGCATCACTGAGTCTGGCTGAAATTATCACTGGTCTTTTTCTTGGTAATTCTAAGTAAGCATACTTTAAATGACCTGGCAACTCTTTCAAAACTAGCCCTTCTGTACTGGTCTCTGGCTGGTTTTCCTCTTTTTCACTATTTTCCCCATTATCTTTTCGTCAGGTTAAAGTTCAACACAGCTTCTATAGAATGAAAACTGGCCAGATGGAAATCTCGTAATAGAAATCTTCAAGATACCGGAAATTCATCTCTTTGATAAAAACCGGAGTGTTACAAACATTGATAACATCAGGAGTTGGAAAGTAGAGACAAATCATTTATATTGCACCCTTCCTCGTCTCCTATCTATATTTGTCATACTTGACTAAGCAAATGTACAGCCTTCTTCTCCAACCCTCAGATAAGAACTCCCTTTCCGCATGTCAATCAGAGTGTAGCCTCCAAAGGGCTAGGAATGGCTTTCTCCTAATAATAGGGGTACTTGTGAATCTTCTTCCATGTCCGTAATGATGAAGTCTAATGGGAATACAAATTTCCCAACAAAGGATTAAACACATTCACGATCCCTTCCGGTTTCACCATCGATCCGGTCGCCATTCAGGAAGTAACGCTGTGGGAGTAAGCTCCCTAAACTTACTTCTTGGCAAATGAGGCATCGACAATACTAGCCTCCCGAGTCACAGAGCTTCCTGAATCTGGGGCCCAACAATACAACGGAATCAAGAAACTTCCCCGGTCCTTCATCTTTACCGTAGTTCTTCTGATTACTCCGTGACCGCAAGTGGCAAAGTGAGGATTCACTCATTCCTTCCTACTATTTTTCTTCGCTCGCATGTCCTTCGGGAATTTTTGTACAGCATCCGAGTCACCACTTCAAGAAAAGGCATACCGATCTCTAGCTTCCCGGAAAGTTCTCAAGAACCTTGCAAACCGCTTCCTCCATCTCGATTTCGCATTTTGTGGAAATGGACCTGTGCTTTGATTCTGATGTTCTTCCTTTCTACTCCCCTTCTTTATCATTCTCCATTTTGTCTCTCTTCTCCTTCGGTATTGCTACTTTTGTTGTCACATCATTTCCTTCCTCTTCTAACTCCTTCCCACCCTAAGTCGCACACCATGCGCCTTTCTGCCCTTCCTTGTATCACTGGGGAAGGCATCTTTCCTCCGGGTTTTTGGTTAAAATACCGCTCCTACTTGTGTCTCCGTGTTCTTTCGTGTGGATGCATTGGTAGTGTTCAAAATTTTAGAATTGAGTAGCCATTCCAATTCCTCCAAATCTTGCTCCTCGGAGGTTCAACAGCCTTTTATTGTCTCCCCATAAACTCGCAAAGATCTGCTCCTCGAAAGTCAGCCCTCCTCGTCCCGGTATTCATTCCCGTGGCTCATTTCGTCTCACGTCGCTGGAACCTAGGTGCTTGCCGATACCCTTGATGAGGGCTCGTCCCTCGCTCTTGGCCTTGAGAAGCCCCTCCACCATAATGGCAGAAGTTCTCATGGTTCCCGAAAGGCCGGGTGATAATGTGCCGAAGGTTGTGGATTGGCTTAAATGATAAGCTCTGGCTCACCCAAATAATTAACCCCGCAGCCTCATAAAATTTTCATTCCTCTCGCACTTCCCTTCATTAACTCCTTCTATTGCTCCTATTTCATGAGCAAGGTGTGTCTTTTCTTCTTGCTTGTCTAACCCGTGCATAATGGCATCCACCTCGCCTCCATGGGTCACATCTCGTCACCTCCATGGATTCCCTTCCCTCCGTTGTTTCCTCTTGAAAGCCTCGTGGCGATTTTCTATGTTACATTTGGCCGCATCTTCAATCACCTTTGGCTCTCAAGACTTTTTCTCTTGAATGCTCCACAAAGATGAAGCATCAATGATCCCTTTTGATATATCATTCATGGCATGATATACAATGTCCATCCGAGTCTTCGTGATCTATCCCATGCACGGGACATCTTCTCAAGAACCGCTTGAATCTTCCCAAGCTACATATAGGTTTCTCATCTTCCCCCGCCGGAACACAATGATTTCCTTCCTTCTTTCTGTTGTTAAGGTCAGGGAAAGAATCTACCCCAAGTAGGCCTCATTCAATTCCTCCCAAGTATCAATGCAACCATACGGTAATGATTCATACCATGTAGCCGCTGTATTCTTGGGGGGAGAATGGGAATAGGTGTAATTTATGACTTCGGGTCTCACCCCATTCACTTTAACAAAGATTGCCATCCCAGGAATCTTCCCGTGTGCTCGCTTGATCTTCATGGATGACCAAAGAACCGATGTCTGACCATTGTAATCGCGGCCGGGCTTCAATTCAAAATTATCGGCATCAACTCGCAGTCGTCTCTGATGGCCGAGTATTCTTCCCCGTATAATGGTCCCGTGAATCCCTCCATCAGATCGGGACCGGAGGCCTTCTAACTTCCTCTCGTATGTATTTCAACCGATCCCGCCTTTCTTCTTCCATGGTCAGTTTTCGCCTTTCGTCTTTCTGCTCGAAATGCCCTTTCTATTTCAGGTCACTGAATCGATCGGTGTTCCGCTTTCCTATGCATCAAAGTTTTTCTGAAAGCAAACATACTTCCATTAATAGGATTAGTCAAATCAACAAACATTTTCAATATGGCTCATAAAGTTCATATTAAACGAAATAACAGATAAAACGCTATTTTTGTTCTTTTTCTTTTAAAATGTCCAAATTAATATTTCCTTCTTTGTCCGAATATTGATTTATTAAATCTTTCGATCTCGCAACGCGCCATAAAAACTTGTCAGGACTAAAACATGTTGCACATTTATGCATTAGTTAAAGATGCAAGATTATGACGTTATCACCAAAGGACTACTGCCTAATCCCTAAGAACATATGCCAGCTTGTTGATATTATATATATAAACCACCAATCTCTTAGAGTAAATCCTTTTTTTCAAAGTTGGTTTTAGTGCGATGTGCATAAGTGCAGTGCGACAAAAGTAATAAAATGATTTAAGTGGATATGATCCACAGAGATCTCGAAATTTTAAATCAACTACCACGACTACTGTTCAATATTACATTGGACACAAAATGATAGTGGTCAGCATTAAGTGCTGGAAAGTTAAACGAACAAAGAGAGTGCGGAACTATCAACATCTTTGAGGCAAGAATAGAAATAAATTTCTGTAAGCGAATCTTAGATAGTTATCCTCGGAGAACACATCGGTAAAGCGATGGTAGTGAACTATCGATTCAACGTAGTTACTCCTGATAAAATTTCTTGATTAACTCCAGTTTCAAAATGTCCCAGGCGTTATTAGTGCGTGGATCTCTACTTCACATTTTCTTTCTCAATTCTGACACAGTTCTTCGAATGCGAGATTAAATAACTACTTTTTTAAAGGACTTCCTTAATCTGGGTATTTTTCTTTTGCAATGCTTCATGCCCATTTTGTGGATTTGTTGAGTATCGTTAGAAAGGTCTGAACTCAGATTGTCCTCCCGTGGGATGATGACCTTTCTTAGTTAGATCACAGTCAGTGGATAGATCTATTCTCTTGGGTGATGATAAGCATCTGTTTGAAATCGATCACTCTCATTCCATTGTTCTGTTCAGTGGGATTATCTCAGTGAACCTGAAATCTCAAAGATCTATATGGTGTGTACTGATGCAGTGCTCTGAGTGTCACCGTCCACTCAGTTCACTTGAATCGAAGCGATGCGAATGACTTAGTGTCTTCAGTCAGGACCAATAAACCAAAATAGAGTCATTCATTAGCTGGAAATTAACAGTTTGCGTAATGTTCCTCTGGAAGAGTGGTCATTATCATGTTCACCTTAATGGAAGTACAGGATTCCTCAGTCTGAGATTACCTGATACAGCATTCCCTCGATCATAAGAATGATGCAAATTAGGCTGAAACAATCGAATTCGAGAAATTTGTCTGAACTTCCAAACATTTAATTAGTAATTTGAAAATAAAATAGTGCATTGACATTTCAACCGTAACATCAGTTCGAGAAAATCTGTGAAAAATAAAATACGAGCATAATGCTCTAAAGCTTGTGAAATAGAAAAATTAAGAAAAAGAAAAGAAAAGAAAAGAAAAATAAAGAAAGAAAATGAGCTTTCGGCTATCCGGACCTCTACAAATGCAGTAGCGCGGCTTCTCACGAAATTTGGATATTTGTGTATTTATAGGGTTTCTAAATTGGAGCCACTAATCGGTATAACTTTCTTGTGGTATGATATCCGAGGCCCAAATTCTTGTTCACGTCGCGACCAGTTTCCTTATCGTGACATCATCTGATCGCGACCTCGATCACGTCAGCGACGGTGTACACTATATATAGCCTTGATTTAGTCATTCTGATGTCGCGACATCATCGTCTTATCCGAACCCGGCAAGGCGCTGCGGTCTTCAAGCGATGTCGCCCGGATATCGCGACGCCGATCTCATGTCGTGACATCATCTTATGGAAACGCGGCTTCAAGCGTTCGCTCATGTTGCCACGGCATCATATAACTCTGCATCTTTGATACAGTACCGTTCACGATGTCGCGACGGTCTGTGTATGACATAACTTAGATCCTTTGGGAACTCCTCTACGTTGTTTTCGGTGTCGCGACTTGATCTTGTAGCGACATCGAGTACATTATCGTGACCTTACTTCGCGAAGCTTTACCTTTCAGCGGCGGAGTGCAGTGTCGCGACATCAATTTACTTCTCACGGGGCTTTGGTGGTTGCTCTTGATGTCAGCGACATCGGATTAGTCAGCGACCTTGCTTTATGACTCTGCGGCTTTAATCTGCGTTCTGATGTCCGACATCATATCTTATCAGCGACATCACTTTGTAAAACTTCCTCCTTCAAGCTGAACAGGTCTATGTCGCGACTTGACCTTATGTCGCGACATCGGCCTTCTTGTTCGCGATCTTCATTTGGCGACGCGATGTCGTGACCGCCGTCTGCGGTGCATTCTTGATGTCCGCGACATTGGCGGACCCTTGTCTTGTGGTTGTTCGGTATTCGCGGCATGAGCCGTCCTGCACCCCTTCAACATTTGTTATGATGCTTCGCGCGACCTCGGTTTTCTTGTCGCGACATCGGCTCCCCCAATCTTCGACGCGAGCGGGTGTCCACTGATGTCGTGACTTCAACCTCATGGATTTGAAGCCTTGAGTTGATCTCCTCTTGATATCCACGACTGGCATTAAGTTTACACTGTGACAGTAGTTGTTCTTGATGTCGCGAATCCCGGTCTGTGTCGCTGACATCACACGCTTCTTGTTTACTATCTGTGTTCCCTGTCACGACATGCCTCAATTTCTCTTCAATCTTCCTGAGGTCACGACTTGGCCAATTTGTGTAATCTAAAATGCGCATCGGTGACTCCGCCCGAGTTTTTGTCATTTACGCTCTGTCAATTCTTTGCACTTTTATTCCCTTATTGATGCATTTCCATCTTTCTTGCTTCCTTCCTGCTGTGACAAATTGGTGGGTTTCTTCATAATTCATATATTAAATATTAAATTTTAACTAAAAATCAAACAGAAAAATGGACTAAAAAGAGATGACTTTTAAGCTCATCACATACTATGATTAAGGTTTTCCCTATGGATCGATATTCGTACTTAGGTACACTTTATTACTTGACAAGTGTATACTTGCGCAAAATAGGCACTTTGTACTTCTATTTTCATATCCACAAAAATACAATCACGTAAACACTTATCAAGTTTTTAGTGCTGTTGCCGAGGAAAATTGGTGTTTTTTTCTAATATCAATATTAAGTGCTTCCTTGGTACTTCAGACATTTGTTTTGACTTAGTTTTTAATGCTTTATTTTTTCTTTTTTTGTTTTGAAAACTTATAGGTACGCTAGGTTGTATGCGACGAGAACCTACTGAAAATATTATTCCTTTAGATCCTAAAATCGAGAGAACTTTGAAAAGAATTCTAAGGGACAAGAGAGAAGCAACTATAATGGAACAACTACCTATGGGACCGATGGAAGAAAATAGAGACGACGATGTTGATTCGACTAAAGGGGGTAGTATACATCCTGATGTTGCAAATATGGATAATTTTTTGCCACCTATCAGAAACTATGGTCCCTCGTCTGCGGTTACTCCACCTATGATTAGGAGACCAGCAATACAAGAAAACCTCTTCGAGCTTAAGTCCATCACCCTCCAGTTACTACAAGGAATCCAGTTCCACGAGCTGGCACATGAGGACCCGAATGCTCACGTCTTGAACTTTTTGGAAGTGTGTGATATAGTGAAATATAACAGGCTGAGTGATGTTGCTATTCGGCTTAGATTGTTCCCGTTCTCATTGAAGGATTAAGCCAAGCTTTGGCTCATTTCAGAACCGCTAGATTCAATAACATTAGGGGATGACTTATCGAACAAATTTCTGGATAGATTCTTTCTACTAGCAAAAGCGCAAAGTTGAGAATTGACATCAGTAGCTTTTATCAGTATGAAGGAGAGTCCTTCTATGAAGCGTGGGAGAGATTCAAAGATTTGTTAAAATGCCACTCCCGTAGTTTCACGAATGGATCTGAGTCCGTCATTTCTCTGATAGGTTTGAGTCGTCGGTAGGACTCTTATTGATGCTTGCCTGGCGCGGAGGCGACTATAGGGAAGAACAAAGTGGAGGCTTATCAAATTCTTGAGAACATAACCTTGAATGATTGTCAATGGCCAGTTGAGAGAGAGCGGCAGAAGAAACCGGTACAGGGTGTTTGATTTAGACATGTAAACTTATACCTTTCAGTGTCTACGCTCTCAAGCGACTAAACTACTTAACAATTAGGTTCTCAAGTATCTGTGCATAAATTTGAAGAAAGCCCACCTGCATGTGAGCAATGTCATGGAGCTCACCCCACCTCTTAGTACCTAATGATGAATGCCATGGGAGATTTGACTATTGAACAAGCTCAGTATATGGCGAAGTGCCCTTAAAACCCAGGAACTTGATCATATGGTCAAATTACAATCGGGGTGGAAGAACCATCCTAAATTTTCATGGAAAAATTAGAATACGAAGTAATCCTATAAATGACCAAACTATCTCATTCACCCGAGAGAAGAAGTCGAAGTCTAGATATGAAAATGCAGAACGGTTAGGCGATATGCATATGAATATGATGAAGTCACATGATAAGTTCGAGAATGAGACAGGACATCCTTTGAACAATCAGCGGAACGACCAAAATTGGAGATCCAAATACTGGGCCCCGAATGGCCGTTATTGAACAGAGGCAACGTGGAAATCTACTAGTGCGCAGAGTCAACCCAAGGAGAGAAGGAAATGAGCACTACAAGGTTGTAAACCTTAGGAGTGGTAAGACTATGGAACAGTCAGTTGAGGCTCGAGAAGAGGATGAAAACCCTATGGGAGATGAGAAAAGCAGTGCCGAGATCGCTGAAGATGTTGAAAGTTTAGTAAAGAAACCAGTCTCAGACACACTAGAAAAAGTTGAAGCTCGAAAGCCTATGGATGATGATAAGCCTATTATCCCGTATTTGCAGAGACTGAGAAAGAACAGATTAGATAAGTAGTTTTGGCAAGTTCATGGATATCTTTAAAAAGCTTCCGCCATGACATCCCATTTTACGAGAAGCACTTGAAGCGGAAATCTTAGGGATCGTGAAATTCATGAAGGGCGTCTTATCCAAGAAAGGAAGTTGGGAGCTATGAGGCGTAAACTCTGTCGAGGAGAATGTAGTGCTATATTGCAAAAGAAGTTGCCCCATAAGTTGAAAGATCCAGGTAGCTTCACAATCCCATGTGCTATTGGGAATGCAGTATTTGAAAGAGCCTTGTGTGATCTAAGTGCGAGCATTAGTCTTATGCCGTGGTCGATCTGTAAGAAACTGAAATTAGGAGAAGCGCGCCCGATGATAGTCACTTTGCAGCTAGTAGATCGATCACTAACTCATCCGCGTGGTATCATAGAAGATGTGTTAGTCAAAGTGGACAAATTTATCTTTCCTGCAGATTTCATAATTCTGGACATGCAAGAAGATAAAGAGGTCCCAATCATCCTTGGACAACCATTCTTAGCCACGGGAAGGGCAATGATTGATATGCAAAAGGGCTAAATGAGGTTAAGAGTTCAAGAAGAGGAAGTGACATTCAATGTCTTCAATGCTATAAAGCATCCATGTGATGTCGACAGTTGCTTCCGAGTGGATATGCTAGAGGTACATGATCGTCTAGCCAGGTGGTTTCGCCCGAACCACCATTGGAGACTAACTGACCCTTCCTCGCCCAGAAGATGAGACAGTTCAAGAGTATGTAAAATGGATGGATTCTTTCGGCCTGAATAGAAGAAAGTATTTTGAATCTTTGGTAGCTAGCCTAAGCCGATTGACTCCTTCTATTGAGAAACCCCCTATTGTGGAAGAGAAGCAACTCCCCAATCATTTGAGATATGCTTATCTTAGGGAGGAATCTACACTACTAGTTATCATCTCATCCTCCATCTCTAATATGGAGGAGGAGAACTTGTCAAAGATCCTTAAGGAGCATAAGGAAACTATTGGATGGTCCTTAGCTGATATAAAGGGGATCATGCATCTATGTGTATGCACGAGGATGTGTGGAGGAAGGCAACAAATGACCAGTGGATGCCCGAGCTCTTAAAATCTTCCATGAAGAGGTAGTTTGGAAGGGAGGTACTTAGGGTGTTAGATGCAGGAGTGATACACCCTATCTTTGTCAGTTCATGGGTGGCAGGCCACCCGTTCGGGTGGTGCTTGAAAGGAGAGTTCTGATTGGTAATAAATGAAAAAGCGAATTACTCTGACCCGGAAACGATTCACGGGATGGAGGATTTGTAATTGACTCGGAGGGTGAACAAAGTAAAGCGAAAGGACCATTTCCTACCATTTATTGATCGGATGTAGATGAGCTAGCGGGAATAGGTACTTACACGCTTTGCGAAATGGATACTCGGGTGCCAATCAGATCACCATAGCCCCGAGGAAGATCGGGGAGAAGACCACCTTTACGTGCCCTTAACATAACATTTGCTTTCGAATGCCATTTTAGGTGTATGCGCGGGAACCTTTCGAGAGATGTATGATGGCGATATTTACCGGACGTGGTTGAAAAATTGATTTGAAGTCTTCATGAGATGATTTCTCGGTGATTGGATCTAAAATTGATGGCATTTGCCTCCATAATCGCGTTAGTCTTGAAAGGTGCATACAAACCAATTTAGTTTTAAATTTGGAAAAGTACCGCTGCTTGGTGAGAGAGGCGAGTATTGGGGCGTCACATATCGGAAGAGGAATTGAGGTTGTAGAGCGAAGATTGAGATCATAAAAAGTGCCTCCTCCCACATCAATAAAGGAATCTACGAGTTTCTGGGCCCTACGAGGTTTTTATAGGCCCAGTTCATCAAGATTTCTCCAAAGTTTCAAAACCTTTGTTTAATCTTTCATGCAAGGTGTTCTGCTGAGTTCAATGAGCCATGCATGAATGCTTTGAGTCGTTGAAAAGAAGCCGACCTCGCACTTATAGTGTCGCTTCAAATTGGAACCTTCCATTTTTGAACCATGTGCGAAGTGTTTACTTTGCAGCTGTAGCCTCTGGGGTCAGAGAAAGAAAAAGTCTTCTATGCCATTTATTATGCCAATTGAACGTTGAATGATGCACAATTCAATTATGCTACTATAAAGAAAGAATTGCTAGCTATTGTGTTTGCTTTTGACAAATTCAGACCTTATCTTATAGAAAATAAAGTTATTATGTTCACATATCATTCCACAATCAAATACTTGATGATTAAGAAAGATGCAAAACCTAGACTTATCAAGAAGTTCTATTAAAGAGAATTGACGTGAGATTCGAGATAAGAAGGGTTCCGAAAACATGGTAACCGATCATCTGTCAAGAATGGAAACTCCAGAAACAGTGCAGAAATATCATTTGCAAATTGATGACACGCCCTAGGCTGAACAGATAATTATCTTGTCACATGACAGCATTCCCATGGCTCTGGGCTCTAATATTAGCCACCACATTCGTCTACCTTATTACTCCACCTGACCTCACTTATCAACAAAAGAAGAGATTCTTTGCAGAAGTAAAGCACTATTTCTGGGAAGACCCAATCCTCTTTAAATAGTGTGCCGATTAGATTATTAGAAGGTGTGTGCTAGAAAGTGAAGTTGGTGAGATACTAACGCATTGCCACTTTTTATAGTGTGGGGGTCATTTCAATGGACAGAGAACAACGGCTAAGGTACTGCAATTAGGTTTTTATTGGCCTTCTATATTCAAAGATGCACACTTGTTTTCAAAGTCCTGTGATCGGCGCTCGTGCTAGACCTTAATATTGATGACGAATGCCATTGACAAATATTCTCGAAGTATAACTTTTTAATGTCTAAGGCATTGACTTTATAGGTCCATTTCAATCGTCCTATGGGCACAAGTACATACTTTTGGCAGTGGATTACGTGTCCAAGTGGGTGGAAGCCATTCCAACCATTACATGTGATGTGCTAATACTCGTGCTTTATTAGGAGTAACATCTTTCATGTTCGGACTCCTAGAGCAAGAATCACGATGAAGGCTCCCATTTTTATACAGCTGCTTACCGCTTCCTCAATAAATACTGGGTGAAGCATCATATACTTAGATATCACCCCAAAGCAATGGGCAAGTCGAGGTATCAAGATAGGAGATCAAGAAAATTTTGGTGAAAAGACACCAATGTGACAAAGAAAAGATCTAGGCTTAACAAATCGATGATAATTTTTACGCTTACCGAACAAGCCTTTCAAGACCCTATCAAGTATGTCCCCATACCGAATCGTCTATGGCAAGGCCTGCCACCTACCTGTAGAACTGGAGCACAAAACATACTAGGCAACTAGAATGCTGAACATGAATTTCGAAATTGCCGAGAAATAGAGGATGCTTCAGTTGAATGAGAAGGATGAACTTAAGCAGAGTGCATATGATAGTTCAAGAATCTATAAGGAGAAGACCAAAGCGTGGCATGACAAGCACCTAATGCATAATGAGTCAAAACAAGACAATGCATTTAACACCACTGGCTGAAATTGTTCCCTCAGTGAAAACTCGTGTCAAGATGGTCTCGACCGTTTGTATCACTAAAGTCTCCCATACAAGAGTGCTCAGCCGATGCACTCCCGAGAGAGGCCTAATTCAAGGTGAATGAGCAGGGAGTGAAGATTTATCTTAGCGATTAATTCGAGAAGCATAAGTCCACCACAAGTTTGAAGCTAACATAAGCAATGCTTGGGATCATGAAATTTTTGTTGGCTAGAAGTGGTCTATGGTTGGGCACCAGTTAAGCGGACACAACTCGTCTAGCTGCACCACGTGAAACAGTGCCGCCTTACTGGAGGCAACCCAAACCCAAATTATCAAGGGTCATCATTTTCTTATTTTTAAGTTTGCTAGGTTTAATTCTTGTTTGTTTTAATTTTTGATGCATTTGTGTTTGGAGGTTTCGAGGCTCCGAGGTTGCTTCGTAGGGGCTTAACGAGAGATAGCATGACAACCAGGCAAAGCTTCTCAGGAGGAGTAGATCTGAAATGCTGCTCTCACTGAAAGATATAGACTAAAAGCACTCAATTTATTATTCAGCAGAGCCTTACAATTCCTCCCCGCATTTATGTCAAAGTTGAAGAGAACTGTTTGAAATGAATAAACTCGACTTATGTTTCGTAATTAATAATGGGGATTATTCCACATGCCACCGCAGTTCACGTCATTCAAGTAGTAAAATTGGATGTAAGTCCGCATATCATTCCCACTTTAGACTGACAAGAATTAAGTTCAACTAAATCCCAACTACTGATCCATACTACTTATTTGAACCTCCATGTGACGCGCTTTCTCAACTTAACTAGAAAAATAATTATTCTAGTAAATACAATTTAAAAGTAAAGAAAGTTGAATTAAGTGATAATAAATAAAATAACAAAAATAGATCGGACTTAATCGCCTTGGTGAGAAATGAACACTATCAAGGAAGCATCAGAAATAACAATTTATAATAATCGTGCATTGTTAATTGCTTTGTGATGGATTTGATCTGTCCAAGATGCTCATCAATGCAATGTGAGCTCTCCATTATTCATCGACTAGAGGTCCTCAGGCTTCTTCAAGACATGGTTCAACTAATTACTTATGTTATGCAATAATCTTACAAGATCTGGTATTTTTCTTTTCCTCAATACTATACCCATTCGAGACTCCGCAAATCTCTTTGCTTCCGATGTAAGGGTTGTTGCAAAAATTTCTACAATCTTGATTTGATAACTCATCCTTTAAATTTAGTGGATATTTCCATTCCTTATTAGATCTCACTTTAATGATAGGTTCAGAGCTTTCCAACATATTATGTGAAATCTCGACATTAAATTAATAAGCATTCTCCAACATCAATTATGAGTGAATTGGGATTTTATCTAAGTGAACTCTCAAAGCTCAATAGTTCTTCAATGGTAGTTTTAACATACCCACCAAATGAATATTCCCAACTCGTGAATCTCCATCTCCGTCACTGGGAGGTCTCCTCAAAATCGCAGCAGGATACATACTCTGAAGTGGTATTCGATACTACTATCGAATAAATCCATTCGAGCAACACATCAACCAAATAAATTCAATCCGTGTAATTCTCTCTAATCTTCCATTCAAAAGATCGTAGCTACCAATAAATCCAATCTAGTAGCCGTGCTTCTCAATTGCAGAATCACAATCTACAATGGAGTACACTCAAGAACATCCATCAGAACTATAATTCCCTAAGAAACGAATTCCAAAATTGTCCTCGAACTCGATTCCAGTCAGAATGGAAGAGAATAAAGATCTAAATTTACTTCTACATTCTAAATGACACGGTTCGGGATCCAGAAAGAAAAGAAAATAAAAGAAAAGAAAAGTCTATTTTGCAACATACGCCCTAGTCTTCCTCGCCTCTGATAGACAAATGGGTTTAGAAAAATGTGTCGCTTTACTTTCAAAACTGCAGTACTCCTATTTATAACCTTCAAAAATTGGGGCCTGATTCCAAGGCTCTAGGTGGATTTCCCTAAAAATAAATGGCCTAGCCCTTGTTTAGGTCGCGACCTGAGAACGATCTTGCGACATGAAATCCCTGTCTCGGCATGCCAAGTCCCGTCGTGACCTTACGGAACTCGGTCGCAACGCTCTTCACTTTATCCTTTGCAATTGTTGAGCTGGGGACTGATGTTTTCGCTGCGACTCTGTTTCTTCAATTGCATTTTGATTAGTGGTCACCACATGAATTTTCATCGTGGATTATGTTACCGACAAGTAGTGAGACTCGGTTACGCACCTCCTTTCTTTGCTCAGAATTTGTCGCGACTCCAATTACGTCACGACTTGGCTCTTTGTCTCTTTACTACATTCGTGTCGTGATTCGATTCATGCTCCGGACATCATTTCTATTGTTGGGGCCTCTTTCTCGTCACAACCCTCTTTAGGTCAGGACAGAGGTCGTGACATCATTCACTGTTTCAGCCTCCGCTGTGTCGCGACTAGCACTGTTGGTCATTTGCGCTTTATCGCGACATGGACATTAGGTCGCGACCAAGTGAAGTTTCTTAATTACTCGTATTCTGCCGCTACTAAAAGCATGTCTTCCAATTCATTCTTTCTTCCTATCCAACAGAACCTCATTTCGCCCCAACAGCTTCCATTCAATTTTCTATTTCTAGTCTCGACCTGATTGTTCTTCCCTTTGCTGAAATTTATGTCGCTGATCTCAGTTCCACATGTCTCACATAATTGTTTGTTGTTCATCAGATTTTGTGTCGCGACTCCGATTCCCTTGTCGCGACATCATTTATGCTCGCTGCCCACTCATTCTCGGGTCACCGCCCTTTCATGTTGCGACTTAAAATTGTTTGTTTTTTCATCGTCCTGTCACGACATGGGATTTAGGTCGCAACCTAATCGTTTCTTTTCCTTGCTGAAATTTATGTCGCGACCTTAAAAGTATGTCGTGACATCATTACTCCCCATCCTATCGCGAACTTACTCTCTAGTCACAAAAGTTTCAATTCAAATTCTTCTTTCATCGGGTCGTGACTTAAAAAGTGTGTCGCAACTAAATGGTTGCCTTCTATGTCACCCATTCCTCATTTTTATGTCACACACCCCTCTCTGCGCAGCCAGTCATTGATCCCTAGTTCACATTTTCAAAGTTGCGACTCAAAATCGCAGGTGTTTATTTTCATCGCGACACGGCTCATACTAAGTAGTTTTTTAATCTACTACAATTCCCGTTGCGAATTCTCAAAAGATGCTCACAACCATTCTTCCTTCCTTCCAACAGAACTCCATTTTCGAATTTCACAATCAGCCTCCCATCAATTCATTTTCTTTCTGGTCGCGACCTAGAAAGTGTGTCATGATCGAGTAAAGGGCCCTTCTTACTTGTTTTTCCTCTTGTCGTAAAGGGCTCAAACTTAGTTTAAACATGTTTTAACCGTTTAGGCCTATTTTTATGTCGCGACATGAATGCCTAGTCGAGACCTCGATTGGTGTCCTCGTACACATTTTGTTGCAACATCAATTTTGTCGCTACCAACAATGTCTTTCCGTGTCGCGCACTAAACTGTCGCCACACGATGGTGGCTCTTCTTACCTATATGCTTTTTGTCTCAGCCATGAAATGTAGTCACGATATAAATACTGTCGACCTTGATCGAGTCTCCAGTAACTTCTATATTTTTGTCGCAACCTTAAATTTCCTGGTAGAGACCTTGTAAGCTTAGTCATCAACCATTCATAGTCGTGACCTCAATTATCTATTAGAACCAGTCGTTTTCTGTCGCGACTAATGGTGTCATACATGAAATCCTTCCTTGAAGCCCTTTTTCCGTCTCAATAACTCTTTTGTCATATTAAATTTTCATTTAGTATAGTATGACTTTCGTCGCGACCTCGATTCTCAAGGCGACTTCACTCGCCATTGAACCGCTTTCACTTCGATCCCGTCAATTCTTTCACGTGTTATAAATTTCGCAGTATCATAAATTTGGTAAATAGCACATATTTCTGCATAAAAACAAGCAATTACATTGTAATAAAGATCATAAAAAAGGAATAAAAATTCAATGAGTTTTTGACTCATCAAATTCGCTCAAACTTAAAATTTTGCTTGTCCCTAAGCAAAGAAAAGAAAGATTTGTTTATCCTTAAACAATTAAACTTTATTTTGAAGGACATTTTTCTGTTATACAATACAATCTTTTCTTATTCCACCCCTTGACTTGAACAAGAAGATTGTAGTATCATTTCAAACTTTAGTTTTCAACTGAGAAAAGGAATGTTTTCAACCTCTATTACAAATAAACTGATGAATACTGCATGAAATGGGGCTTCACCAATAGGATTCGTTCCGTGGAGTGTGTAGGTCTTCTTTCTTTTCATACTCTGTTGAATTAGTTAATCTTTCTAGGGATCTCTAGAAAACTAGTCAAAAGTCCTGATAGGCTTGTTTTTCATATTGATTCCCACTAATGTAGGTAAATTCAACCTTTCAAGATCAAAGAGGTCTTTTAGCTATAAGGTCGTTTGCATCAGGACAATTGGAAATTTAGGCTGCAAATTACCCAAATTCCACTCTTCCTTTATGTATAACGGCCTTCATCTTTCATCCTTTTCATTCCTTATAATGCAAAACTCCCTTAACTGCTTCAGACATCATCTCGATGTCAGTGGATCTTTGTTTGCCACTCTCAACTTATCGCCTCGCTCCTTTACCAGAACCTTTTCGGCTTTCTCTTTATTGTCAAAGAATTGAATAGTGCAAATGCCTTGTCTCTTTTGCAGCTTTCACTCAGAGAACTTTCGGGTCAGCAACTCCATACTAGTCGGCATTAGGTACTACGTGTCAACACCCCTACCAGCCAATTTGCTCGGGCAGAGATAGGCCACAAGACAAACTCCTATTCTTTCAACTTCTTCTCTTCTTTTCTCTAGTTCTTCAATTTATTTTTCCTCATATATCCTTGTAATCCAAAAAGAAATATATTCCCCCAAATCCTGTTCCTTTTCGCACAAGAAACATTCTTATTCGAAACCGAGTAATTCTAGTGGTTCTTGTCAATGATTATCAAGGTGAGGGATTTCGTGTTTCTAATTGCTACTATTTGAAGAAATTAGGCATTTTTGGCTCAAAGCATGGAACTAGGAGTGTGTGGTGTATGCCTTTATTATAATGAGGGTAGGTTTTGAAAAGGTTCAAACTTCCAAAGATGGCCTATATCACTTCGTTAGTTGTTTTTTAGTTAGATTTCACACTTTCAATAATCTAACAAGTTCTAGACCTTGCACCCTTGATTGTGAATCATCCTAAAAGATGTTCCTAATCCTCCCAAAGTTGTGTAAGAATCCTTTTCTTAACCATGTGTATTGTTTTTCCAAGATTTTGTCACCGACTTACCTTACACATACAACTTCAATCATCTTATTTGTTCTTTCAATTGTATATACTTTTTCCAAATTCCGCACTTCCTGAACTTAATTCTTAAACTAAAACTGCAACTTCTTACTACCAATGAAGCCCACTCTTCTTTCTCTCTCAAAGATTACTGGGATTTAATCGTTGTTTGTTATGCCATTTCACCAATGAAAGCTAAACACACAAATTCATTCCCTTCGTACACTAAGTACACAATAAAGCAACCCAATTTACTAACTCAAATCAATCAATCCAAACCATTCACATTTTATCAACCATATTCAACTACCAGGTCCCAATTGAGCAGTTCAATAATGCATATGTTATGGTTGCAACATTATTGAAAGTAACAAACCAAATCATCCAATTAACAAAACACTTCACAAGACACTTTTTAATGAACTTTTTTGAACTATATTAATGATGTTGAAGAAATACAATGGGAAAAAGAAAAAGTATAATTGTGCTATCTCACTCCTCCCTTCTCTTATCAGATTTTTTTGGTATGATGTTGGGAGGATCTAAGTCAAAGCTTGCTAAACACGGGTAAATTGGGAGGCGTTATGTCCGGTCTTTTCTTTCTCAGGGTTCACTCTGTCAAGAGATTAAATCATTTGTTAAATTCACAAGACTGATCAAGGTGTCTTGTTTCAAGCCCATTTGATTCACTGTTCTTTCCAACTCAGAGATACAACCCAGCATGTTTGATAAATTTTTGTTGATCAAATCCAAACTCTCATGCCAGATTTTTCTTCTATAAACATCATTATCTTCCAATTCTTTATCTCTATCCTTCATCAACTTCCCAAACTCCTTGAATTGCTCCTTATACAGGTATTTGAAGGCTTGAATCTTCTTTAGCATGTTACCCTCCATCTTAGCTTCTCTTTTCCTCAGAATGGTAAGCACTTCTTCATCTCTTCTAAACTGGTTGTTGTAGAAGGCTTCCAAACTGACCTTCATCTTTTCTCCTTGTTCTTCCTCTCTCCTTTTCATTTCTTCTCTCCATTCTTCCTCTCTCTATCTTAAAGTCTGCTCAAATAATTGTTCTTTGCTCCTGAATTCAGCTTCTAAAAACTCTTCTTTGAATTGCTGCTATTTTTCCCATTTATGTTCCCTTTCTTCCACATCTTCTTCATCATCTCTGCATTTCCATGATTGTTCTCTCCTTCGAGTTTTCTACTTCGCTGTGGAAATTTATGTCATATCAGTAGGAATGGTTCGGGCTCATTCGAAATGCATCTCTTCCTCTTTCGCCGGAGGAATTTGCTCCGAATGGTCATTTCCTATTTCCATTCTCCTCAATTACTGGCTCTACTTCACCCATCCCCTTTTGCTTTTGTTTATGGGTCCTCGTCACTCCCGCAAGGGTCGAGGAGATACTGGGGGCATGTTTGCTCTCTTATCCCATGATCCTCACCCCAACGAAGACGATAGTCACGATTGGCTGTCAGTGAGGGATTAGTCCTCTTTGTCAGCTAAGTATCCTCCGATCGACCCCTCAATTAAACCTTCAACATTCATTTTATAGCCCTTCAAAAGGGCATATAGAATGATTGCCTCTTGTTTCCTCACTGCACAGAGATGTTTAGTTGGAAGGATTTCATCAGAGATAGGAAGCAGAACCAAACCTAGCTTCTCGCTGAGGATCCTCCGTTGATACAAGAGCGAGGGTTCTTCCCATGGTTCCCCACTCCCTCTCGCCCAGCCAATGAGGTCTATAATCTTCTCATGATCTGGGTTTTCTACCAGTTTTTTAAATTTGGAACCGTGCTTTAGTTTGAACATCTCATTGATTCTTTTGTGTCCAAAGGGTAACCAGACTCCTTGCACGTAAACTGTGTCTTCTCTCATCCCCACCATGTTTTGCGTAGAATTCCCTGGCCAGAGCAGAGAATCCAAGCGCCGTGTGTGCACAGAAGCTCTCCCAACCTCTCTTTTCTATTTTCTCATAAAAAAGGGGAGATTAGCTTCCCAAAACCTCTTTCGCCGACGTAAGCCCTTTGTCGCCCAAGACCTTAGTCCATAAATCCTTAGTTTCTACAGAGACAGTCTTTGTCTTCTTTCGATTCTCCTTCTTCGCCTTTGCTCACAATTCTATCTTTTATGGTCCTTTCTTTCAACCGGGTTCTCCATTTCCGATCGGTTTTTGGTTCTCGCACTGGCTATAGTCTCAACCGAGGTTCCAAGATGAACCTCCTCCACTCCTCGCAGTTCACTCATTAGTTCATCTATTATTCTATTAAGATCCTGAATGTGGATTCGTTATTTGCAAGGGTGAGAATTTGGAATTGGCATTAGTTTTAGGTTGTTTGTTGTCGAAGAGATAAGGAGAATGGAAAGTCAAGAAGATGTAACTAGATCGAGTTCGACAAAATTGGCTATTCAGCTTCGCTCTTATGACGGATGGGCTCAATGTCATCATTGTCTTATGGAATGTCACACATTAATGCCTACGTTATAACACTAATTGCTAACACTAAATGTCCCATTTAAAGTTGCGTACGCCTCAAATTAAAGGTTTAAACCTCAATCTTCTATTTATTTTTAGACAGCCCCGGGTCGCTACCTACTTAGGGTTTGTCGCCAACTATGGTCATGGCAAATAAATTGAAGTCGCGACCTATTTCTCTCTTTCTTTAGTTTTTTTTTCCTGATCGCGACCTAAATCTCAATGTCGCGACATTGTGCCTTATCTCAGTCTTTTAAAACTCACACATTGTTTCGCAACCCGATATTAATGTTGTGACCTTCTTTTGGTCTTGTTGTGACCTTAAAGCAGGAGTCACAACACTAATTTCTAACACAATTGTTTTAATCGAAATTGGTCATGACCAATAAATTGATGTCGCGACCTGAAATTTCTTATTCTCTTGTTTTCAATTCAAACCCAGATCGCAACCTCAAAAGCATGTCAAACCTAGAAAATTTTTTGGTCTTTAGGAACAGTTCAAACTCATACAAGACTAAATCAATAAACCCAATTCAAACAAACAAAAATAATCAACCTTCAGCATTAAAATATGCAACAAATTAATTCATGAAGCATCAGATTCAACAGTGAATTTGGAATACCATTTCCCCTAAAATTCAATCATGCATTCTCATTAAAGACAAGTTTAAAGGGAACTGTAATTACCCTTATGGTCTTCAGGCATATCAAGTAAAACATAAATATGTATCTATCTCTCACTATGCCCTTACCGACCAGAAGCACAAAGCAAGAGGAAAAACATAAACAATATTCAACAATAAACTAAAGCTTAACTAGAAAACTTAAATTTTGAAAAAAAAAAAAAACTTAGAAAGAAATTGTGATATGGGTTGCCTCCCACAAAGCTGCTCAGTTTTGAGTCCTCAGCTGGACGTACTGCTATAAAGTTATTGTTTCAACAAATTTCTTCCACTTTGAACTAGGAATCAATCATATTTCTTCCAAGATACTCGCTTAATCGCGACCATTCGAAGGACCTAACCCGAAGCCTTTCCTAACTCTTGGGACTCCCCGCACTCCATGGATTCAAAAAAAAAAAAAACCTTTCATTTCTTTTAAACCTTTTTAAAAGTTAATCCGTGGAAAGAACCCATTTATACAGTTACGTTTTCCATTAAAATCTTATGAAACATGGTGGGGAATTTTTTTTTTGTTTTAAACATTAAACCCTATATAGAAAATCTACGTAGCTTCCTCTCGCTTTTCTGACATGTCCCACTTACAACACCTATAATAAAACAATTTAATTTACTCCACATCCAACAATGGGACATCAAGTCCAATTCACAACCAATTTCAAATCAACTTTAAAATCATTTTCTCGAACACTATAGATATATAAACAATCTTTAAAACCCATAGTTAATACAAAATAAAGGTGCACAAGTAGTTATTTACAACAAAACTATACATTTTCAAAAGTCAGGTCTTTACGCGAGGCGTGAAAGTCACCGGTCCAAAGGATGCTCGAACCCGCACGCGCTCTCTCGCCCCTTGAAAACATTTGAAAAGCAAGTACGAAATGAGCTTAAGCCAGAGTAATACCATAGGAAAATAATGTTTCTAGATATGGTTCAAATACAATGTGTAAACAATGTATAGAGATCTCATTTCCATAAACATTTACTTTGCATTCTTTTCCTTTCTATTCAAATACAACGTGTAAAACAATTCTGTATAGAGATCTCAAATTTCTATAAACATTTACTTTAGCTTTCTGCCTCATATAGTTCAAATACAATGTGTGTCATCAATTGTATCAACATATCTTTTCAATATACTTTCTTTTCCTTTTGGATAGTCATATCAATGGAACGCCTATCGATAACCACCAGTTTAGTCCGTGAAAGAACCTCGGGAAAGCAGTCTTCGATCAAGATGGCCGAGAACCTCAGAAATCGTGCCATCTGGGTTAACCACCGTTGGCCCATGAAAGAACATCTGAGAAGCGATCTTACGATCCTTGATGGCCCCGAGGAACCTCCGATAAATCGTGCATTTCTTTTAAATATCATTGCCGCTGTAGATAAATCACATTATGCGTTAGTAGCTTTCGTACTTTTGCGTGCATGGCAATATGCATCACTCTTCCCTTCCACTCATAAAAAATTCGCCCTTTCCCATGTACTGTCTGGCGTAAAATTACTGCTTTAGTGGAAGCTTTCCTTCGCTTATCTTTGTAACATGGGGTAACCATGGATTGAACCATTTTTTCATATAAACATGTATATATAAAATATACATTCATAAGCTTATTTCATTTTCATATGGAAACCATAAATCATGCTTTATAAAACTATGGAAACCATAATCATTTCATATTTTCTCAACATAATTTAAAGTCAAGAAAACCACATTTTTTTTTTCATTTGAACATTTATAACATAGATATGAAAACATATACATTGGTAAACATTAATATATATATATATATTCATAAACATTTACATTTTCCCTCACCTTAGTTAGTTAAGCCCTTTTTTCCTCCTTTAAACAAAATTTTTCACCTTCACCCTTGTCCTTTATCACCTTATCCCTCTAGTCACATTATCATAAAATCTATTAACATCCATGCCTTGTCCTGTTCGATTAAACCATTAGTATACTATACTTCGAAAGCGACCCATAAGCATTTAATCACTTCCAATTGATTAAAATCAATTGAACTCAACCTCTTTGTTCTCATGATTTTCTTATGCTAACTCATAGCAATTACTACCCCATCGTAGCCCGGCATACTGGCGAAATGGTCATGCAGCTTTGAGAAATATTCACATCGGCCTGCCAACTGACACACACTTGGTGTAAACATAAATTTTCAGCCATGTTCTGAATCATCCCCGGTACTCTGGGAATATGGATAGAATCTTGACTCGATAGGCTCTCCATGGTCAAGAACACGCAGCGGGGTTCGGATGAAGAAGTTATGGCCTTTTCATTCAAAACTGGTCAATTTACTCTGTTTACACTAGAAACAGTCTGTGATACCCGATTTCAGGGGTCTTAATCCATAATTTGATACTTTTTCTTTGTTCTCATTTTGGGAATGCGATTCTTAGGTTCTTCTCCAAGCTGGAATCAGAAATCAGATCATAGCTGAGATATATCTAATGACCGGAATTTACTCGGTTTTCAAACGAATGACTATGCGAGAGCATGCATTCTCATTTGAATGCATTTACGAGTCGATTGGTTGAATTTGGATTGACCTATTTCAGGAAAAATGTTCTCCTATCGTCTAGTTTACTTATCAATTTGAATCGCTCGATTCGGATGAGTGATGGAGATTATGGCCAATCTGATCATGGAGTCGTAAAAGAGGCAGGAAGCTGTGCGAGCATGTAGCTCGCTTTGAATGCATTTCGGAGTCGATTGGTTGGAATTTGGATTGACTATTTCAAGGAGAAATGTTCTCTATCAGTCTAGTTTACTTACCAATTTGAATCACTCAGATTCGGATGAGTGATGGCCAGATTATGACGAATCACAGTCATGGAGTCGTAAAAGCGAGCGGAAAAAGCTGCTGAACATAACTCCACTTTAGATGCGGTTTGAGTCCAAATAGGTCGAATTTGGATAGGCTATTCAAGGAGAAATGTTCTCCTATCAGTCTAGTTTACTTAGCAATTAGAATCACGCAGTCGGATGAGTGATGGCGAGTTATGGCGAAATCACGATTATGGGGTCGGAGAAAAAAACTTGTGACATCTCCTTGGACACACCATGCCCTTAGAGCGAAATTAACCTAGTAGGAGAAAAACCACACCTCGGAATGGCGTGCTTTCAGGGACCGCGCACTTCCTCCGGTTTCCATGAAAGCTCGAGACCTTGGACCTTGGTAGAATCAGAGTGATTATGGTATCCACAGCGTAGCCCTAGGTGCGTAGATCGGCTTTAATTCTCGAGACTCTTAGGGTGCGGCAAATGAAATCATATTGAATCGAAGAGAAGAGCTTGGCTTTCTCTCTCTCCCTCTCTCTCTCTCTCTCTCTCTCTCTCTCTCTCTCTCTGGTTTGGATTAGACCAAAATGAGATCTTTTTGGTAGGTTAGATTTTTTAGGCTATTTATACATGAGACATGTAGTAAATAGAGACAAAATCATTTTTAGGTGATATATCTCAGAAAAATCGGTTTTCGGTAGGCCGAGAAGAAAAAAGAGGAAAAATCGATCGAGGAAAAATCGGGAAAAATCGATCGTCGTCGATTTTTAATGAAAATCGAAAAAACCGATTTTCCTCAAATCGCAAGCTAGCGTAGACACGCAGCGCTTGTGTTGGAATTTCTGAAAAAATATCGGTAAAATATCGGTAAATATCGGTAAAATATCAGTAAATATCGGTAAATATCAGTAAAATATCGGTAAATATCGGTAATTACTATTTTGACTCCAAAAAATTCTATAAATCAGATAAAATCATACAATCTCTTTACAAACTCATCCATACATCCAAGCTCCATTTAACTCTCAAAATTGTTTTCTTTGTGTTTATCTCGATAATTTGAAAGATCTTATTATGAATATTATCTTCGCCAGATGGGATCCCTTCATCAAATAATGTAATGGGAACCGCCGGTCTTCATTTTAGTTTTAAATTTTATTGTAATGTAATTTCTTGATAAATTATAATGAATATTGTTTTGATAAGTGTATATTTGCTTATTTATGTCTTTCCATAGTTCGACAAAGTATTTACATGAATTTCAAAGTATTTTTATTAATTTTCGTTTTACCGATATTTTTGTCAAAATATTCACCGATTATGATATATCCGTAAAATCCAAGTAACGATATATCCGTAATTACCGATATTTTATTCCTTGCTCACGTCGCGCCACGTGTCACGTTTCTTTTGGTCTATTTTCGTCCTGAAATAATTTATTTCGTTCCGGTTTCAGTTTCATCTATCTTAAGTGGACATTATTTAAATATTTGATATTTTTCGGGATTTTTCTAAAATCTCGTTTTCGGGGTCCATTTGACACACGTCGTCTCGAATTTCGTGAAAATTTAGTATCTCGAATTGATGAAGTCGATTGGGTAACTAGATTTCACGGATTAATTCATGATGAAGTCCCAGTTTAAATTAAATCAGGATGTAGAAATTTCAGATTTTCTATGGCAAATTACCATTTTGCCATTTTTAAGGTATTTTGTACTTAAGCGTAATTTTGTTTTAATGCATTTGAGCTCTTTGAACTCAATACATTATTATGAACATTTTTTTTATTTTCGGAATTGTTTCTGAAATTACTATTCATTGTTGTTTCAATCAAATACTGGCGATCGAAAACAAAATTTTTATTCATTGAAGCGTAAATTCGGGGTCTGCAGTCCCTTTAAACTCTTCTCCATTACTTGGTTTTTTAATGTCACTACTGAAGGTTGTAATTCCCGCTCTTGTATAAGGTCCACTCATTTGATTTAGTTTCCACAGGAAGAAGCTTTGTCACGAGTTAAATAACGGACTGATCTCTGCACTTAAATTCCCTCCTCGAAATCTTGATCTTGTTTCTTTGTCTTATCCTTGTAAATTCTAGCATTATCATAAGCTCATTCTCAGACTCTTCCAATTCATTAATTTGGAGTAGTCTTTCTTCCTTAGTAGCTTTGGATTAAAATTTAACTTCTTGATAGTGACATAGCTTTGTGCAATTGAGGTAGGGTGACAAGGTTTTATCGAGACAGTGCAGTATGGGGACATTCGATGGGAGTTTTATATGCGGAGTCTTGTAGGCCTGATGCATCGTCGGGGGCTTTAAAGACCCGATCTCTTATGTTGGAACTCGGTCTTTTCAAGAACAGCCGTCTCCACAATTGGAAATTTGGCTTGCCCATTTGTTTGAGGATGATACATGGAGCTCATTATGTGTTTTATTCCATCTTTGTTCATGAGTTTCTGAACACCTTGTTTGCGAAAATGGCTCCCTCCATCACTAATAATAGTCTAAGTGTCTAGTCTGCTCGGATATTTCTTTGTAGAATCTCTGGCTATTATTAGCATCATTTTTGGGACAATGTTGCCTTCCACCCATTTGGATACATAATCCATAGCTAGGGGTATGTATATATTTCCAAAGAATGGAAAAGGCCCATGAAGTATATTCCCCATACATGTATGAATTGAACCAGAGGATACCATACTAAATTTCATGCCTTTGTTGATATTTCCCATTCTTTGGCATTGATCCACGAAGTTTCACCCATTCAAAACAATCCTTGAAAATGGTGGGCTAATAAAATCCTGCTTAGAGAATTTTGTGGGTTGTTTTGTCTCTGAGTGTCCTGTAAGGTGATGAATGACATTCTTGTAAAATTTTTCCCTATTCACTTTATGGTACACACCTACTGATGATCATATTAACTCCTCTTTTGAATAATAGTGGGCCATCCCCGATGTAAAACCTGCTGTTAGTCCTTAATTTCTTCTCTCTTGGTATTTGGATATGGTGGCATCCTCCCTGAGTTAAAAGTTCTGATGCTCCCGACTATACGAGGTAATTGGAATGACAACTAAAATAACGCTCATCGCAGAAGAATTTTTACGCTACTTCCATTTCTTCTTCTTTAGCGTGATCTTTTCAACTCTTGACAAGTTATCAGCTATCACATTGTCACAACCTTTCTTATCCTTAATCTCCAGATCAAATTCCTATAGTAACAACACCCATCTGATCAATATTGACTTAGCTTCTTTCTTGGCCATCAAATATTTGATTTTAGCATGATCGGTATGGATGATGACATGGCACCCCAATATATATGGCCTAAACTTTTCACATGAAAATACCATAGCCAGCATCTCCTTTTCAGTTTTGAGTAATTCTCTTGAGCTTCATTGAAAGGTTTCTTTGGAATGATGGCCTAAGCACTTCATGACTTCTGTCTGATATAGCTCCCATTGCATAGTCTTTGGCATCGCAGCGTAATCTCCAAATTCTTTGTTCCAGTACGGTTTTGGCCGTGATAGGGCTTTGCTAATGGAATTTGATCTCCTCAAATGAATATTAGCGGGACTCATGAATTAAACTTGGCATCCTTCATTAATCTACATAATGGTCTTGCTATTTTGAGAAGTCTCTAATAAATCTTCTATAAAAACCAGCATGTCCTAAGAAAATTTTTATTCCCTTGGTGACTGTTGGTGGCGAAGAGTCTTTATAATGGAAACACACAGCAGGTCCCTTCTGACCTTGTTGCAAATTCTATGCTAAGTCTGATGCCCATACATCTCCAATGAAATGGCATTTTTCTAATTCAAAGCTAGGTTCTTGTCGACACTGTGAAGTACTATCCCCCAGGTGAGCGATGTTCAAAGCTGGATCCATGCATGTGAAGTCATCCATGAATATCCTCCATAACCTCCTACGCTAAATCTGAGAACATAGACATCATACATATTTGGAAAGTAGCGAACATTGCATAACCTAATGACATTCTTCTAAAAGAAAAGTACGTAAGGACATGTAGTAGTTTTCTCCCCAGTCCTCAGTGCAAATAGAACTAGTTATATCGAATATCCATCGAAAATAAGTAGGGGCGTCCTGCTTCAGCACATCGACATCGATCAATGAAAGAGCGAGGAAAATGATCTTTCACAGTTTGTAGTATTAATTTTACGTAATCTGCACCCCTCCCATCTGTCCACGGTTCTTGTAGGAATCAATTCATTCATTTCTTATAACTATGAATCCACCCTTCTTAGGAACCCCACGTAGACCAGGCTCACCCAGTACATTTATATTGCATAAATAAATCACGCATTTAGCATTTCGATTCTTCCTTTCTTACAACATCTTTCATCTCAGGTTGACCTCCTTTGGTGTTCAATGATGTTTTTCGTCATCATTCAACGGTTGTGCATGCAAATAGGATTGATACGCTAGATCTTGATTGATCGAGCAATAGCCTCCTTGTATTTCATAGAAACTCGACAACCTTTGTTCTTCATTTTGGTCGGTCGGTTGATATGATAAGCAGTTTCCCCTTTTACGGTTCTAAAGCATATTTCGGATAATTTGGGCAATTCTTTCAAAAATTAACCCCTTCTCGCTAGTCTCTTGTTTATTAACTTTCTTTTCCTAATTTGGCAGATTTTCTTGAAATTGTTTTCATTCAAACTCAAAGGCTTTGTTTCCATATTTTGCAAGCTGGAATGCGGTAATTCATAATCTGACACTCTCGAATCTTAGGAAATTCATCTCATTTTCATTGATAGAATGTTGAAGGTTACAATTAGAGATCAAGTCAAAACTGATAGGACTACTGTTATCTACAACATTACAATTTTCTGCATCAACATCAGATTGTGTCAAGCTTTTGTCGAGATTGAAGTGCCTTTGCTTCATTCCGCGCAAGATTCATTTCTGCCCCTTTTGCATCAATCATGTGACTCAGGTTGCTAAGAGGGTCTTCTGACCATAGAGGACTGATTATGTTCTTCCATTTCATAACCATAAAAAGTCCACGGGGAAGATAAATTTCCCTACCTTGGCTTATCTTCAGAACACTATACGTATGGTCATGGATCTATCATACATACGTAGTGTAATTTTGTTGGGGTAAGTTCCCCGAGCTTCGATCTACGTCCTGCCCAATAGGGAATCAAGTTGATGTTGGCTCCTGAGTCACATAAGGCCTTCTTGAACTCATACTTCCCTATTGAGTAGGGAATGGTGAAGCTGCCTTGGTCCTTCATTTTATTTGGTAGACTTAAATAACTTCCTTTGCCAGTGGCGGTTAAAGTTCACTATTCCTTCCTCGGCAATCTTAACAGCTATTGTTCGATGTATCTTTAAGAAATTTTATAATTGGGCATTTGAGTCGATACTCTGCAGAAAGGAATATTGATTTCTATCTTCTTGAAAATTTCCAAGAATTTAGAAAATTGTTCTTCCTTCTTTGCCTTCTGAATCCTCTGTGGAAATGGGACTGCAGGGGTGTAAGCTTTAACCTTCTCCTTCTGTTTCTACTCACTGCTTTTCTTAGGCTGCTCAGTTTGCACCTACTTCTCTGTTTCTATAGTCCTCTCTGTCATGCTCTTTCCATGATCTCCTCCAATTGCCTTCTCTTCTTTTGATTAGTCTTCTCTTTCTCTTCTGCTCTGCTGTTACTCATTTCCCTGCCACTCCTCAGCTGGACTGCCATATAGTCCTTTGGATTTTTCTGAGTGTCACTAGGGAATGCATTCTTGATACAGTTGCAAGGTCGACGGTTACTTGACTGTGTTTCTAAGTTCTTTAGGGAAGCATTGGTGTTTGATTGAAACATTTGTGAGTTGGATTTAAGAGCTTCCAACTCGTAATTTACGTTCATGGGTGTGTGACCTTTTATTATCCCAATGACTGGCAATACCTTTCCTTGGCTTATTAGGTCTCTTACGACCTTGAAATTCATTTCTTCTCTCCCTGCTGGCATTCTTCTTGGAACCAACCGATGGATGATACCCTTCTTGAAAATTCTCTGTCTTTGGCCTTGTGATGCTCCGCCGCCCATATGAGAAGTTCGTAGTTCCTCATTGTTGGATTGTAATGTGTGAAACGAGTTGAGCTACGACTTGAAATGATGTAGCTTCTCACATTCAGAATTCGGGTAATTGGCTCCCTCAAAATTTGCATAGGATCTTCATCGGGTGATCCCTGGCGCACTTCTCGTGATTCCACCTCTCTCTTGCTCGATCATGGGAAGAATGCGGAGTTTTATCCAGTTATCCATCGTATGCATAATAGCATCTAACTTTACTTCCACCATGATCATCTTACATTGGCTCGATGACCCCTCCCTCTTGCTTTGCTATAGCTCATACATAAATTGGATGGAGCTTTCATGTTGCATTTGGCTAGATGCCTTATCAAATCCCTTGCCTCCCTCTGCACTTTCCTCTTAGATTCCCCACGTGAAGCATCGCGACCACGCCAGTATTGAGTGATGACAATCTCCCTTTGTGTCTTGGATCTATGGTGCATGGACATCTCTTCATCGACCTTTTGTAGCTTTCCCATGGGTATACAAGCTTTCATCCCTCCCTTATTGAACACTAGTTCCCTTCTTCTTTTTTGATCGTGAGGAATGGGAAAAATCTTTACTTTGAGAATCTTGCCACAAACTCTTCCTATGTATCAAATGAGGCATGTGGTAGTAGTTCATACATATGGCTGCAATATCTCTTAAGGAAAAGGGAAGAGGTGTGGTGTAGCTTTATACTGGGTCTCACACCATTCAGCTTAACTGTTTGCCATCCCGAGGATTCTCGCCGAGGTGTTCATTAGATCTTTCGCATGGCTGCAAACTCGATTCTACCGAACCATGGTGATCAACGCCGGTTTTGGTACTCAAAGTTGTCAGGGCCTCTACAAGAAGTCGTCTCGACTATTGAGTATTCCGTTTGGATGACAGGTGGCCCTAGAAATCCTCCGTTGTATCTTGAATTGGAGGCCTTTCTGCTACTGTTTCTTGTTCAACTGTCTGATCAATTCTTTCATCTGCCACGGTTTCTTTTTCTGCTCTGCTTATTTTCCTTAAGCTTCTTAGTGTTCTTTCCAATTCATAATCTATAGGAAGCAGATCTGATTCTGGCTTCATGTGCATTAATTAACCTCCTAAAATGGAGACATATTGAGATTAATTGGGAACAGTGGTATCACAAATCATATATCCTTTAACCTCTCTAAAAGATTAGCAATATGTACTAATTACTATCAAATCGCTTTTTGTGCGCATTTCTTTTATAAATAAAGAAAAATGTCCAAATTAGCACTTCTTTCGTCAATATTATTTATTCCAACTTTAACTCTAAGAACTAAGTATGCCATAAAAACTTGTTTGCCTATGAAGATAAAAGACTAAACCACTCTAATTTAACACTTATACGAAGAGTTCTTACACCATTGCATTTATGTCAAAGTTGAAGAGAATTGTTTGAAACTGAATAAAACTGAATTTATGTTATGGAATTAATAATGGGATTAGTCTATGACACTGCAAGTTCACAGGTCATTCAAGTAGTAAAAATTGGATGTAAGTCCAGATATCATTCCCACGGAGATTGACAAGAATTTGAAGTTCAACTACCCCAACTACTTAAGATCCATACTATTTGAACCTCCATGTGACAGTTTCTCAACTTAACTAGAAAAATAATTATTCTAGAAAATACACTTAAAAGTAAAAGAAAGTTGAATTTATGATACTAAAACAAATAACAAAAAAAAAAATTAGACTGAATCAATTCTTTGTGAGAAATGAACACTATCAAGGAAGTACAGTGAAACAACCAATTTCGGCACAATCATGCATTGTTACTCTATTTTGTGCTGGATTTGGATTTGTCCAAGATGCCTAACAATGTGGTTGGATTTCTCCATAATTCACTGACTAGAGGTCCCTGCTTCTCTCAAAGACAAGGGTCTAACCAATTACTTGTGTTCTGCATAATCTTTACAAGATCTGGGTATTTTTCTTTCTCAATACTTCATACCCATTTCTTAAGACTGCAGATCTCTTGCTTCCCAAGTAAGGGTTGTTGCAAAATTTCTACAACTTGATTGATAACTCATCCTTTAAATCTAGCGGATATTTCCATTCCCTTGATTAGATCTCAGCTCACATAGGTTCAGGAGCTTTCCAACACATTAAGGTGAAATCTCTGATTATTTAAATTGATAAGCATTCCCCTCCAACATCAATTATGAGTGAATTGGGAATTTATCTAAGAACTCAAAGCTCAATAGTTCTTCACTTGCGCTTCAACATACCCACCAAATGAATGTTCCAAACTCTCAGGAATCTCCATCTCTGTGTCACTCAGAGGGTCTCATGAAAATAAAAGTAGGATACATACCTTGGAAGGGTATTTGATACTACTATTGGGAACAGGTCCATTCAATAACACATCAACCAAATAAATTCCAATCCAGGTAATTCTCTCTCTAATTCATGCAGAAAAGATTGCGTACTTAACAATAACCAATCTAGCAGCCGTGCTTCTCAATTATAGAATCACAATCTACAATGGAGTATTGATCAAGAACATCCACTGTAACTATAATTCCCTGGAAGAAACGAATTCCAAAAATTGTTTGAACTTCATTGATTCCAGCCGTAATTGGAAAATAAAATAAAAAATTAAATCCAACTTCTACATTCGAACAGATTATTGGTTCAAATCACGAAAAAGAAAAGAAAATAAAAGAAAAGAAAAGTCTATTCTACAATATACAGTGAGTCTTCCTCGTCCTCCCAGACAAATGGGTTTTTAAAACTAAGTCGCTTACTAAAACTGCACTCCTATTTATAACCTTCAGAAATTGGGCCTGATTCCAAGGCTTCGGGTGGATTTCCCTAAAATAAATGGCCCAACCCTCTAATTAGGTAGCGACCTGAGAACGATGTCGCAACATGAAATCCTGGCATGGCCTGTTAAGTATGTCGTGACCTCAAGGAATTGGTCGCAACGTTCTTTCACTTTGTTCTTGTAATTGTTAAGCTATGACCTGATATTTTCTGTTACGTCTTGTTTCTTCAGTTGCATTTAATTAGTGGTCGTGACATGAATTCTTTGTTGTGATTATGTTAGTTGACAGCAGTGAGACTTTGGTTGCGACCCCCATTTTCTTGTTTCCTGGAATTTGTGTCTCAACCTCAATTCGATGTCACAACCTGGCTCTCTTGCCTTTACTACATTTCTGTGTCATGACCTCGATTCGATGTCGGGACATCATTTTTGTTGTTAGCCTCTTTAATTCTCGTCACGCCTTTCTCTTAGTCGCTGGTATTATCATTAAGTCGTTTCAGCCTTCAAGCAAGTCGCGGCTCAAAATTGTTAGGCTGCTTGTTTTCTTGTCTCAACGTGGAGATTAGGTCGCGACCAAGTAGTTTCTTTAATCACTGCAATTCTTATCGCGACCATTCTTTCTTCCTTTCCGGCCAGAACCTCATTTCCTCTTCGCCCCACGCCTATCCAATTTTCTATTTCTCGTCCCAACCCGACTGTTCTTCCTAGTGTATTTATGTCGCGACCTCAATTCCATGTCGCGACATAATTGTTTGTTGTCTACTGCATTTTTGTGTCTCGACCTCGATTCGCTATCGCGACATCATTTATGTTGTCAGCCGCTCATTCTTGGTCACAGCTCCCCTTTTGATGTTACGACTTAAAATTGTTTGTCTTTTCATTGTCTTGTCGCGACATGGGATTTAGGTCGCGCCTAATCATTTCTTCTCCTTGCTGAAATTTATGTCGTGACCTTAAAAGCATGTCGCAACATCATTACTCCCCATCCTGTCGCAACCTCATTTCTTAGTCACAATGTAGCTTTCTTTTCTCAATTCAGCTTTTCATGGGTCGTGATTTAAAAGTGTGTCGCGATCGAATGAAGTTGCCTTTCTCGTGTCACGATCTTCATTTTTATGTGTCATACACCCCGATTCGTGCCACGGTAGGGTGATCCGAATCAACAAAATTTGTTTCCTATTTTCTCCCACGTTTAGTCAAGCTACCGGCAAGATAGCTGTCTAGGTCGAACACTCTAGATGGGTTTTCATCTTACAAATGATTTGTATCATGGTTCAAAATGGTGAGGCTTTCATTTGGATTTTTGGATTCGTGATTAAAAAGCACGGGTGTTGTTATCACTAAAGAACCAAAACGCTTTAAAGTAAGGTGTGGGATGGAGACCTTGAAGTCTCTGGGTCACTAGCTTGATAAAATGAGGTTATAAAGGTGTCTCTAAGGCTTCCTCGTATTAGGCAATGACATATAGTCATAGCCAAACCGAATCTTTTGTTTAACTTTAAAACCAACCCTAAAATCACTCCTATTCAGCCAAAGCATTTAATGAGCATTTAATGCTCCAGCCAGCTTGAAAACTTGATATGTCGAAAGCGTGGTGTGTATAACTCGCACGCCCCATGTGCTGCCGCCTCGGCACATAGTGTACCCATGTGCCGATATCGATCCACTGGGATAGGTGTGTTGAATACGTAGAGGGCTTAGCGAATACATCCGATATGTTGTGCTTAAAGAGTACTTGCTGGCTCCAATGTAAACGCAAACTTAACTCGATTTGAATTCACCACTGCGGTATCGGAGACTAGGGCTGTCTTCCCCGCCACTCTCGATGGATTATTTCAAAGATGATGTTATTCAGCTTTATTTATGATTTGTTGATGGCTAGGTGATCTTGCTTACTAAATACCCCTCTCTCGAGCCGTATCCGCCTATCTTCGCTGCAGAGAGCCGAGCGTATCTCTACCCCAACCTCGATAATTCGAAATGCTTAAATGTTCTAACCTTACTTTCTTTTCTTGCCACATTCGGGACTTTAATATTCTATTTACCGAATCAACCGAAGGTCGTTTATTCGATCTCGGGCATCCTCATTCTCGAATTCTGGGATTCCATAGTCACGTTAATGCCGTCAGACATCATCAGTAAATGATTCACATAGTGCATGATAAAGAATTATAAACAACTCGAATAATATATAAAAATACTAATCTTTAACTCCATGCGAACGTGGACATGGTTCAACACCAATTTAGGTATAAATCTAGAACATATCAATAAGAGAATACTAATATGTAATATGTAAAACATCAGTGAGCTACTTATCCTAAAAAGAGGAAAAATACAAATCATGGGCTCTTCTTCAAGATCAATGTCACTCTGCTCTAATTTCCGTGCCCTAGTTCGTTCGATCCCCAATGCCTCGAATTTTGCACCCCTTTTTGCTTTTAATGATGAGAAGACAGAACTCGCGCTGACGTCACGATGCCGTCAGCTATTGACTTTATATTAGTCGACCCAACCGCCGCGACGTTGGGGGCCGCCACGACGCAGTGACGCCGCGACGCTTGAAACCGCCGCGACGCTTTCCAAACTCATCTTTACGCATCTTTCATCCTCTACTCCGCATCGTTTCCAAACCGCTCTTTCGTACCAATTGCACCTGCATTCACACCAACTGTACTAATCAGATATTGAGCTATAAAAATACGTATTTAAATGTAAAATAATACTAAAAACGTAAGACAAACGCGGGTATAACCTGAGTGTTTTAGGCACTCATCACACCCCTAAACTTAGCTTCTTGCTTGTCCCCAAGCAAGAACTAATTCTAAACTGAACACACACTCTACATACTATAGTCTAACACGAAGATAGTGATGCCCATGCTGATAGGATAGAGGACTTAAATTGACCGATTCACACCGGCCGCCGGCTCAAGCCAAGTTCACATGATTTCCAAAGGTGTTCAACTTTCAAGAACCAGTTGAACTCCTGAAGTCGACCAGTGCCTCACTCCTCCGAGATATTCAATAACCTTTCCCAAGGACCCTATGTGCGTGAAATAAATGAACACTTAGGTTCCGACGCCCCTAAACTTGAGTTCAACTCGCCTAATTGGGAAAATCTAACTACAAAAGGATCGAAACGCACCGTTTGCAATTTCTCACATACCTACTCACAACATAGAACAAAACTAGTGCCCGTAAGTTTATGTTATGTTCATGTAGCGGGATTAGTTGGTGACTCTCACTAGTTGGTTAAGGGCACTGTGCATTCGCCCTCGAACGTCACCTCGAACACAACTAAACTTAAGTTAAGTTCTAAGCTGTGGAAACTTCCATCTCGTCTCCGTGAACTGGCAAAGGAAGTCAATGACTCCGCCGCCTGGCTCAGGCATTAGGCTTGAAAGGCCCCTGATCGCCCTGATTCCGATTGGAAGATCCCACTCTATTCAATCCTCTCTCTCTCTCTCTCTCTCTCTATATATATATATATATATAGTATATATATATATATATATATATATATATTTTTTTTTTTTAATTTTTTATTTTGTGGTCGAAGGCAATCCTCTTTATTCACTATAACTTCCATCTCTTTAGTGTTTAGAGACTCCTGCTGTTTGTTGAACCTTAGTAGTCGGGCTCCTGGGCATCTAGGCATACTCCTAGAGATCATTTGTGTGTGAGTGTGGGATAAAGCTCCTCGAGAAATGGTTTCTTGAATAACCTGAGGTGATTCACTATGCTTCCACCTATTCAACCTAATTCCCCACCATTCAAACAGATCCAATGAATCCTTCTTCCATGACAATAGTGCGGATCTCGCTCAAAAGTGACCCCCTATTCTCAAGCATGGCAACACACACACAAATGCCTAAACACGACACCACTACACATGTATAAGGATCTACTAAAAACACAAACATGACTACTAACAATAAAACTCAACATCCTAAATGAAAGCAAATGTAAATGAAACTAAATAGAAATGTAACCAACATGCCAACTGAAAACAAACTACAGCACAAATAAACACAACCATCTAAGAAAACCCGACTCTCCACACCCCCCAAACAAAAATGGGCAGTGTCCCCACTGGCAATGAAATAACAGAGGAAGGTGGAGGGAACTCCCCCCAGACCGGCAAGTCACCGTGGTGGTGGCGAATACGCCGGTGGAGGCAAGAAGCCGGGCTAGCTGGGCCTCGAGCGATCGCCGCCAGCCAAGAATACAGCCCTGGTCGCCAACACCGTACGCATATCGCGAAGTGCTCCATATCCCGTGTGATGACTCGGTGCTCCTCGGGCTCCGGCCCTGCACGTAATGCCAGTTTAGTAAGGGAGAGCACCGGGTCCTCGAGGCCGGGTGTGGGATCAAGGAGCGCTCCGCGGGCCGCCAGGGTGGTGGCTGAGGTGGGCGAGACGAGGACGCCTGTGTCCTCCCGGTCACCCAGAGTCCAAAGCGTCCGGAGCATTATGAAGCCGTCTCGTCCGAGGGCCGCGACCACCAGGTCCCCTGTGTCAGTACTCGTTTACCTCTTAACTACCGCCGATGGGTGTAAAATCACGTCATTTGCTACCCTTAAGGGCACCCCATTGCTTTCGCATGTCTATAAATGAGGAAAGGGTGCCCTTAAATTATCTTAGTCATTCCTAAGAAGGAGGATATGTCTCTAACCCGCCCAACATTAAAAGGAATATCTCGAATGATGGCATGTTGAGTTAGCAGCATGTCAAGGGGCCACACACGTTCGTCAGCTTTAAATGAGGAAGCGACGTGATTTAAGGATGCCGACTCAGATATAGGACAAATGTTGGGCTCAAGGACGGTACGCCCTCATCATGAGTTTCCTTTCACCCCGCCCATTTGTCAAGACCCGAATGACCTCGGGGTAATTGGGTCGCTCGTAAAGTCGATCAAACGGCTTCGAGGGGACATGATCAAGATTATAAAAATGGTTGATCGACCTCAAAGACCGTCAACCAACACAACCCCTCACAACCTTCGACGCACGCTGAGGCGTAGGTCGGGCGCATTCCTTTGACCACACTCATCGCACTGACGAGGTGGTCAGCAAAGTGCCCGCCATCCTCGTCGCTAATAGTCTTGGCGAAGTCACGTGGCGCTGAAACCTCTTCCTTAATAAACAGCAGCTTGCAGATGGTGCCGAACCGATCTGCGGCACCCTCATTGACAAACCTAGATACATCATAATTGGGGGTCGGATCCTCATTACCGACCGCCAGAGGCAACTTTGCCTCTCGCCAGACATCGCGGAAGAACTAAGGCTCCTAGAAGGTAATGAAAACAAATTACACCAAGGTGGCACACCCGTTGGCTTGGATTACTTATGTCGAGCACCTACATCGCATCTTGCATCACCGGTGGCCAAATGAGTCAATGAGAAGTGACACTCTGCTCTGACGGTGGACACACACCCAACCAGCCCAAACTAACTAATGTGGAATCCTGCACTGGGTGTGGAGGACACCTACGTGAAGTGTGGAAAGAATAGACAGGACAAGGGATCGGGGAGCTGGGAAGGAGACGGTGACGGGGCGGAGTCGTGGTGAAGCGTGCCGGAGAGCAAAACACCGCCTCCGACCGTGTGGTAGGGGACTCGGCTGCGGCGGTGTGGAAGTACGGCCATTGTGTATCTGTGGTTCGTGCAAGGACATACAGGTAGATAAAAATTGGGAGGTGTTTGGCCTTAAACAGTTCAACGTCGTGACGCCGTGCGGTGCAACGTCGCGACGCTCCGTAGAGTAAAGTATCCAACGAGCGGTTGAGATCCAACGCCGCCAATGTTGGTGATCCTAACGCCGCGACGCTCCAGAGTGGTAGGTTCACTGTCAGCGACGCGGATCCCACATTCGCAACGTTCCAGAGGGGTTCAAAACCAACGTCGCAATGCCCAGAGAAAACATCGCGACAAGAGAACCAACATCGCTAACGTTCGCAGAAGACCCAAAATGCAAATTAATTCAACAACGGTCTAAGATAAGAGAAAACTCCCCTCATGCAATTACTTAATTTTCAAACTTGTTAAACTGATCCTCCTCACTTTCGACATGGTCCTCGCGTGATAAGAACCAAAGGGATTCGCATTATGGACAAACAAAGAAACCAATATAACTTAAAGATAATAATAAAAAAAAATTGAACCACATAGAAAGTGAAAATTGCAAGAAAACTCTGGCCGTCCCAAGAAAGTCACACTATGTTTAATGTCTAGCTCTGACGACCCCGACCAATGTGCGATATGCTTAGAAGAAACCCAGCCTGCCACGCATCTCCCCATAGTGCTCACACCCCATGCTCATGTGGATGCAGAAATATGCCTTCCTGCTCATGCCCCGGTCCCTTCCTTGCTCCTTTCTCGTGCAAAGAATAAGCTTATCCCCTGCAGATCGCCTGCACCCTGCAGAAGTGAAGTTCCGAGATATCTTCATTTGAATTATCCGATGCTTCATGGGTTGAATTCATGGGAAAGCAATCTGCCTCTGGACTCTCAATTTGAGCTCACCTCTGCACATTGATTTGTTTTCTCGGCCGTAGGCGGCCCTACCAAGTATGACGGAACTGAGTCTGCTCTCCTCCATGTCCATAATGGCCTAAGTCTCCGCCGGAAGGACTAATTTACCAACTTTACTGGTATACTTTCGATTATACCCCGAGGATGTTGGTATGACCTCGTCTCGCAGCAAGCTGCAAGCTGGATTGTGGCTCGCATTTCGTTCCCCAACTTTAGCTTTTAAACACGAAAAGCTGCATCAAGTCGATGTCGGCTCCCAAGTCACACACAAGGCTTTTCCGCATACCCGACTCTTATAGAAAACTGGTGATAGCAAAGCTACCCTGATCTTGGAAGCTGGGTAGCTTCTACAGATGGCACCCGCATTCCCCGCCAAGGCTTATTATCCCATATTCTAACTTCTTCTTTGGCCGCCAAAGATCTTTTCATGAATTTCACGAAATGCGCATGTTCTCCATTGCCTCCAAAAGGGTAGTATATTAATATGTAGTTTTTAAAGATGTCATGAAATCCTCAAAAAACTCAAGCCTCCAAACTTACCTTTCTTCAACATCCGAGGGTATGACTTCTGGCAAGACAGGTTCATCCTGCTTGTCCCTGCTTTCGATTTCTTCTTCCCCGCTTTTATTGGTCCTTGTCTCCGCTTCTCTTGCATCTAGTCTTTTCGGGATGCTTTGGTCTTGCTCTTAATTTTCAGTTCTCTACCACTCAGTTTCCTCGGATTCGGGATTTCCAACTCTTTCCCACTACTTGTATGATAGCCTTGCATTCTTTCCTCTCCTCTGTGGTTTACTCCTCGAATTGTTTGGGAGAGAACCCTCGTTGCCTTCTCGCAATCAGACTTACTCACCCCATCTCTGTATTCCAAGCTTCTCAACCGTGATGCTTCGATTGCTTAATTTGCGTCACATGTCGCATATTCGCCTTTGTCTCATTCATAAAGGCGTGTGTGAGGTGAGCATCTCGTGGCAAGGGCTTGTTCTAAGTCCACCCCTTTTTCTCGTGAGGGTGTGGTTCGCCTCCCTGGTGATGGCATGTTGTTCCGTGGATTGTTCCTCCATCCATACCCCGACTGCTCTGATTGTCTTTGATTCTGGATTGTTACGCCACCCTCGGGACTTAATTTTGGTTATGATAGTTATTTCCCCATACCTGTCCTTGTCAAGTGTGGCCTGCCTCGATCATCTCTAGCCACATACCCGGCCCTGCTCTACTGTTTGGTTTCCCGACCGGCGATTCCCAGCAAGGGGCTATTTCAGGCTGTCCTCCGCCGTACCCGCCACAACTCCCGCGGGTTACCGTATGGTACCAGCTTCCCCTTGCTGCTCATAGTTAGTCAAGCTTAGTCACTGGCGGGTAAACATTTATCAACTGCATTGAGCCGAGGAACCTCACATTCGTGCCACCCATGGCTTTTTAATACCGTGCAGTTCCTCCTAGGCCAATGATGGTATTAGTCGCAGCATCTTCCAATATTTCATAAGCTTGGTCTGTGGTTTTCTTCATTAGTGCTCCTCCGCCGGTGCATCAATCATCGTTTCGCTGCATTCCTCGTAATTATTACAGAAAGTGATGATCCGTGATCCAAATTTGGTCGGGCCTCAGGATGGGCGCACTTCCTCAATAGTTCGTGAAATCTATCCCACTGCTCTCGCTGTGCCCCTAGTTGTCCAAAAGTATTTATCTCTTGCACAAGTTGTGCAATTTGAGGGTGGGAAAACTTCTGGTCGAATTTCTCAAGACTAAATCGTCATGAAGTAATGGAATCCGGTGGTTGACTTGTTAGCTAATGTTTTGGCTTCATCACCAGCGAGTGGGAACAATCTCAACCTCGAGTTCTTCGGACCCCATTGTACGGATCGCGGTCGCCAGTAATATGAAGTTAGTTTACGCATGGTTTGATTCTCATGGGGTAACCATGACCCTAAGATGTTCAAGCATCCTAATGTTACCGATCGTACCAGGTTGTCATCAATAGTGGTCTTCGGATATCGCCCGCACAGAACCTGAGCTTAAGGCAAACTCCTCTAACAACATGGAACGGACAATCTTGGGCTGTATAAATGGCCTGGTGTTGGATTCCTTCCCATGTTCCATTAATTCCTATGTGGCTCACGTTTGCTCAATACTCGCATCCCCGCCTTCATCAAGCTCATGATTGCTAGATTTAGTCCGTTTCATTCTTTCGTTTCCTCGTGAGCCTGTAAAGTCCTTCGCTCAGATCAAACATGTTGGTCAACTGATCTCTCTGCCGCATGTACTCACCGAACCTTAACTCACAATCACATGAAACAAAAAGACCAAAATTACCAAAACACTCAAAACACATGTGCGCCAAGGTGAAAGCGCATGTAAAATGTGTACGCCTATGTGCGCAAGTGCACGCGTCGCCTCAAGTAATATAATGATATGAGCATCGCTCCAATGGAGGAATCATCGGTTGACTAAGTACCGACCTAATATAGCCTATTATGCTTTATTTGATGTTGGAAAAATCTATGTAAAATTCAAGTTTGACACCACCTTAGCGTATGCAAGAAATGACCCAAAGATCTAAAAGCCTTAAGGTATAGATTTCCTCACCTAAACAATGATGTATGAAACCCTCCCAACCCATACCATCTATTGGTCAATTTCATCATGCAAAGATTACGATTTAATCTAATGTATATTCACCCTCCTCGAGCATTCGCACACTACCCCGTTAGAAAGGTTATACGCATTCGCCTCAAACCATCATAACTATGGATGTAATGAAATTTATATAAATCTTTAATACCACACCTAATCTCACTTATCTCTATCTCATGATAATTGATGGAAATCATCCATGGTCTAATTTTAACTCTCACTTCGATTTTGAATCAAACCACAATTCACAAATATTGGCCAAATATCCACAAGCATTAAGATCTAAATGAAATACTCAACATAAAATGATGAAAATAAACATCAATCAATATAAAATTAGAGAGATTCATACAAATATGTTCGCTACATCTAAACCAAGAAAACTAATTAAAACATAAGTGGAAAAGTAAATACAAACCATCAAAAAAGAAAGAAAAATGTAAAAGGAAAGAGAGAAAACAAATTTCCGTTTCAAGCCCTTTCTCCTCCATTATCTTCTTCTTCCCTCAAGTGTTCTTCCTCTTCCAAGAACGAACCTTAGAAATTCTCCCAAGAACGTCTTGTGGTGTTTCACCCAAAACAGCTTTGTTCTCTCTCAAAAGGTCCAAAACGCCCAAATCTGTTCCTCCCTCTCTCGATCCCTACGGTTTGAGCTTCAAAATCTCCATTATGGGCTCAAAATGGGGCTAAAAATCCATCCAAAATCGACCCCAACGCCGCGACGCCGTTTGGAAACGTCGCGACGCCGTGGATGCTGCGCTCGCAGTCGCAGAACGTCACGACGCTTGGAACGTCGCGACGCTGCTGCAAATTTTCCTATTTTTGCTCCAACTTCGTAGCATCTCATAACCCTTTGTCATCCGAACTCCGACGGTGTTCTGGTACCGTTTGGAAAGATCTTTTAAGTGTAGAATTCATAAATATAAAGTTTGCTTCAATTGAGCTCATATGATATCCGAAAACGTCAAAATACAGTAGAGCAGCTTCGGTAGTAGTTTTCCACCAATTCTTGCATAATCTCCATCAAATGGATGACCTGATCATAAGTATGAACTTTTAGAAAATTAGGGCACTTATTTAACATAAAAACACTAGAAAAACTAACTAAAGCATAGGGATAAAATGAGTATTTAAGGTACTCATCAAAAATACATCATTTAACCTAATTTCAGTGGCTTGTAAATGACATCTAATGAATGTCAGTGTATCTACCATTAAGAATACACTGAACCCTAAAGCATGCCAAGTATCACCAGCGAAATACATTAAATAGCATTAAACCCCCTCGGAAAGTTTGGAACACATGCATGCAGTACCGTTAATTTAAAAACGTAGGAACACCCCGCAAACCTCCACAACCAAATCCTAGCAACCCTCTCTTCAAGGTTTTGAGGCTTAGCAAACATCCTCCTTTTGAGTTGTCATCCTCAAAGGGGTGTGTTCGCAAATGAAAATGAGAGAAAGAAGAGAGAGAAGAGAGAAAACTGACCAAAAAGGAAGTGCTACGTAAAATGAAAGTTAGCAAAAGCTGTGGTTACAATTTGTCCATGGGGTGGCTTATATAGCCCACATAAAGATGAAATACCAAAATTCCAAAATAATATGATTACATTGAGGGCAAAATGGGGAATTACACAAACTAGGGTCGCTTTTGGATCACAAAAAGAGGGGCATCATTTTCGCTTATGCACGCTGGGTCTTCACTATCATAGCGAAATTTCGCTTTATGATAGCTAAATTTCTCGCTTTATGATAGCTTAAATTTTGCTATCATAGCGAAATTACAGTGCATAGCTTAAAATTTGAATTTTCGCTATGCACAAAGTAACTTTCTATACAGCGAATTTTCGCTTATCATAGTTTAAAATACGCATAGCGAAATTTTCGCTAAGACTGCGAAATTTTCGCTACCATTGCGAAATTTTCGCAATCCTTGCGAAAATTTTGCTATGCCATAGCGAAAATCACTATTCCTCTATGCTGCTTCCTGCACCAATCAGCTTGTATTTCTTCACCTCCAGCTCGACATTTCTTCATCCCGGCTTGATGAAATCACCGAGAATTCATACGAATTCAGTATAAAACATCACAATTACGATGCCAAGCTTGATATGCTGGAGGAGGCTCACAAAACCTGCAAAACTATCAAAAACAACCTCGAAACAAAATCAATAGTACTAATCGGAGGCTTAATTAATATGATTAGTACGCAAAAAGCACTCAAAACCTATCTTAAATAGGACTCAAAATAGCACTTTTTGGGTACTAATCACACCCTTTCTATTGTTAGCCATTTTGATCCCTGGTCTCAGCTTCTTTTCAGGTTGTGACTTAAAATTGCTAGTGTGCTTGTTTTCTTGTCGGGACATGGGCATTAGGTTGCGACCAAGTAGTTTCTTTAATAACTACAATTCCTTTCGCGACCTCAAAAGTATGTCACGACCATTCTTCCTTCCTTTCCAGTCGCAACATATTTTTGACTTACAACAGTTTCCCATCAATTCATCTTCTTTTTCTGGTCGCGACCTAGAAAGTGTGTCGCGACTGAGTAGTGGCCCTTCTTACTTTGTTTTTGTCGCAGTGGCTCAAACTTAATCGTAACATGTTTTAACTGTTCAGCTCATTTTTATGTAGCGACATAAATTCCTAGTCGAGACCTCGATTGGTGTCCTCAACTCACATTTTTGTTGCAACATCAATTTTTTGTTGCTACCAACAATGTCTTCTTTCTGTGTCGCGACCTCAAAATGGTGTCGCGACATGATGGTGGCTCTTCTTACCTATGCTTTTGTCCCATTTCTTCTTTGGGTGTCAACGATATGTAAAATACCTGGTCGCGACCTTGATTTGAGTCTCCAACTTATATTTTTGTCGCAACCCCAAATTTCTCGTAAAAAGACCTTGTAAGCTTAGTCATCGCCCATTCATAGTCGCGAATTCCTCAATTATCTCTACAAACCAGTTGTCGCTCTTCGATGTCACGACTTAATGGTGTCGCGACATGAAAATCCTTCCCTTGGAAGCCCTTTTCTATCTCAACAACTTCTCTTTATCGCAACAACCTTTTCATTCAAGATAGTATGACTTTCTTTGGTCACGACTATTCTCTTCGCGACCTCACCTTTGCTACCAATCAAGCCACTTCTGATCCTTGTTGGAATTTTCATTTCGCAAAATATACCCTGGCAAATAGTACATATTTCTTAAGCATAAAAACAAGCAATTACATTGTAATAAAGATCAGAAAAATGGACTAAAAATTCAATGAGTTTTTTGACTCATCAAATGCAAGGAGTTTTTCTATACTTAAAAAAAATTTTGTAAAAATTTCTTGGATGTTGGTCTCCCGTGAACCCGCCACGCACGTTGATCGAACGCCGCGACGCTAAACAGGTACCTCCCGGGCAAGTCACGACATCGATTCTAACGCCGCCCACGCTGAAAACATACTTCTACAACATCGCGACGCTGTAAATAGTGAGTCGGCCTTTGGTATTATCTGCAAAGAAACCACCTGCACGGCAGTTCACCGCACACTCATACGTATGACCCCCAAGGTGCTCCAAGTTCCGGACCCCGCCTCACTAACACTAACGAGCCTTGGGCTTTTCTAAACACCCAAGTGATGGGACACCGTAGAAAAGATGATTGCCATCGAGCCCCAATATAAAAAAAAAGGAAAAAAAAAAAAAGAGAAAAATAAAAAAGAAGTGTGAATAGAATAAGTGAGACCTTCTAGTCGAAATCCCAAGCACAGTCCGAGGGGCCTTTCAAAGCCTAATGCCCTGAGCCAACTGGCCGAGAGCCATTGACTTCACTAGCCGTTACATGGGACAAAGGATGTAGTTTCCACAGCCTAGGGCCCCAGGGTTCGCTGAGCATCGTGGTGAAGTCTCGAGGGAACCTAATGCCTGGTGCCCTTAACCAACTAATGGGGAGTCACCAATGGATCCCCGCTATAGGAACAATCAACTAAAACTTACGGGCACTAGAATTCGTTCATGAATAGGTAGGTTAATATGAATAAAAATAGTGCATTCTTATCCTTTCGTAGTTAGACTCTCCCAACTAGGCAAGTTGAATTAAAAGCCTGGGGTCCCGTAACCTGGAAGTTATATGCTAGAGATCATACATCCAATGCACATAGACTTCCTGGGAAAAGCCATAGAAAACCTAGGAGGTGAGTCACTTGTTGACCGAACCGGATCCGACTAGATTCTTTCGAAAGTCGAACAACCTTAAGGATCCTCTGAAATTATACAAAAAAATAAATAAATAAAGGTAATATTTGTGAGTTCGGTTCATTTTGATCCTTCATGTTGGTAACATGTGCATCACCCTCGTGTCGTTAAGTTTAGTATGCTAATTTCTGTGCGTCTGGTTAAGAGTATGTTTCTTGCTTGGGGACAAGCAAGAAGCTAAGTTTTAGGGTGTGATGAGTGCCTAAAAACACTCATTACAAACCTGGGATTTAGTGAGATTCGGGATCGATTTCATATATATATGATCGTGTTTTGATTACTTTTCTAATATTTAGTTTTATTGGGGTTTTGTAGGAGAAATACTGGAAAATGCTAGAAATGGAGCCTTGCAGGAGTCCTGGAGAAGATTGGTGCAGAAATTAGCCCAACGTCGCAACACCCCAACGCCGCGTCATTCCAACGTCGCGACGTCACAATGTAGCGACATTGCGGGAAAGTCTTAACAAACCTTATATCTTGGAGAAGCTATAAAAGGAACGGGGGAATCCAATTAGAGGGGTACGGAATTCGTTTGCAGAGCTACGGTTTGAGAACTTGGAGTTTGGAACAAAGGAAAGAAGACTTAAAGGCCGATCTTAAAGAGAGACTTGAAGAACCCTATATCGCCATTCCTCGATCATTGAAGTTTTCTCTATTCTCATTATCATGTCTTCGCTTTTCATTTGTATTGGGAACGTAACATAATGTGGTTCTAATTTCATGGGTTTAGGGTGTTAAGTAGAGATTTGGACATGAATATTATGTAAAGTGTTAGCCTTTATAATTTAATATCTTGCATATATATATAAATCCATTAACTCATGTTGGATGAAATCATGGCTTACCTCGATCAATCTTACGTGAGTGGTTCTCAAAAGATCTGAGAAGTAGAATGAAGAATTAGACATAGGTAGGTTAAATCCTAATAAATTGCAATATAGGATTATCAATTATTAGGAGGCTTAAGAGTTATTTGCACTCTATGCACCTTTAAGCTGGGGGTTGAGCCATGAGCAAGAAACCTAGTAATGTAAAGCTGTGAGTGTTAAATGACCTTGAGAAAGAATTTAATTACATTAGACAAGAGCCGCCTTTGAAAACATTATATCAGATAATGGAATGGAATCGCAGCATCACATAGTAGGATTGTTCAACAATACCAAAACCCTAACCTCTTTGCAACTTTTGATCATTCTTACATCTGAACTCACAGTTACTTTAGTAATAGTTTAATTTGCTTTTAGTTTAGTTTAGCCATTACGACTGTTAGTTTGAATATCAAAGAAGTATTGTAAATTTGGTACTTAGCATACTACTATTAAGGTTTTCCTTGTGGATCGATATCCGTACTTAGGTACACTTTATTACTTAACAAGCGTATACTTGAGCAGAATAGGAACTTTGCACTTCTATTTGCATATCCATAAAAACACAATCACTTAAACATCTATCAATAGCCACTCAATTCATCTCTGAAACCCCAGGGAGCACAAGTCCCTTGCTTCTTCCCCGAGCTGTGGAAAAAAACAGAAGGTTCGTTCTCATTCCTCTTATCTTAACACTCACATCCTGCATTCTCCGAAAGCATCGTCCACCTCCCTCAATGGCCGCAGCTCGCCTCGACCTCACTCTAAGTCCCGGGCTCTCAGGGGAGGAGTCCCACAATTTTACCTCTGATGGACAATTACAAACCATCCTCGAACTTTCTCACTTTGGCCATGTCTCTGTGTGACACAAAGTCATGCAAACGGCTAATCTCAATGAACGAGCTGCGGGATATTCGAAATCGGGCTATCTTTCCTTTGTTTCAGCCAGGAACTTCCTGGGCTTTGCATGCCGAGCAGATGCCGAGAAATATTTTTGTGATGCCTTAAATCCCAAGGGTTAATTTTTTTTTATTTTTTTCTTTTTCGGGGTCCCACTGTATTGGAAACCAAATTTGTAAAAACCCTTAGAACTGGCCCACAGAACAATGTTCATGCATACACAGCTAAACTGCGCACAATACAAGCTGTACGTCGCTCTACTAGACAAGCCTCGTGCCGCGATAAAGTCACCTTGTCGCGCCTACCATGCATGTCGCACGCTGTGTGGTCCCCGCATCTATCACGCGCACGTCGGCCTTGTCGCACACGGTGCGTGAGCTCTACCCTCGTGCTCCATGCTCGTTGTGCACACTTCCCCGCACCGCGCCCATGACCTGGTTGCAACACGACACTATGTCCTACTGTCACAACATGGAACGCTATGTCGCAACAAGGAACACTATGTTACGACATGGGAATTCTGCCCATAGGGAAACTCTATCACAACACATAATTTCTCTATCGCGACAGGAACCTCAAGCACAATTGACCTCGTCATGCATGCTGGTAAATACCATGTCACTTATGACAGAGCCAGGAGGCTCAGAAAGTGACCGAGAACTCCTCGTCAGGACACAAAAACCCGGTCCCAGGCCAAACTTGTCGTGACAGCGGCCACCGCCGGGACACAAGGCCAGGTCCCCATTGCGCACAAGATCCTTAGCTCGGTGTGCACACCCATTGCACGCGCCCAGGCCGGGTTGTGTGCTTGGCCTGAGGACCATGTCGCGTAGACACAAAGACATGTAGCTACATATGGCCTTAAATTCTTTATCGTGCCTAGAAGTCCGGTCACCCCCGTACTCCCTACTCTGCAACCCCCGCTGCGACACTACACTCATTGTCGCAACAAGAGACCAAAATTCTCTGTCGTGACAGAGAACCGAAAATGGGCAGTAGACCATTTTGTTCTTCTGCACTTCCAGCTTCCTTTTTCTTTTCTTTCCAAAACCCTCTAAATTCGATATAAGATAACCTTTTTATTGAAAAGGCACTATGAAATTTGGGAAACCTTGCCAACACAACATTTATCATACAAATTGAGTTTAATTACAACTCTGTTCTTTTTACATAAACAAAAACTGGGTTTTCTACCAAAAATTTACAAAATACAAAACAAAGCCAAATCTGGCATTTTCTTCTCAACTAAGGTTATGGATGTGATCCATCCCCCGATGTACCTCCAGTACCTGAAAATAATTTCCCACGACGGCCGAAAGCAACGCCCAAGAGATGACCTCCTACAAGGGCTACTCCCACCTAAGTGCACATGCAATGGAAACACAATACATCAAGTAAAATTATGCATTATTCATATCGAATGTCATGTCGCCCCATGCTTTGAGTCCCACACCGACTCTCACACATGCACTTGCCATGTATGAAACCCGTCTCCAAAGATTTTTGTTTTTGAAAACACTTTGGACAATCTCCGATATCAAAATTTATTGGTCAACCCTTTGATATAATTTATGGACATACTCTGAAAAATAGTTTTTTGTGGACAACCCTCCGATATAATATAGTGGACATACTCTAACAAATAGTTTTGTTGGACAACCCTCCGATAAAATTTAGTGGACACACTCCAACAAATAGTTTTGTGGACAACCCTCCGATTCAATTTATTCTAAAACCATGTGTCATGCACTCAATCTGCTCCACGTGAATGCCCTTCATGCATATAGGAATGAAACATGTCATTTCATGAATAATTATATTTTCTACATATAATTTGCATCCATCATAAATTTCATACTAACATATCAACTAAGCATATATCAACATACATTTACACCGCACTAACATGTTATTCAATTTTTTAGCAATAACACATACAAATAGCACACATGGACCAATTACAGTCTGAAATTCAGTCCCGGGATGTTCGAAACAGTCTCGAAAATTCTAGCATTCAGTCCCAAAATTTTGGGACTGAACTGCATAACCATTCACGGCCCCAAAACCTCATGCCATTTGAATGGCTCTTAGACCAAGAATAAAACTGAGTAGGGAGAAAACCCCACCTCTCAAAAGCTCGCAAAACCCCGGATTCGCATCTATGCGGCTTCCTCACGAGTAGAAGAACTTCCCTCTTCTCCCACGAAAAGCTTCGACTCCGCCCGATCGTCGACTTCTCAGAGAAGCTGGAGCTCTTACTCCTCCCCACTCATCTCTTTCTTCTCTTTTCCTTTCTTTTTCCCTCCTTTCCTCTCTCTCTCCACCAAATTATTTTTTGTCCAACTTGCTCAAGTGGGAGACCTCCTCCCACCTACCCTTGCCACATGTCCATTTCTCATTGGCTTCCTTTCTCTAACCTTATCCTCTTATCCAAACATTTGGATTTCCCTCCTCTAAGGGCTTGACACATGGCCATCCCTTAGAATTTCTCCTTTATTTTAACTTTTCCTCTCCATTTGACACATGGCTCTAAATGAGCCATCCACCAAGTGCCATGTGTCACTTGTTATACTCGGTGCCTTAAATAATGTGAAATTTCGACTATATAAGAATTCGACGAAATTCGACTGGGCAACTAGATTTCACGAGGCGATTCCAATAGTGAAGTCCGTTTCGTCATCCAAGATCTAGAAAAATTTCAGGTTTTCAACCGAAATTACCGTTTTACCCTTTTTCAGAAAAATTGAATTTTTCCCGGGTTTTACAATTTTTCCATGAAAAGCTCTCGAAACTCTTCCCATGTCGTTGCCTCCAAGTTCCTTAAGGCTTTGACCCAATCCCACCATATTTAGGATTCGCCCTCTAACTGGAATGCGACTAGTTTTATCCTAGTGGCATCGGAGGTGATCTCCATAGCCTCCAAGATTCATGGCTGACTTGTTAGAACCAATGATCTACCATCGTCCCCTCATCCTCGGGTTGTCGGGAGGATTGGTGTGCCTGAACCTTTGAGGTCACAGTCTCTCCTTGGCTCCTAATTGCACTAGCTTGTGCAATGGTGGTAGTAACTGCACTTGCTTGTGCAATGGTAGTAGTCGTAGAACCAATAGCCTCTATGAAGGCTTGTTGGTCAAAGGCCGGTGGTAGTGAGTTGTTGCTCCACCCACCGCCTTGGCGTCCTCTTCCTCCACTAGCCATCTACATATGTCAGATAGCAATAAAGTTTTACATAGTATAAAAAAAATGGGAATCAAGTTTAAACTTTGAGATTTCTCTCCTTGTCTAACTAGTAGCGCATGTGCCAACCAATGGTAGACCTCGACATCCCGAACTATCTCATTCATTCTTTTTCCGAACCCCTAAGGTTATGTTTTCTAACCCTAGTGTTCATCTTTTTTTTCCATATACACTTTTCATGTCACACAACTCATAGCACACAATCATGTAGCATATTAAAGCACAAAAAATGAAATGCACAATTAATGCAATGGTCTAGACTCATGCCCATCAAGCCCTAGGTAATTGCATATCTATGCTTTGAAACTAAGATGTGACGCCCCGAAATCCGAGGGTCCGTTGATCACCCATCAACCCCCGGAAGCTTGTGGATATCGTGTAACCCGATACCACACCGTTGTGTCCTATTTACTGGGATCCATAATTTAACAAAAAATTGAACAGAGTCTCCTTTGTATGGGGAGCTCTATCCAAAACTCAACCTATACAATTATACAATAACATGACCCATTCGAGGCCCAATATAACACAATGACCGTACCGGGTCCATTTATGAGTAAATATTGACCAAACCGGGTCCATTTATCCACATTCATGTAAAAACATGAAAGACTATATTAAAATATACACATGAGTTCAAATTTACTCATTTACAAGTTAATACATACCAAATGGATTTACTCAAAAAATTTTACAAAAATAATCACAAAGCCACAAGCCGGCTTTCTTCACTCTCGCGGCCCCAGATGAGAGTCGCCCACCAGCACTTGTCTCGCACATAAAATGTTATCCCAGATAGGGTGAGCCACGCCTAGTAGAGTAATTCCTATAGAGCCTACTCCCTACCTAAGTGCACATGCAATGCTTACACTTAACAATTTTCACATTCACATCACAATTCCAAATAAGATATGCAATCCTAGGTTGAAATTCTACATGTCATGCCATGAAATGAGATGAGACTCACTCATGCACCATACCCGAGTCCTTACCAACTCCCATCATGCACGAGTCTTTACTTACTCCCACCACACAATGCAACACTAATGTGTGATAAAATCCAGCATTGATGGATTACATCCAATGATCATTTTCAAACAAAAATCGTTTGTTTATAAACTAAAAGCTTTTTGGATGTTACACCTCAAATGATCATTTCATTTACAAAACCATGTGTCTTTTGTGGGCAGTGAATTCTCAAGGTCTCATCATAGGCTTTGCACGCCTTCCAACACTTTTTGGACTTTCACCATTGGATTGTCTGAACCAGTTCGGGTCTTTCACCAGAGAGAGTATCTGGCCCTTCTTGCTATTACCCGACATAACTTTTTGTTTACCATTTAGTTCAACAGTGCAACTCTGTTGGACTTCGTCTAAAGGTACTAAGCCCACTCATCAATCACCCATTGTGGTGTTAATCTCAACCATGCACTCATAAGCATGAAATGCGATGTTACCATCACTATAAGAAAAAAGACCTATCTTAACCGTTACTAACTGTCATCATATGTGTTATATGTCATCATAACTTCCTAGTCTTATATGTCATCTATTGCAGTGTCAAGGTAGGTGTATCAACAACCTCGACATATATAAAATGCTAATGAATGTGTTTTTCTATTAATCAATATAACTTCTCTCTACCACTCATAATATGTCAAGGTTTGTGTTCAAATAAATCATGGTTTCTTTAAAATATGTCATGTAAGGATCTTCTCCAATCGTAGAACATAAATTTATCATTTTTAGAAGATATGCCATGATAGCTCTTTGAAAATTTAAAAAATAAGCTTTTAATGTTGCAATGAAGAAGCATGATGCAAAATAACTTGTCAGCATATTGAAAATTAAGCTGCTTAATTTAAACACTTATTACAAAAATATACTGTAACACCTCGTCCTCGGGGAGAGGTAATGCCAGCATATATACGTAGGGGTGTATAAGAGCACTAAGTGTCACATTGTAATATTTTGGAGACTAAAGTAGGAAATGAAAATTTATGGAACCCGGAATTTTGGTGCTAGTGCAAGGGTACAATTGTGATTGACCATAAAGGACATGTAAGTCATAAAACAAGTAGAGATGGGTCATAATACAAATAAAACAAGTTACAATTGAAAAATTAAAGAGATGAGGACTAGTTGCAATTAATGAAAAGTTGATATTATAAAAGAGGGAAATAAAACCAAAATTTCATTTTGGTCTCAAAGTTTGCCCTAGCAAACCCGTAGGAGGAGAAGGAGAGAGCCAAGAGGAGGAAGAGAAGGAAGAAGAAGAAGGAGGAGAAGAAGAAGATCAAGGTATGTGTTTGCCTTAGAATCAAGTGTATTTTTGGGATTCCTGTGTGGCTTCGTATGGCAGATTAGCTGTTCTTCGTATAAGCCAGGCAAAGATCACATAAACCTTTGAAGTGTTGGGGTTATGAGAGTAAAACCCCAATTGGTGGAAAATAACCATGGAATCATCACATTTATGATGTTGAGAAGAATTGGTGGACCTTAGATTGGATTTTTAGGATTTCCACCTAAGGTTCGGGTTATGAAGTTCTAAACCACCAAGTCAAGAGTTGTGAAGTTGTTTTGAGATGAATTCCATGTAGATTCTTGAGATGTTATGAATTATAGAAGTTGTATGAAGTTAATTGGTAGCAAAAGTGGCAAAAATAGCAAAAAATCCGCAAATTCGAAGGTGTACCAAGATACATGTACAAATGTGTACCCGCACACCCCATCTAGGACAAATACGTACCGGTACATGTCCACTGTAATGCAACATGTACCGGCATATGCTAACAGAATGCAACATGTACTCCAAGACATGTCTAGGTGTGTATTCGGGTACATGTGTGCCCAAATGCCCGCACGTTATGTTTTCGTAATTAAGCCCGAATTGCACAATCGATAGGAACCTTAGGAAATGATTAAGATAGGTTCGAATAGGATTAGAACTCGACGAAAAATGTCGCGTACCTCGTTCGCTTCGTCGAGGCGATATTCGTTGAGTGTGATTAAGTCTAGGAAGTATGTTAAGATTATACGTTATACATAGGCGATTAATTTGTCGTCATATTCGGTTGAGTGTGTAGGTTAAAAAGCCAAGGCGGAAAAAGTGTGGAACTGTGCTCAAGCTTAGCAAGCAAAGAGGTGAGTGTTCTAAACTCATTTTCCAAATACTAGTGTATTATTATTATTATTATAAATCGTTTTAAGATCGGTATTTCATGGTTTTGATTTCAAAACCATTTTCAAGAAGCAAGTAATGAATTAGAAAAGCTAATGGTTTTGAGTTAAACCATTTTGAAAAGCAAGCATTGGTTTTAAATTGTAAAACCATTTTTCAAGCAGCAGCAAGTAAGTAAATGGTTTTGAATGATTAAACCATTTTTCGTTAGTAAGGAAATGGTTTTGAATAATTAAAACCATTTTTCAAGTAAAGCAAGCAATGGTTTTAAATTGTAAAACCATTTTTCAAGAGCAAGCAAGTGCTAAAGCAAAAGAATATTCGCGAAAAACAGCCTTTCCTCAGTTCTAAGCAAGCAAACCGTTGTATTCCGCACGCACGGTGGAGTTAGGATCTCATACATGCATTGTAGTTTTTGCCTCGGCTCAAGAAAACGCAGTCATACATCATGCATTTAAAGGAGACCGTGGCACGTACAGGAGTATATAAGGTTATGAGCTCTAACTAAATTATGGTGACGGCGACACGAGGTCAATTCCACCATATTCACCGGAAAAAGGTGATGCGGACAAAGGTCCTTCCACCGGCACGGTCGATGCACAGGCTCCCGTGTTCACTAGGCAATGCCAGCAAAAATAGGCTCTGGTTGAAGTTTTATAAGCATGATATACGCTTTTGAAAATCAACCATCGTTCACTAGCCGCCCAGGCTTCTCAGAGTTTTAAAGCAAACGGTCGAGCCAAGCTCCCGCTTAGGATTTCAAACGATCGGTTGAGCCAAGCTCCCGTGAGATTTTAAACAAACGGTTGAGCCCAGTTCGCTTTATTTTTCAGCATGCCAGTTGGAGCCTGTGCTCCTCAGATTTATGAAAAAGTTTTGAGAAACTTTAGCAAAAAGGTTCAAAGCGAAGGTTTTAAGAAACTTTTCAAGCAAGATAAAGCAAGCAAGCAAGCAAAGAGAAATTACGGTAGTTTCTTATAAACTTCTAGTTAGCAAGCAATAAAAGTTTTATTAAACTTTTAAAAGCAAGCAAGCAAAGTAAAGCTGAAAATATTTGTAAAAGAGAGTTTTACATTTTTGAGATGTTTTCCAGAAAAGAAAAACATTTTATAAAAGCATACACTCACTGAGCTCGTTTAGCTCATTATTTTCTATTTTAAAAACTATTTTCCAGGTACAGGTACGCAAGACGCTGGAGCACAATAGGATTTGTCTTGACATCAGTATAAGTGCTGTGTATTAATTATATTTTGTAAGAACATACTTTGAATTTGTATAATGGGACATATGTATGTACATAGAGTAGTTTTGTGAGAATGCGTTGGAATGCTGGTTGCCATGTTTGGATATAGTGTAAATTTGGATGTATACAGGATTTGGAATTGTGCTATATGCAGCCTGGCCATGTCAGCCAGGTTTTTCCGTCACTAAGATTTTTTGCCAAATCCTAAGTTGTAAATAAAAGAAAAAATTTTTATATGAGGTTTAAGCAAGCAATACGACTGGTCACAGAGTTTCAGGTCGTTAGAGGTAACTACTGATTTCGTAGAGTGGCTTCAAGACACCCACAGACAGGTGGGGGTGTGGCATATACCTTGTTTTCATAACTAAGACATTATCTTGTTAACCACAATGCACCATATAAATATGCATGTAGCTATTAAAAACACATGTACATATATTGTAAGACTTGAATTTGTTGTCCTCTCTTCAATATACAAACAAAATAATATATTCAAAAGAGAAGCTAAAGCAACTTTACTTTTAGAATAAGATACCAAAAGATAATGTAAATCAAGTTCTATTTATAATACATACATCAAAATAAAAACTCATAAAAACCAATAGATAAATTATACAACCAAAATATTAATAACCCATGTATGTATATACATCTTTAAATGTCTCTATGCAAAAACCACCTTGAGTCTTTCTACTAACCTTGACCAGAGCCAAAAAAATAAATAAACAAATGACACTAATTAATTATTAGTTGAAGATGAAATCCATGTAATAAAAATCTTATAACTAATGCAAACTTTAATCTGTGTACTAAAATAACAACTGCATAACCAAAAATATTAGTAACACATTTGTATATGCATCTTGAAATTCTATAAAAAATACCATCTTGAGTATTTCTATTAATCGATACCTATACCAAATAAAAAAAGGAAATAAAAAATGATATTAACTAATTATTGTATAAGATGAAAACTCATGTAATGAAACTTTAAGAACTACACAAACTTCTTTAATCTTACCAAAATAACAATTATACAACCAAAATATTAATAAACCAAATGTATATATTATCTTTAATTCTCTCTTGCAAACCATATGAAGCCTTTCAATTAGTTGAAACCTATACCAAATAATACAAAGAAATAGTACCAACTAATTATCAATTCAAGATGAAATTCATCTAATTATTCCTCAATAACTATATAAACTTTCATCTTACCAAAACAACAACTATATGATAAAATATTAATATTCATGATGTACAGAATCTTGAAATCTCTTAGAAAAAAACCATCTTGAGTATTTCACCATCCTGAAACTTGTACCAAATAAAATAAGTAAATATTAACTAATTATTGGTTCAAGATGAAATCCATCTAACGAAACCTTAGTAAGTACACAAACTTTTATCTTACCAAAATAACTACACAACCAAAAATATTAATACAATCAATGCATATACATGTTGAAATGTGCCACCATGGAAAAAGATCTCTTAAGCCTTACACATCCAAACTATAACAAAAACATTATTAAATTTAATATAGATGACTAAATATTCATTACCAGATGGAGATCAATAACTACAAAAAACTTTCATCATGCCAAAATAAAAACGTATACAAACAAAAAAAAAAAAACATCCAAACCCATTGCTTTATATAAATTTTGAAGTATATGAAATAGAAAGACTCAATGCAAAGAACAAACCTTGTTAACAAAAATAAAAGTTCAAACTAATATGTTAATAACACCCATATACCTCTACATTCAAACGTTATACATCAAAATACTTTTCAATTACTATGCATCTATATCACTATACCTCTACATTCAAATGCTTTGCATCAATATAGAGAAAACAAATATCTTCTTTTACTAATATAAAATTTTAAAAAACATATATTATATTTTGGAGAAAAAAAAAAAGACATAAATACATTTTTTTAAACATTAAGTATATAAGCATTATAATCATGAAAATGAAATGGAACATAAACTTCAAACTTCAAATTGTAAACCAAATTTTTTTTTTTTTTTTTGTTAATTTTCTTGTTAACAATGCAATGTTGGAAAATGATTGAAAAAGTTCTAAACAAACTTTCTCTAAACCCGACTATCTCTATCTATTTGCTAAATTAGTTTGTATGGATAGTCATGTTTTAAGATATTCAGTTTAACCTAGAAATGATTTTTCCCCTACTTTCTTCTCTTTTCCTGCTTTCAAATAAGAACAAAAAGGCCATAAAAAAAATAGAAAGTCTCCTCAAAGGTAAAAGATTCAATAAGTCAATGACTCTGGCACTAGTACTTTGAGATAAAATGTCTCCTTATAGCTCTAATCTATCCAATATAAAATTTGGACTATCAATTCAAAGAAACCTACCATGATATCCATACTTGATGAGTGTGGCGACTACTCAAGCTTGTCTATTTCTTTGCAAAAGATTGATCATGTGTAAAATATTCAATTGGGTGACCATAAAATTTAGTTTTCGAAAATAAAATAAATAAATAATGAGAAAAATAAATAAATGTTTGAAAGTTTGTTTGACTAACTAATATAGGTAAGTGTAAATCCTCTCTGGATAGATTCCTACTAGTTATCTTTTCTTGTGAGAATTTATCTTGATGCCCCTTACTCTTAATCAGCATTGTCGATTGATGCCAAACAACTAAAATATATCATTCTTTTCAATCTTTCAATCACAAGAAACATAAGTACTTCAAGGCTAATGGAATAAAAAAAAATGATGAATATGGAAATTGAACCTTTTCTCCTCACATTCAATGAAACATGCACATCTACAAGTTGACTCTACTTGCTCAGTTAAGTTATTTTGACATGGTTGCTTTTCTTTTTTCACACATGGAACTTGTTCATATATTTCCAAATGCAATAGAAATAAGTAATCATGGCCTATGGGGAAACTTCTCTATTCCAAAAGGATAATCCTTTCACTAAATATGAGGAATTTTCTCTCACAGAAAATGGGCCATGGGATTAAGAGATCTTTGAAGTAGTGATTTTGACTCAAAGAGGCTTCTTACTTTATGTATACAAATACTAGATAGGTTTCATACATTATCTTCTAATTTTCTTCTTCATTAGCTGATTATTTTATCTTCTTACTTTATATATATATATATATATATATATATATATATATATATATATATATATATATATATATATATATATATATATATATATATATATATATATATATATATATTATGGCATGAGCAGGGGGTAGGTTTGACTACCGTCAGCCGCAGGAAACACTGTGAATGTTGAGTGACCCGACATTTCTCCACGAAAATCGAAATGAGTCTCCTTTAATGCGGGAGCTCTACCCAGTAAAACCTGCATATGCATTACGAGCAATGCAAATATATCGATATATCTAATATATCCGATCACATGATATCCCGGCCACTTGAGCCTAAGCGATACTCATAATACATACTAACTATGAATCAACTATATACCAAAAATGATTCTGAGAGTTACAATATTTTCCTTGTTACTCTGATACATATATTAAAATTAGACATTTCAATACATGTATATATCATCAACCAAGCCCTGGCAGAAGCTTTGCTTCCTAATCCCTCGATGCAGACGAAGATCCCTCGCACCTCCACCATGCACATAAAATAATATCCCTCGGCAGGGTGAGCTAATGCTCAATGTAGTGGAATCGCCACTAAGTAGACTGCTCTCCACTAAGTGCGGTGCAATGTTCCAAAATAAACATACGATGAGTAAATGCATGATCTACTTGAATGTCTACGCTAGGTGACTCGGATCAGAATTCCTCGCCCAGCTCTCTCTCACACTCGCCTAAGCCTCGTATGAGAATTATTGTTTTGTTGATGGACAACCCTCCAGGTGTATATATTTCGATTGGAATTAGTCTCGACGATTTGATATATTATTTGTTGTGGACTACCTCCGATGAATATCAATTGGGCCGTCTTGGCGATTGATGCTTTTAATTTGGACTACCTCGAATCATTTTCTCTAGACTGTCGTGCCTCCTCCTATAGTCGCAGGGTGTTCCGGTGCATATGGAACGCATGTGCCAATTCAATCTGATCCCAATCACATGTATAAGCATTTGCATATCCATAATATCGATCATGATCGTATCATGTGACAATCAAATTCATACATCAAAATTAGCTCACTTGGGCTAATGATCAAACCTGAGCAATTCGACTCAAATCACTTTCGATATACGTTTCACACAAAAATATATTTTGAGAACCTTTGTTTCGAGAATAGTGAAACCTCGATTCTTGTGAGACCGGAAAATCCATGTTTTCTAAGGAAGGGTAAAATGGTAATTTCGGTCAAAAGTGAATTTTCTAGATCTTGGATGGCCGAAAGCGGATGGCACGTTGGAATCGTCTCGAGTGAAATCTGGCTACCCGTGGTACCGTGATTGAGGCGATTCAGTTTACTTTTTCGGCCCGCGTAGAGGAGTCTTTGGACACTTGGCACCTTATGAGTGGCCCGGGGTGCCACGTATCAAGTGAGATGCGATCAAATATGGAGCTCAAGTGGGGCTTACATGTGACACATGGCGTAAATGTAGGTAGAAGAAAATACAAGTTAGATGGATAAGGATAGTGTAATCGTGGTCCGTGAGAGAAATGGACACTTGGCATGAGAGGACTTTCCTCTTGACCAAGTCTTCCAATCGGTTGGGAGAGGGAAGGAGAGAGAGGGAGAGACCCCGACGGAGAAAGGGAGAGTAAGGAAGAGTTTTTGAGAGAGGCTCACCTTCTCTCTAAAATTCTCAGCCCGATCGGGCGGGTTGGCTTCAGGCGACGGGCAAGAAAGTTGCTCCCACGCGAGACTACCGTGGGTTCCAGTTTTGGAGAGTTTCAAAAAACTCCGGAAAAGGTAGGGGTTTTTCTCCTACTTGCTTTACTTTTCGTTTAAGGGTTGTGTAATAGATGGGGATTTGTTGAGGCTTGGATGGCCGTGACTTCGGTTCCAAAAGATTTGGACAGTGGAATAATCAGCTTAATTGTGGTTTGGACCAGTCCACGGGTATTTTGTGTGATTTGTGTGATGTGTGTTGTTGCCATGGGGGAATAACATGTTGATTGTGAAAGTGTGGGTTGTTCCAAGACGAACCGCCGGATTGTGCCTTAGCCCATGTGAGCTAAGTTTATGTTATGATTATAAACTGAATAACATGATGTATGGGATTTAAAATGTTAATATGTCATGGTGATATATTAGCATGTGTTGTATGTTTGGTGTGCCATTGCATTGCACTTAGGTGGGAGTAACCCAAGTAGGGAAATTTCCTCTTTGGGCATTGCTCACCAGTCGTGGGATATTTTTAGGTGCAGAAGGCATTGGGGATGGGACATCAGGGTTTTAGAGCGAAGCTTGACGAGATGGCCCTCTCTTGTATTTTGTAAAATTAAGGCGAGAGACCCGATTTGTGTAAATTGTAATAAAAAACAATTGCTTAAATAAATTCCCTTTTTGTATAAAATTTATATTGGGTTGTATGAATTAATGGGCCTATTGGGCCGTTTTACGTATGTATGGTCTCACGGCGTGAGACATGTAGATTTCCGCAGGTTGACGGGTGGTCAACGAACACCCCGGGATTGGGGCGTCACAGTTACTATTCCCAAAAAATCACAATTCATCGATTCACTTTGTGAACCCTCATTTCACGGCCATTCCCAGCCTAATTTCAATCACTACATGATTTAACATATAAATATACAATTTCACGCCCCAGCTGACCATGGTCGATCCACATTGCACCATTTGATTTCAAAATTTCATATTCAATTTGGTTCAAGGTTTGGGGTAGATCAAAGCGGCCTCAATCGGCTCGAACATTAAGTAAAGTACTTAAAGAGGGAATAAACCCAAGTAGGGAAACCCTACCTCTCGGAGTTTGAAACTCCCCATCACAGTACTTGCAGCTCTCCGCGTAGAGCAGCTTCCCTTCTTGTCCCGAAGACTGCCGACGGTCGGATTTGTCGTAAATCTAGAGAGAAGTCAGAGACCTTCTCTCTAAAACCACCATTGTCGACCTCACTGTAAGCTGCTCCTCCTCTTTCACGTTTTCTTGCTTTTGGTTTAATGGAAGAAGGCCACTATTGGCTATTTTGGCATATTATCATTTAAATCTTTTTCAAAATGACATCTATGTCTCATTCTTTCCTCGATTTGACATTCGGCACTACCTCTCGGCGTCCATTTCATTGTTTCTCTACTCATACCACTTATGGAACGTAGTCGTGTTATATGTGACTTTCGTCGCGCCGAAAATAGATTTTCACGGCTTTTCGAAGCGCGATACACCGAGAAAAGCGTATAAATCGGTATGCCGGAATTCGACGAAATTTTACGTGCTAGCTAGATTTCGTGAGACGATTCCAACGGTGAAATTTGTTTCGTCATCCGAGATCTAGAGAATAAATTTTGAATTTTTAACCGAAATCGTAATTTTGTAACGAAAATTACGATTTTGCCATTTTTCCAAAAATTGGAATTTCTCGGGTCTTACATATATATATATATATATATATATATAAATTAAGGAGATCTTATAATATTTATGTATGCTTATATATTAGTATAAATATTGTAGGATATAATTAAGGAGATATAAACTCATTTCCAATTAGGTACAAATGTAAGGGGTGGACAATAAATAATGGAATAAGGCTTGGAATTCAAGTATATGTAAAGAGCCTAAATAATTTAGAAAGTCTAAAGAAGTTTAAAATATTTTTGATAATCAGAATAACTCACTACAATTGAACAACTTGAAGCACAGTCAGCCTCTTGCTAGTTCAAGGGTGTTTCGAATAGTTAAAGGAGAGGTTAGTAGGTTAGGGTATCTGTTAGAATAAGGATCTATTCTATTTGTTAGTTTCAATGGCATGGAAGTGTGTATAAATACCTTCCATTGTCCAAGAATCACTGGGCTTTTAGTTCTTCAACCTTGAACTTTCAATTTTCATCAAGAAGTCATATGGAAGATTAAAAACGATATATTTGTTAATAATTTAAATAACTAGTTTCTATAACATAGATGAGGAACTTAAAGGCATTCATTTACTATTTTCTTTCTTTTTATATTTCTTATTTGTTTTAAGTTTTTATTTACCAATTTTTAAGAAATAACTAATAAGAAAATCAATGAAAATAAATTAGAGCTTAAACATCAATAAAGGACTATAGAAATGGGAAAAAAAAATAGGACAAGAAATATTAAAATAAAATATATTATGCAAATTAAATAATGCAGTGTGTGGGTAGATTTTTATTTCAATAGTGCAATATTGAACTTACCCATTCAAGTGAAATGAACTATTAGCTCTAGATCCGAAGGCAATAAGAGAATCGGTGGCATTAGATGTTGTGTTGTGTGTTTGAATGCTTGCGTATTACTTACATGAGCTGATTTGCCATTGCATCCCCACTCCAAATCTGGTCAATATATATAAAATATATGACCTCAATGAAAATCCAATAATAGTATTCATAGAATGTGATAACAACTCATACTTACAATTATTAAAACGTGGTCTTCATTATACTTATCGTATTTTCTAATCCGGCAATCGACTTTTTTAGACGTGTCATAATGAGACTTTGATACATTAATCACTTAAAGATAGAAGGCAAACAATGTTATGGGCAAAATATTAAATGAATGTTTTAATGCATTACCATATGCTCATCAATTGCAACGATACAACATGATGAAATTGATTTCCCAATGAAGCAAAAGCAACTGATTAGATAAAAAAAAGCAATTGATTAGCTACAACTAAATATTTTTAATTTTAATAAGTTAATAAAAATTATCCATAAACAACCAAATTCAAAAACCGAATGAGAGATCTCAGCACCACGTTTTAACACCTCAAATTTTGTTCGGCTATGATGTGAAGAATAACCATACAAAATTGAGAATATTCTAAATGTTGAATAATGTTATTACTGTCAAACACTCCTTCAAAAGCGTTTTCAACTCGGAGTCCTTCAAAAACAGTGATCAAACACCATGACAAATATATTCTGAAGAAATATCAGGTCTTCTTGCTTCGATCACTAGCGGCAAGATTGGTGAACTCAAGGATTTAAGAATCCAATAATTTACATTGATTTCCGTCATAATTGAAGTTGTTTGGAACACTAGTTTACCCAAGGAACAGGTATTTGACTCTGCATTTCTTTAGAGGTAGGAAAAACGTAATGTGCGAGGATTACTTTGATAATATGATTGTATTTTTTGATGCACGGTGAATTGGAAGAAAACAGGAGAATCCAGAAGAAGCCTAACTTGAGTGGCCTAAAGAAATGAGTGAAAGACAAACCGTTGAATACAACATAAAAGGGGGTGCAAGCGTGACATGTGACAATAAGCAATGAGTTAATAAACCTGAAATGGAATTTGTAGAACTGCAGTTGCCTAAATTCTAGCTCTGCAACACTTGAAAGTAGTAATGAAGACGCTGAAGCAAGGACTCAAACATCCAAACAAATTCAAGTCTCTACTAGGGCAGCTATTATTTAACATATTTGATTATAAAAAAAGCCAATATTTAAATCTAAAACAAAAGTCTGCTCATTCGCTCTAATAACAACAAAAAGAAAGTGATCACAATACACTTAGCAAATATATATATTCAAAATTGAAAATTATTAACCATTAAATTTCTAGCTTTATCAAGAATAAAACAAACTAAAAATTTACATACAAACAAATTTTTTTTAAATTTTATTATGATCATTATTATTTTAAAATATATATATTTGCAAAATGAAACCAAAGTATACTCAAATGTAGATTAAAGAAAATTCCAGCAAATGAAGCAAACCCGATTAAAAATATCCAAGAACTAGCCACAAAACAAAACCCATATCATAAAAAAAACTTGTAAAAATGCAGAAAGAAACATAAATCTTGGCTAAATCTCACATTCTCCTAGAAAATGAATAAGTCTACAAAATAAGAGAGAGACAATGCATGTGAAGGACTCTCACATTGTCTCTCTCTTTCCCTGCTTTGACGTTCCTCTCCCCTGCTTTTCAGCTTTATTTATCTCAAAATCTGTCTCTTCCTTTTACCTTTCTGAACGTAAATCTGGGGTATATATATAATAACTTCATATGGAATCCCCACCTACGACTCTCTTTCTTCCCTCTCTCTCCTCCACCATCCATGTCCACTGCACATTCATATTTTGCATCCAATAGAATACTAATAACCCAAATCAAATAAAAACCTAATTTTAATTCAAAGACCTTCAAAACAAGATGCCAATAGAATACCAATAAGCCAAATCAAATATAAACCTAATTTGGATTCAAAGACATTCAAAACTAGGTGCCGAAATTCTACATATTTTGAAATTACATCTTCCATTGAAAAACAGTTAAAAATTTGTTCTTTTAATCTATTCATTTTTGGATAACTTTGCTTACCCTTTAGATAAATCATATCTTGAAACCCTAGATAGAAACAACCTTCCAAAATTTCTTAAAAAAAAGACAGTTTACAAGCAAAGAAAAAGGAATGGTAAAGCATATACAAGAGATTGATGAAATAAGAAGAGATTATGGTTTGTTACCTTGAGGTAAACGAGTATTTAGACTTTTCTCAAGCTTCCTCCCAAAAATATGAAACTTTAGATTGCTTCAACTCTTGGGATACCTCTTTTAGGGCTCCAAGATTTCCAAATCTTGTAAAGAACTCATGGATCGCCAAGAGTTAATCCACTCAATCGATGTAAAAGGCTCATCGTTTTTATCAAGTGCTTTGGGGTTTTGAAATATATGATCTCTCAAGGCACTAGGTTTAGATTAAAACAAGATTGAAATACTAGAGTTGTTTTTATATTTGGGGAAACCTTTGCATATAATTATATGGGCTACCTTCACTGATGAGTTATATGTTAATGTATCTCTATTATTTGCATAAATAACGTGTAACAATTATATTAATTATACCTTGACTTAAAGTTATTAGTCAAGGTAAACTCATTTTATATCAATATTCTTTCTTTGAATTTATAAAATGTCATTGTTGAATGCATTTAATTTATATATGTCATCGTTTCCTATTAGGACATCTTACAATAACATATATAAATTTATGTTAAGGAAACATATGTTAAGGTTGCCATTTTTTCTTGTAGTGCATGCATATGCAATGTAGTGTACCATTGCATATCAATGCCATGCCACATATTTAATGACTACCATATGGACAATTTATCTTATACATTTAACCATGTATCGTGGACAATTATATTACATGCATATAATTTCCAGAACAACCATTCATTTCAATGTCAACATATAAACATACATATATCAACATTCATCAAACAACAATTATCAAGAATTACCAATCAAGTAACAACACCCTTCACCCTCAAGGCCAATTATGGCATATATAATTTTCACAAAAATAGCTCACACAAGCAGCCCCAAAGTGGTTCTTGAAATGGCCACAAAACCGGCTAAACAAGCCTTTAAACGAGCCATAAAATCGGCCAAATAGGCCCTTAACTGTCCGGATTATTATTTTCAATCCAAACAGTCCTAAACACTTTTTGAGACATATTACACTCAACCACAAATCAACACACAAAACCGGCAACAAATGGGTCGCAAAAGGGCAATTAAAGTCGTTTTAAGCAGACTAAGCGGTACCTTGGGCACGGTGTAAGTACTGGATAATTCTTTTAATTGAAAGCAGGTCCACTAAGCACTTTGCGGGACATATTACACAACCACAAATCAACACACAAAACCGGCCTAAGCAGATTAGTAAAAGCGGCAATTAAAGTCGTTTTAAAAGCGGTAAACAACCCTTAGGCAGAAAATCATTGAAACAACCCTTAGGTGAAATCAATCCACAAAAGTAGGAATAAACCAAGGTAAGAAGAATCCCTACCTCTTTGAGCGTAGTAGAATCGAAGGAGGTCTCAAGAACACCTCCTAAGCCCGAAAAATCCAATTTCCCCAAATCTCCTTCTTTAGATCTTCGGTGAAATCCTTTGTTTTTAGTACCCATGCGTAGCCCTTGTCAAGACGATGAACTTTGGTTCTTGGCCCAACAAATTCCAACCGACGGAACTCCGTGGATCGTGAAAAGAAGGTTGGATTCTCTTTCTTTCTCTCCCTCTTTGATCTCTCTCTCATGTTTAAAATTTTCCCCCCAGCAAAAATATCAAGTCTGTTCTGCCTCAAAAACCTTGTTCTTTTAACCTTATCCACATTTTAATTACTTGGCCTTCATGTAGCTCGTATTCGGGACTTATCGAGTCGGGTTGTAACAGAAACAATTTATTTATCGGTTCCGGTGTTTATTTTAAAATAAACACTACTTTATTTATTTCCTACTTTCAAGATTTTTCTCAAAAATCCCATTTTTGAGTTTCGTTAGACACTCGTCGCCTTGAAAAATATGAAAATTTCGACTGTCTCTAAATTTAACGAAATTCGTCCGGGTGACTAGATTTAGCAAGAGACAAATCAGCAATTTGAGGTCCATTTTGTGTCCAAGATCTAAAATTTTTGGGTTTTACGCCCTGTATTATGTGACAATTACCATTTTACTTATTTCAGGAAAAATTCAAATTGCCTAGGTTACTTCCACTCGTTGTCTGGATCGTGATCCCCCTTGATGAGTAAAAAGAAACTTCATTTTGTTTTCGGTGTTCAACATTGAGTGACGCTATATGATTAAAAGTTAAAATCAAAATTTCAACATTAAAGTACAATATCATGTTTCACATAGCAAATCAAACTAAAAATTTTTGATTAAGACTATCAGCTGAAATTACTGAAGTAAATCTAAATAACCATTTCTATTGCCTTTTATCATTAACATGCTTATATGGATGTTGTTTTGCCACAACTACAATTAGGTACTTTTTGAAATGCTTGTGACACTTATTTCTATGCTCTCTAAATCTTGCAACCATTTTGTTTCGGTGAGTCTTTATTTACATGATTTTGGTAAGATCAACTATAAATTTTCCTCACCACAAATAGTAAATCTGACATATTTAGGCTTGTTAGTGATGAAGTATGACAATTAAACTTACATATAAAACTTTTAGTATAATACTTACATAGTTTTTTTTTATTCTAAGTCATAATCAAGTCCCAAGGTTAAAAAATAAGTGATATTGAATCATTTTCATAAGAACTAATGTAAAATATTTTATAGTGACAATTATAAGAAAAAGAAATATGCATGCTTGCTCTTTATGAGATTCTAAGATTTGGAGATCGGATTTACAAAATTTATAAATTATAAGATATCATGATAATGTAAGAAAGTAATTTATAAACTAGAAAAAATATTAAAATTACAAATATTACATGCTTACAAAATTTGAAGTTAGAATGTATTAATATGGTAATTCAAATACTAGCAACTACTTTGCTTTGGTTCTTTAAACTATATGGAATAGTTAATCAATGTTCCATAACAATTTTAGAGTTAAATTTTATTTTCTCCTAATCTTTCTAAGGAAAAAAAATATGAAAAAAAAAATGCATTTCTTCCATAGGTATAACATAAAATTTTACAATAAAACAGGTACTTTATAACAATAATATTGGATAATCACAAAATAATATAATAATCAAAACACACTCTGTGTTGTAATGACAAAACAAATTTAACAACGTAACCTTGCAATCTTTAAGTTAATATGACACTCTCATTAGTCTTATATCTTTACATAAAAGGTTCATTTACTATTAATATAAATTCGTAAGGTATACATGTAATATATGAGCATCATTTCATTAGTGATTTAAATTTAATCACATTACTAACGATAGATTGAACAAAAAATAATAAAGAAACAATTTATAATCAAGTTATATTCATCTTTAAACATTATACACGAATTTCTCTATCATGAAAACTTATCGCTCTCGGATATATCAACACTTCTCAACATCGATGAGTTTTTTAGTTTCTTACAGCCAGTCTATCTTTGATTTCATTCTACTACTAATGACACCGATTGGAGCATTATATTCTCATTCGTCTCAACCCCACCCAGTAGACGACTTCCATTGCTTGAATCAATTTGTCCGTCCAAACACCCTCAGTATCCTCGACTTTTCCTATATTTCTACGTTGATCATTAATATTAATTAGTGCACATAAACCCTTATTTAAAAAAATAAAATATTTGTCATGTAATTGTCATCCTTCTTTATAAGTTAATCCAACATGCATAGAAATATATCTATATCTGCCCAACTTTCAATGTTCATTGCAACTACGATTATATCGATAGAAAACTATTATAACTTTAGTTGGCTTAAGATAATAAAAACCAATTCAAAAATTAATATGTTCACTCTAATAATGCATGTGAACCTAATTAATCCTATTTATCATGTTTCTATATGATAACCAACTTATATAAAAAATAAATTTGTACCTTTGTGACACCCAGGCAGGGTCAGGTTGGCAACCGTGACCCACGAGAGACTCATGGATATCGAATGTCGGACCTCACTGTTACTGCAGTAAGTATAGTTTGATGTGCATGTGCATGAATTCGGAATGAAATTACTTACTAAGAGGAAGAATATAGTGCAGGAAGAATTGAGACACGAAAAACGACAAAATATTAAGATTAACAGACCAAACACAGGAATTTGGAAGAGTAACTCACCGCATCTCGGATGAGGAAGCAGTGCGTCGTTGGATTCGTCTCCACGAAATCTAGTGAAATGAAAAAGTTTCATCAGTTTGAGCAAGTGGAATTTATAGTTTTAATTAGTGAGTCGTCAGTGACTCTAGGGACGAGATTTTTATGAAAATCTCGGAAGTCAAAAAAATGAAGCAAGGCTAAGTTGTTCAAATAAATTGAACTAAAAATAAATGAATTGTTGGGACATAAACGAACACAGGACCAGGAGTAGACATGTGTGGCATGGGCCACTTAACAAACTTAAAGCTAATTAGGAATAAGGAGGAAAAAATGGGAAAAAGCGAGTTCTTTTACAAACGTGAGATGAGAGGAGAAGAGGTGTGTGAAGCTCGACTTCTCTCTAAGATCTGAGACTCGGGTGGTGCCGTCTCGCATTAGGCCCCGAAGACTTAAAGTGTAAAACACGAAATTAGAAAATTTAAAATGGAAAAATGATAATAAAATAATAAATTACCGAAGGTTCGGGAAGCACAAAAAAATTCTCTGAATCGGATGGCCATGAAAGCAGCTGCGTGGTGCAGTCGTCTTTGTCCCCAATCTTGCGAAAAATTTGTCGAATTACGAGATGGTCGAGTCTTCACGATTTTACGGGTGATCGCCGTCGATGACGGGATGAGATTTTCACGAAAATCTCAGTCGAGAGGAAATGATTTGAAATTTAAGTTCATTTTAAAATAAAGTGAAATAAATTTTTGAATGAAACGGCTGAATGAAAGCGATATGGATGAAGTATCAGAAATAATAATAATAATAATAATAATAATAATATCTAAATAATATGTAATATGTAATAATAAAAAAGTAAATAAATAAAGAACAAAAGCAGAAAATATCTAAATGAAGGGAGGAAGCGTCGGGTGTAGAGAGGAGAGATATTTTTATTTTTATTTTTCTTCTCTTCATTTCTTTCTCAGATTTACAGAAATCGAATCATAGGTTTTCATCAATTTGAGGCAGGTTGATCCATGCTAATGAGAATTTCTGGTGGTGATCACTTGGAGTTTGTCGGCTGCAGGTGAGGAATTTTCTCTTTGTGTTATTTTTAGCCTAAAGGTCATTTAATGGCTTGGGATTTGCTTAGAGGCCGTGGAATGTAGTAAATTTCATTCCTCAATTTTTTGGATTGAGTGTAGGAATTTTGGAGCTTATTTCGGACTGATTCGGGTTGAATTCAGGTTGTTTTTGGGCCAGTCCACAGCTAGAAAACCTAAGATTGTGTTCGAGACCAGTCAAGCGAGTTCACGGCCCATTTCCAAACGATTTCGGACTAAGTTCGGAGTTTGGTTTTGATCAAGAGGCCAGTGTCTTGGAGTTTATAGTGTATTTTTTTGGTATCCCAATAATTCGGTGACGAACCGTGAAGGGACCAAGAGGTGTCCTGTTTTATATGGGTCCGAGATTTGGGCCATTTTGTGTGTTATTGTTGAAAAAATAAATAAATAAATAACATGCTGTGTGTGAAAATATCATGTTAATATTTGTTGATGTATTAATATGGATATTAATTATATGTAAAAATTATAATTATCCATGGTGTATTAATGTTTCATGTAGCACTCATATATACATGTAACATGAATGAAATGCATGGGCATCATGCATTTCATATGCACGATCACATCGCGTCGAGTCAGGTGTGTGTGCATGGTACTGTTATTCACCATTCTTGGTGAATGTGTGGTGAAGCAGAAATGGGACAATGTCTAAAATTGAGACTCGCGGTTGGGTAAAACAATAATAATAATAAATCACGTGTGTTTGGGTGAAGCAAGATGGGGCGAGATCCCACACAGTTGATTTAAATTTTATTCTTGGTCGGACACTTAATGGATCCAGCGATGAAAGTTGAAAGTTTCGGAGGGCGTCGTAGCTGTGATGAGACCCGAGTCGTAACCCCAGGAATAAACATGTCTGAGTTTGATAAATTAAAATTAGGAGGGTAGTCGATGGTTCGTCGTGGGTGAAACACAAATGGCCCGGTTTTCACGCTTGGCATTGCGGGTGTGAGGGGAGTCGATCGGGACTTCGGGTTGTGGGCATGAGAGTCTCATCTCTGCGCCCGACCTGGAACATTCCATATAGGATTGCATTATTTATATGGAATATGGTTTGATGTTTATGCGCGCCGTTTGCATGTGCATTTAGGCGGGAGTAGCCCTTGTGGGAGAATTTTTCTGCGGGCATTGCTGCCCGTTGTGGGACCCTCTTCCGGAGTACAGGGTGTACGAGGAGATGACACTCCGACGAGGCCGTGATTATGAAGAAGGTCGACATGTGGCCTAGATGTATGTTAAAATAATTGTAATTAAATTCTATTGGACTATTGTATAAATATTCGGGTATGTAATTATGGTAAGAGGGCCATGATCAGACTCTTATGGACTGTCATTAACTGTTAATTTTCATATTTTTTATTTAAATATGAATGAATGGAGTCCAAGTAGGCGTATTGAAAGTGTGTTAGGTAAACTATATTAGAACAAGCTAGTTTTAATATATGTTACGTATAAAGTGTTGAAATAAACTCTTTATGGATTCTTCTTATCTGAGGTTGTATGTTGGGTAAAGCTTCCCGAACAAAGGAGACTCTGCCCGATTTTTTGTAGAAATATGGATCCCGATAAATGGGACACAACCATGTAGTATCGGGTAACCCGAAATCCATAGGAATTCCACAGGTTGATGGGTTGTCAACGAGACCCCCGGATTTGGAGTGTCACATAAAGCTAGACTACTCGTTGAGGGCAACGCATGGACACTAAAACCAGGAGTTTTCGTCGGTGATTTGAGTAGAAAGTTTCGGAGGCCATGGGTTTCGAGCTTCCGGGTCTTTGAAAAGCTTCTTCTTCGCTCCAAGAAGTAGGGAACCTTCCTACTCGGGTTTATTTTCCATCTAGGAGTCGTTTTGGTCTTGGTTGAGCCCTAAGGGCTGTAAAAACCCGAAATAATGCAAAACAATAGACTATCATCACAATACAAACGATAAACCTAGAAAATTCTCTAGATCTTGGATGATAATGCAGATTACGTCGTTGGTCGTCATGAAATCTAGACACTCGATCCCAGAATTCGTTGAATTCGGGCGGTCGAATTTCACGTATTTCGAAGCCAGATAGACCAAACAATTGAGTGACATTTGGCATGAGAGGGTGATGCCATGTGGCACTAGGGTGAAGGACACTTGGCACATGGGTGGAAGCCAAGTGTCATGCCACCCTCATGCATGAACATGATAGTGGGTAAACTTGAGGCATGGAAAACACATGGCCTAGTAATGGCCATGTGTCAAACCGGTTTTGAAGGAGGTGTCCTAGACCAAACCAATTCAGTTTGGTGGGAAAATATGTTCGGTAGGGTAGAGGTGGAATAGAGAAGAGAGGAAGGAAAGAAAGAAAGAAACAAGAAAAATGAAAGAATAAAAGGAGGTAGGGTTCTTATCCTACTTGGGATATTCTTGTCTAGGGGCCATTCAATTGCCATGGAGCCTAGCCCTAACATTAGGGCTGGTTCAAAAATAGTTTAGACAGGCGCGAGTTTATGGGTTCATTTGGTCACAAACTCAACTTTGGAAGCGGAGTTGAACCTGCAAAGTCTGCTGTAGTGTTGGATTTTGTGCCTTGTTGGTTAGGAAACTAGAGAGAAATCCAGTCTGCATGTCTTTTCTTGGATGATAACATGTTGTTTTTGTGTGAAAAATGGTAGTATTGCATGTTGTTTTTCTGGTTAGAAAACTGGAAAGAAAATCCAGTTTGCATGTTTATTTTTCTTAGTTGTTAGCATGTAGTTTTTGGTGTGAAAAATGGTAAGCATGTTGTTTATCTGGTTAGAAAACTGGACAAAAAATCCAGCTTGCATGTTTACTTTCTTGGATGATAACATGTTGTTTTTGTGTGAAAAATGGTAGTGAAGCATGCTATTTTTCCGGTTAGAAAACTGGATAGAAAATCCAGCTTGCATGTTTACTTTCTTGGATGATAACATGCTATTTTTGTGTGAAAAATGGTAGTATTGCATGTTGTTTTTCTAGTTAGAAAACTGGAAAGAAAATCCAGTTTGCATGTTTATTTTTCTTAGTTGTTAGCATGCAGTTTTGGTGTGAAAAATGGTAGTATTGCATGCTGTTTTTCTAGTTAGAAAACTGGAAAGAAAATCCAATTTGCATGATTTATTTTCTTAGCTGAATAACATGCAGTTTTGTGAGGATGATATTGATGCATGAATGCATGCAAATATAAATAAATCTTAGTGCGATGGCTTTGCATCTCACGTGCATGGGGACATCGCGCATATCGGGTGTGCATGCACGACATGGCTTTGAACAAGCGATTTTCTCTGAAGGTTGTCCACCATGTTTATCTGAGTCTGTCCAAATGAAAATATATCGGAGGGTTATCCACAGTATTATCGGAGTCTGTCCAAATGAAAAATATTGGAGGGTGGTCCAACATTTTATCGAAGTCTGTCCAACGAACCTTCACGAGAACTAAAACAAAAACCTTTTTTTTAGAAATAATTTTTCATACATGACAAAATGCATGTGTGAGGGAGTCGATGAGGACTCGAGGCATGGGGCATGGCATGTGACATTCATGTAGAAATCATGTGTATTTTACTTGAATGTGTGTGAAATTGCGAACATGGCATTGCATGTGCACTTAGGTGGGGAGTAACCCTCGTAGGACATTTTCTTTGCTGGGCTTTGCTCACTTCGTCATGGGAAAACCAATTTTTTTTCAAGTACTGGAGGTATAACGGGCGATGAGGCTCACCAGTGACCTCAGTTACAAAGAAAAAGGCTTGAAATGTCTTGTTTTGTATTTTGTAATTTTCTTGGGTAGTATACCTAGTTTTTGTAAATTTAAGGAGAAAAATGTTGTGTTTCTTTGGTTTGTATAGTCAATCCCATTTGTAGTAGAGTTTTCTGGGTTTCATATGAAGTCCCTTGTAGTAAAATGACTTAGTTATGTTAATACATGTTGTATGGAAAAAAAAGAGTACAAAGTGACCCCAGTTTGGGCATCACCGAAATTTGTTTGGATGGTCCTCTCGAGCACCAAAAGGAAGGAAAAGAAAAACTGATTTTTTTTTTCTGGTTTTTCGCTATGATGTCCAGTTTTATGGGTTGTTTTGAGCTTGATTTTGGGCTTAGTTTGGGACGGGTTTTGTACCATGTTTATGGCAGTGGATGAGTGATCAATTCAAGGCGGGTTTGTAGCGGTTGAGGTTGTTTCAAGATGAGTTTGGGTTGAATTGCATCACGGGGAGCTCTAAGTTGCCTCGGGCAACGGTGCGTAGTTTCCATTGCTACACATGTCATTTGTTCATGTGAAGCCTCCAGCTTTAGGCGACCATAACTTTCTCGTCACGAACCGATTAACCGTTTCTTGGACTATATGGAAAGCTCTTTGAGTCTAAAATCCATCCATATAGCTTTATGCAATTTGAGCTCATATTATGTTCAAAAATGAAAAAATACAGTAGCCTCTGCTGTTGTAGGTGCTGCAATGTTGCTGATTTTATTCATGGCTTGCAACTTGCATAACTCCTTCGTTATGACTCCAAATTTGGTGTTCTTAGACTCTATGAAAAGCTCCTTGAGTCTAGAATCTGGCCATATGCCTGTGAATGGCATTTAGTGCCCACATATTTTTTGAAAATTTGATTGTAGCACCAAGTATGAAAATTGCTTGGTTATGATAATATACGTGGTCTAATACATTGAAATTGGTGTATGTTGTTTGGTAATTATCTGCATCTTGATATAATTATCCATGAGGCTTAGGGAAATGCATGAGTTTGTGTATGATTGAGGTCATTGCATGGCTTGGTTGTAGGCTGTTTGTTGACATGGTGTCACAATTAGACTGAAGATAAAGTAGTCATTACCGTTGTGATGACTTGTAGATGTCAATGTGTGTGTGTTAGGTATGTTGGCATAGATTAGTCTGAGTTTAAATTGGAATTTTATGTGTTCGATTGAAATAAATGTCCAATTTATGCGTAGTTGCTGTACATGAGTAGGCATATGTACATATAGCACTCATTATATATGTAGCATGGTATGAATAGGCAATGGCACATTTGCATTGCATTTTATATGCACGGGGACATCGCGTAAAATGGGTGGGTGTGCATGGTTGTTGTCTTTCACCTTTCTTGGTGAACGGGTGGTAGATAGATACATTTAGACGGCGTCAATGAGGCTCCACGGTCTTCATGGTTGTAAATCAACACTGTGTATGGTGTTGATGGTGCGGGCTCGGTCTAGGGACAATGTCCTAAAGAGTCAAGCGGTTTCAGAGATTGTCCAATTCTTTTGTTTTAAGGTGGTTTCAAAGATTGTTCAATGCTTTTATTTTAAAGCATTTTAAAGGTTGAAGATGTCGTGCTTTTGTTTTTAAGCGTTTAGAGATTGTCAATGCTTTGTTTTAAAAGCTATTTCGAATTATTCAATGTTTTTATTTATAAAACAAAAAACTTTTGTTTTGGATAAAGGACCATTGATTGAAATACCAATGGTGAGTTTCTCACTCTAGGCATAAGAATGTGTGAGGGACTCGGGTTTAAGAGGGAGTCGGTAAGGGCTCAGTACATGGGACATGTTAAGTCGTATCTCACTCATGACATGTAGGTTTCCATTCTAAGATGGCATCTTCTAGAGGGGAGTGTTTTTTGGTTGCATGACCATTGTATGTGCACTTAGGTGAGGAGTGGCCCTTGTAGGATCTTACTCTATTGGATATTGCTCACCCCGTTGTGGGACCCATTTCGGACGAGAAATGTCACGAAAGCGGTGCTCACTAAGTAGATATTGAGAAGAAAGTCAGATTATGGCTTTGATTTATATTTTGTAAAACATGTATTACAATGCTTAATTTTGATATATGTTTTGTATAAGAGTGATGTAATTTAAACTCTTATGGACTATGGTTTTATAGTCATGTGCTTATATGTTTGAGTATGATAAATGGGCCTACGTGGCCATTTTGCTAATATCTATGGGCCGGTGGTCGTTGTATAATATTGGGTCATGTTGCCATGTAATTGCACAAGTTGCATTTTGGGTAGAGCTCCTCGTACAAAGGAGACTCTACCCAATTTTCGTTAAATCTTGGGTCCTGGAAAAAGGGGACTCAATGGTGTGGTGTCGAATTACCCGACATCCACCAATCTTTCGCGAGTTGATGGATTGTCAACGGACCTCCAGGATTTGGGGAATCACAAGCCTCAAATGTTTGTTGTAATTAAATTATAGTAGAAAGTTCATTTGATTTTATCTCAAATTAATAATTTAGAGCAATGCCAATAAACGAATAAATATGAGATTCGTATATTTCAGATAGTAAGTAATAATATATTGTGAAAAAATGGACATGTCTAACAAGTTAATCAAACATCTTACTTGTGGTAGAATCACCATCGGTGGTAGGGATGTTCTTGGGATAGGAAGGTATTTGATTCATGTTCAATGTACCATAGCCTATGGTATCCTCTACATACCTTGACCCTTGCATGACCGTCTACAGGTGTTGAGCTATGACTATAGACATTCTTGAGCTAAACATTACACAAAATTATAATAATTAATTATCACAAATTAATTTAACAAAAAAAGACGTGTTAAATAAGCATACCAAAGTTCATAATTTTAATTATATTCCAATCCATTAAAAATAAAGTTAACTATTTTTCTAATGTACACATTCCTTCAATGAAAGTCTATCATAATAAGAAGAAAATTCATTTTTTGTACACATCCAATTAAACTAGCTCACCATGTTCAGTGCAGACTTTCAAATCCATCATGCTATTGTGAAATTTTGCTATATATTTTCTGTTTTCTATAATCTTGTAATTTTGGGATAACACTTGGGATGTCATCTACATTACCAATATCATACATATGCTGATTTGTGTCAACTCTGTCACTATCGTTACAAGTCATTACGCCTGGCTGAGCAGTAAAGTATTAAGAATTAGTTAAAAACATGTGATTTAATTCAATACTAATATAGTTTCTAAAAATAATGTGCCCATAGTATATTTTCTATTTTATAATCTAATACATTTAAAGAAATACAAATAAATAACATAATATCTTTTCTTTCATGCAAATAAATTGCTAAAACTTTAATTTACTTATGTTCAAAATAAAATGGAATGAGCTTTAAGATAATAAATCTAAATAATACAAATGGTATTAACCAACTAAACATTTTTATAGCTTTATATTTATTAAGTTTATAATAATAAAAAAAACAATCAAAAATCCAAATATGAGGTAACTTGTTCAATTAAACTAGTTTAGTGTGACGCCCCAAACGAGATCAGTTTGACTAACCCGTCAACCGGAAACACTCGTGAATGGCTCGGGTGACCCGACATTTCTCCTGGCATCGGGTAGAAGTCTCCTTTATGCGGGGGAGGCTCTACCTAAATCTAAACTTTGCATATACACATCCCCGAATAGTGAAATATATCTAATATATCCAATATATCCAATCAGCATAGTAATATGGCCACTTGGGCTAAGCTTGACTTTCATAATACATATAACTATGAATCCAACTATATACCAAATAGTTACAAGAGTTACAATATTTTCACTCTTATACAATACATATATTAAATTAGACATTCCAGCTTACATGTATATTTCATCAACCAAAGCCACAACCCAGGCTTTGTGTGTAATCCCTAGGATGAGCCGTCCCCTCACAAGCTCCCTGTGCAGCAAATAATATCTCTCGACGGGGGGGGTGGCTAATGCTTAGTAGTGGAATCGCCTAGAGTGGGCTACTCTCCCTTATAAGTGCGGTCTGCCGATGTTCCAAAATAAACATACATTCAAGCAAATGCATGATCCTACTTGAATGTCTACATGAACAACTCAGATCCCGAGTCCTCACCGACTCTCACACTCGCCTAAGCCTCGTATGAGAATTATTGTTTTGTTAGTGGACAACCCTCCGATGTATATATATCAATTGGGTAAAAAATCTCAGACGATTGATATATTATTTGTTTTTGGACTACCCTCCAGTGAATATCAATTGGGCCATCTCCGACGATTGATATTTTATTTGGACTACCCTCCGATAATTAATATTTTTATACAACCCTCCGAACCATTTTCTCTAGACTCATCTCATGCACTCACTCCTATAGTCCTAGGGTGTTCCAGTGCATATGGAATGCATGTATCACAATTCATCTGATCTAATCACATACAAATATGTAAACATGCACATATCCACATAATGTCCAATCACACAATCATGTCATGTAATTAAATCAATTCCTTTTATCAAAATTAGCTCACTTGGGCTAATGATCTAACACAAGCAATTCTACTTGAATTACTAGACCAAACGTATTAGTTCAATTATTTTGAGAACCTTTGTTTGAGAATAGTGAAACCCTCGGTTACTATTCCCGAAAATTCACAAATCATCGGTTCACTTGGTGAACCCAGGTTTCATGGCCATTTCCGGCCCTATGCATATCACAATACATTTCATTTCATAATTTATGAATTTAGCACCATAACAGCCTGACGATCCTGTTTTGCTCCATTTTATTTCAAAAATTATATCCAATTAGGTCCCAAGTTTTGGGACCGATCAAACAACCATTCAAGGCCTCAAGCTATCGAAACATTGAAAAACACTTAAATAAAGTGTAAACCAAGTAAGGAAAGCCACTGCCTCACGGAGTTTGTCAAAACTCCTCAATCCGGTGTCCGCAGCGTAGCTTGCTCCGCATTAAAGCGGCTTTTCTTCTTGTCGGCTGTAGGCGGTTGGATCGCCCGATATTCTAGAGAGAAGTCTCTCTCTCTAAAAAAAAATATCACAAACCTTCTTGCCTGAAACTCCCACGCATTACGCCCGTGATGACCTCATTTGAAGGAAAGAGAGCGATCCTTTGTTCATTTTGGCATTATCCTCATTTAAACAATTTCTAAAATGATCATTATGTCCTTCTTTTCCCAGTTTTGACATTCGGCACTATTTCGCCCGTCCATTTTCATCATTTCTCTACTCATACCACTTATGGCACATGAGTACTTGTTATATGTGACTTTCGTCGCATCGAAATTTGTTTTACGGCATCCGAACCGTGATGCCGCCAAAAACGTGTAAATTCCGACTGTCTCGGAATTCGACGAAATTTTACGTGCTAACTAGATTTTGCGAGATGATTCCAATGGTGAAATCCATTTCGTCATCTGAGATCTAGAGAATAAATTCTGAATTTTTTTAACCAAAATTACAATTTTTGTAACCGAAATTATGATTTTGCCATTTTTCCAGAAATTGGAATTTCTCGGGTCTTACATTTAGCATGCTTACATGTGGAGTTATTTTTATACTTAGCATGTGTTCCACTGGCTTCCAATGTTACATTAGTTGCAATGTCCTCCAGATTCCCAACACCTTGATCTTTCATATTTATGGCTCTTCTTTTGTTATCATTATCATTCATCCTATGTGCTGCACATTAGAACTTATAACAATTAATAAACATTAAGACATCATTTAAGTTAAAACTATATCAAGCGCATACACTGTCGATATAAAATGAATAAAAAAAATTTATGATAAATGTACCAATTATATAAAGACAACAAATTCAATATTTGTTTACCTTTAACATTGATAAGTTTACAAAACTTCAAAAAAAAAAAAAAATTAATGCTTAATAAATCAATTCAACATTCTTACATGTGGAGGTTTTGGTGAGACTAGAACATGACACATTGACCGATGCATTCAGAGGTGTTCCAATCCTTTCTGTGTTGTTATTAACCTCCTTGCTTGGGCTTGTCCCTATTATCCTTCCACTTCGTGTTCTTTTATGTGCTAAATAATGAGAAATACTTACGATTTGTTCATTATTAATGTAAACTTATTAAAAACATTTATATAAAACATTTCAACTTCTTTACCTGTATCAAAACTCATTTCCACCATGAGGTTAGTTCGACATCTACATGTTCCGCTGGATTAAATCTGAGTGGAGGAAGGTCTTCATGACCTTGGATGTGTTGATCATCATTAACTCTTTGAATGTCATTTTTTACATTTTACTTGCATTTTAAATTATAAATATTCATTTGACATCATTAACTCATTAAATAAAAATTTGTCAAATAATATTTGAAAGAGTTAGTTTTAGTTCAACAACAATCTAACTTGGATTCAAATTCTCCTCTAACTGCTTAGGAATGATTAGTGGATGCTTCTTTTTTTCAAGGGCCATATGCAACTATGTTGATAATATGCATACAAAAATAAAGATATCAATAATATTGTGATAACCAATATTCAATTAAACATTGAAATTCAAATAAAAAAATACAGATAAAGATCAAATGAATTAGTCAAACATAACAATGAAAACGCCTATAATTAAATATCATACTTGCATGTTTAAATTAACTCCGCTTTCACATGAAGCCCTCCCTCCACATTGTTGGTACTATCATCACTAAAATCTTATTCAATTACATCATTGCATATGAAGTCATCATCAACATCATCATTCCTATCTCCCATAGACAAAATATTATTATTTATTACTTCTGGATTAACATCAGTATGATCAAAGCGTTGCAACCCTAATTGATCATCTAGTCAATGACCATTCAATACCATGACTCATTCTCTTGGTAGCCATCATCTTCAATGGTCTCATCAAAATTCCCATCAACTGATAGTATTATCCATCTCTAAATATCACATGTCTATGTTGAACCTTTTGGACAACTTTCCAATTTTGTCAATTTTATAGTCATCGGTGAACCTTGACTGATGAGCTTGGTGCTTCATTACAAATGGATCATTCTCCTACCAAGTAGAACTAATGGTTATGATAGTGAAGTATGAATCTCAATGTATTTTCTTATTTTTGTGATTTGTATCAAACCACTTACACTTGAAAAGTATAACCTTATGCCTAAATAAATAATCTAACTCAACCACATTAGTTAAAACACCATAAAAATTAACATCCTCCCAATCATGCTTCCCATAAACACAAATGCCACTATTTTGTGTCATGCGATGATTGTCATGATCTTTTGTGTGAAAACGAACTCCATTTACAATACATTTGGTATATGTGTGAATTCGAGAGAATTGAGATGATTGCTCAAGACGAATGTGTCGCATTTGTAATAATAAAAATGTATTAGAAGTATTGTTAAAAGATCTCCTTTATCATTATGAAACATGAAAGTTATAATTAATAACTTACATGATCTTTAAACCACTTTGGAAATGAATTTTCTTGTTCCAACTCTAAATTTGAGGCACATGTCTTTCGTAACTCATCCAAGTGCTCAATATATGTAAGACACGAGAAATTCCAATTTATGGAAAAATGGCAAAATCGTAATTTCGGTTAAAAATCCATAATTTATTCTCTGGATCTCGGATGATGAAATGGATTTCACCGTTGGAATCGTCTCATGAAATCTAGCTAGCATGTAAAATTTCGTCGAATTCTGAGACAGTCGGAATTTACATGTTTTTCGAGGCATCGCGATTCGGGTGCATTAAAACGATTTTCGATGCTATGAAAGTCACATATAAAAAGTACTCATGTTCCATGAGTGGTATGAGTAGAGAAATGATGAGAATGGACGGCCGAGATAGAGCCGAATGTTAAAACTGGGAAAAGAGGGACATAATTAGCAATTTGAAATTTGATTAAAATGAGGATAATGCCAAAAAAGGAATAGTGCCGTCTCTAACCATTCAAAGAGGAACAAAAAACGGGAATTGAAGGAGAAACTTCCAGTAGCCATTTTTGGGAGATTTTCTTTAGAGAGAGAGAAACTTCTCTCTAGAAATACGCGCGATCCGACCGTCGGCAGTCTTCGGGACAAGAAGGAGAACTACTCTACGCGGAGAGGGGCTTGGCTGATGGGTACGGATTTAAGGGAGTTTCCTCCAAACTCCGAGAGGTAGGGTTTCTCCCTACTTGGGTTTTTATTCACTAACACCAGTACTCGAGATGTTTGGTCGAGTGAGACCGTGAGGGGCCGTCTGATCGGTCCCAAACCTTGGGACATAATTGATATAAATTTTTGAACACCCATTGGAGCAGCCGTGACTGCCACGGCTAATGAGGTTGTAGAAATTGTGAAATTTTTTGATAAATCATGTATTGGTTTGGATGAGGCCGGGATTATTGTGGGGTCCCACCGCCGGTGACCCCTCGGGGTACCCCCGCCAGTGGGTCCACTCTGGGGTCTCCTCATTCATTTAGGTTCCTTTCGCGCCGCAGGAGATTCGAACCCGGGACCTAGGGTCTTTAGTCGATGGGAAGCATCTGCGGTACCAAGCTGACTAGTGGCTCGGTTGGTACCGAAGATGCTCCCATTGAACTAAAAACCTAGATCTGGGTGAAATCAGGAAGCGGCTGCTAGTCGTGAGGTCTCTGATGGGATCTGAACACGAAAGAATCGCGAGAGTGTGAACCACAATAAAGCGCCTTTTTTTTGTGAGGCCCACCCACGGCCTCAGACGGGGTGGTCACTCATGACTATCCCCCCAGCTGCGGGGTTTTGCTTTCGCCTCAGTGGGCTCGGGCACAGGCCATGAGGCTTAGATGCCCATTCGAAATTGAGTTCCGCTCTCGCCCAGGCTATGTAAGGGCCCCTGGCCCACTCCAGACGAGGGGTGGTCCAGCTCCACGAGGCTATCCCAGCTCACGGGGTTTCTTTGCTTTGCAGTGGATTCGAACTACCGGGACCATGAGCTTAGATACCCGGTGGGGTGGGTTCCTTGCCAGCGAGCTGGTAGCTGGGTTGTTAGTGGGAACTGCCTCCCGGAAATGGTGCCTCATGAATCCCGGTTGAATATGGAAGCTAAAACCGTGGCAGAAATAGCTGTGAGTTGGAGATCTTGTGGAGTGGGACCGCCCTCGAGTCGGGTGGGCGGGGGTGGGAGCCACCCCACAAAAGGCGCCTTTTTTTTGTAATATTAGGGCCCGCTGACCAGCAAAGTGATCCAGCTCCTGCAGTATCATCCCGTACGCTTTTCTTTAAGCCTCGTGACGGCTACTCGAACCTACGACCAGGGCGTATATTGAAGTGGGGAGCCTTTCGCTGCAGTGAGCTCTTGTCCTGTGGTGGTGAATTAAAGCTCTCCACGGGTGAAGAAGGGCATGGGACATACCTCTCTTTGTAGTGGGACCCTGTGGAGTGGGCGGGGGTGGGGCCCTTACAAAAAAAAAAAAAAGCCTTTTTTTGTAAGGGCCCCTTCGGCCCGCTCCAGACGAGGGTGGTCCCGCTCCACGAGGCTATAGGGGCATGTCCATGCCACTTTTCTTCGCCTCGTGAGAGCTCGAACCACTTGCCTTGCCTTGCTACAGAGGACATATATATTGAAGTGGGGAACACTCTCACTACCAACTGAGCTTGGTCCCACTCACAGCTATAGGGGCATGTCCCATGCCCTTTTCTTTCGCCTCCGTGAGAGCTCGAACCCACGACCACAGGGACATATATTGAAGTGGGGAGCACTCTCACTACCAACTGAGCTAGTAGCTGGTTGGTGAGTGAGAATGTCCCCCCTCAGCCTCTCTCCTGAACAAATCAGTCGACTCTGACTTTTTTGGAGCATGGGGCAATGCCTGATGGGACCCTGGAGTGGGCTGGGGGTGGGGCCCTTTGTGGCGGAGTAGTGCGGGTTCACTAAAGTGAACCCGATGATTTAATGATTTTTTGGGAATAGTAACCGAGGTTTCACTATTCCCCAGCGATCTATTCTCGAAATATATTTTTATGAAAATATGTGTTTGGTCAGTGATTTAAATTAAATTGCTCGTGTTTGATCGATAGCCAGTGAGCTAATTTTGATGTAAATGAGAATTTACATGACATGATTGTGTGAGTGATTGTTTTGTAAATATATGCATGTTTATATATTTACATGTGAATTAGACTGTATTGGAATTGGCATACGTGCATTCCGTATGCCTTTGGAACACCCTAAGGACTATAGGGTGAGTGCATGAGATGAGTCTAGAGAAAACGGTTTGGAAGGTTGTCTAAAGATATTACTTATCGGAGGGTAGTCCAAATTAAAAATATCAATCGTGAATGGCCCAATTGATATTCATCGGAGGGTAGTCCACAAACAAATAATATATCAATCGTCGGAGCGACGATTGATGTACACATCGGGTTGTCCTGAACAAACAAAATAATAATTTCATGCGATGCTTGGCGAGGGTGTGATGGAGTCGGTGAAGCTCTGCGCGAGGACTCCTGGATCCGAGTCAAGTCATGCAGACATATTCAAGTAGGGATCAAGCATCGTTTAACATGTTTATTTTGAACATCAGACCGCACTTAGGTGGAGAGAGCCCACTTAGGGCGATTCACTCACTGAGCATTAGCCCACTTGCCTAGGATATTATTTTTCGGGATACTGTGGAGCGTGACGAGGGGACGGTCAGTCTCAGAGATCGAGTAGGTTGTGAAGAAAGCCGGGTTGTGGTTTAAGGATGATATATACTACAGTATTGAAATGTCTAATTTTAATATATGTATTGTATAAGAGTGAAAATATAACTCTTGTAACTATTTGGTATATAGTTGATTCATAGTTGGGGTATGTATTATGAGTATCGCTTGTGAGCCCAAGTGGTCAGATATTACTATGTGATCGATATATTGGATATATTGATATTGCAATCGCTTAGACAGTATATGCAGGTTTTGTATTTGAGTAGAGCTTCCCGTACAAAGGAGACTCTGCCCGATTTTCGTGAGAAATGTCGGGTCACCCGACATTCACGAGTGTTTCCGCGGGTTGACGGGTAGTCAACGGACCCCCGGGTTTGGGGCGTCACAATACATGTGCATTGTTTGAAAAAACATGTAAATAAGGTGTTCAATTACACATAACCTCTAACATAACACAAATATTTGAAACAAAGAACTTATATAAGATTGGTTAAGACTTACTCTAAACAGGTCATAGCTTCACTTACAATTATTTATGGCATACCAATGTGCCTTTTCTAGTTCCTCTTTTGAGAGTTGCATTAATTGTCTACCACCTATTGGTCGTGCCTGTTGTGAGAAAATAGATAAATGACCACGAGCTTGTTCTTCTTGATTATCATCATTCCTTTCAACTCGAGAGAAGTGTGTTTCAATACCACGAAAGTACATTGAACAAAATGTTAAAGCTTCATTTACAGTGTAAGCTTTAGCAATAGAGCCTTATGGTCTAGCTTCATTTCTCACATATTTTTTAACCGTGCCTAGATTCCTAAATAAGAAAGAATGGTATCAAATCAAAACTAATTTTTTTTATCATGTGATAACATTACACAAATTTCCTTATTTTTTAATAAATGTTAATATACGTAAAATACCTCTCAAACGGATACATCCATCGATAACTTACTGGTCTAGCAAGCTTAGTTTCATGAGGCAAATGCACCATGAAAGGGATCATAATATCAAAGAAAGCTGGAGGGAATATCATTTCAAGTTTACACAATGTTATAACAATTCCTTCCTCAAGTCTTTCTATGTCATTTACATGTAATATCTTAGCACATAACTTTTGAAAGAATCTAAATAATTCAACCACTGCATCACACACATCCTTATTTAAATAAGGGCGAATACCAACCGGGAGAAGTCGTTGAAGCAAGACATGACTATCAAGGGATTTTAACCCTGAAATCTTCCCATCACTAATGTTTACATTTCTTGATATGTTTGTTGCATAACCATTTGGAAACTTAATCGATTTAAGAAATTTACAAAACTCTCTTCTTTCTTCCAAAGTTAAGGTATAACATGCATGGGGTTTTACTAACTTATTCCCTTTAAATTGAAGATGTAATTCATTCCTTATCTTCATGTCTACTATGTCCAAACGAGCTTTCTCAGTATCTTTAGTCTTTTCAACAATATTCAACAAGGTATTCACCACACTTTACAAACATGCATCACATCAATATTATGTCTCATCTTAAGTCGTGACTAGTACTCCAACTAAAAAAAAAAACTCTTTCTTGTCCAATTCAATTCTTGAGGCCATCGTTTTCGTTTCCTGTCTGCATTATTGATATGCTTACTAGGTCTACAAATATAAACATGAGACAATTGCTCCAAAATGTCATCCCCATATAGTACCTTTGGTGTTGGACGATGCTCAAGCTTACCATCATGTTGTCATGTAAAACCCCAGATAATTCTAATTTTCTGAAAAATAGTAAAACAGTGATTTCAGTCAAAATCTGGCATTTTTCTAGATCTCATATGACAAAACAGACTTCACCGTTGGTATCGTCTCGCGAAATCTAGCTACCACGTCGAATTCCGAGACAGTCGGAATTTCACATTTTTCAAGGCACCGAGAGTAGTGCGGGATACTTAGCATGTGATGAGTGGCTCACAGTGTGCCATGTGTCAAGTGTAGGATGAGTCAAGCAATCAACTCAAGTGTGGGCCATAGGAGACACATGGCACCTTGTGAGTGGATGGAAATCCATGGTAGATGGATAAGTGGATAAGGTGAAATCCAAGGAACCAATGGGAATGTGACAAGTGGCAAGTGAGGGGACAAGTTCTCTTGACCCAACTTAACCCAACCGATTGGATGGAGGAAAAGAGAGGGCAAAAAAGAAAGAGGAAAGAGAGAAGAGAAATTCTAGAGAGAGAGGCTTTAACTTCTCTCTAGATTTCCTAGTGATCGGTCCGTTAAATTCTGGTGAGACAAGAGGCAAAGTTGATCCCCACTGCAAGAGCTACGCGTGGGTACCGGAAGGGTGGAGTTTCGACAAACTCCGGGAGGTAGGGGTTTTCTCCTACTTGATTTATTCTTTGACTAAGAGCCATTTTAATGGATAGGGATATCTTGAGGGCGGGATGGTCGTGTTTTCAGTTCCAAAGATTGGGACTGAGGGATGAAATCCCTAGAGTGGTCGTTGGATAGTTTTGAGACTAAGGTCGACCGCATAATACGGACTTCAGATGTTGCTCAGGTGGATGCTTTGGGCAGTTCCAATATGGACTGTCGATTTGTTTGTTAGCCCATGTGAGTTAATTTTCGTTGTTATTGCTATGAATGAATAACATGTTGCTTTTTGTGAATTTCGTTAATATATGGATGCTTGATATATTAACATGAATTATTGTGAAATGGCATATTGCATTTCATATGCACTGGGGTAACCTAGAACAGTAGGTTTAAGTGCATGACATGAAAAACATGGTTGTCAAATGAATTTCATGGGAAGATTTTCCGAAGAATTATCTTGGAGAGTTGTTCAATAGTTTATATCAGAGGATGACCCATGACTGTTTCGGAGAGTTATCTAGCAATTCACTGCGGAGGGTTGTCCAATAGAATTTTATCGGAAATTGGTATTATGTTTTCAAGAACAAAAACCTTTAGTTTTGAAAACAGTGTTTTCTCACACTTGGCTTAGGCATGTGTGAGGGAGTCAGTGAGGGCTCGAGAAGTGTCGGTGAGTCACATTCTCATCCATAACATGTAGACATTCGAGCAGGGAATCACAATTCACTAATGTGTGTGTTTGCCATTACATGAGCACTTAGGTGGGGAGTAACCCAATGTAGGAAAATTCAACTACTAGGCATTGCTCATCCCGTCGTGGGATCCCCATTTTAGGTATAGGGAGTATTCAGGAAAACGACGCTCACTAGAGGCTGCTTTTGAGAAGAAAACCGACATGTGGCTTCGATTATATATTTTTGTAAAACATGTATGAAACATTATGATCGATACATGTTTGTATAAGAGTGTAGTTAACTCTTGAAACTATTGTAATATAGTTGGTTATATTTTGGTTAGTATGGATGTGTGGGCTCGATTCTTGCCATTTTTTACTCATATGTTTCGGTCTCGTAGAGAGAAACTTCATTTTTGCGGGCATTGAGACACTAATGGCTAAGCATGTGGTTCAGTTTGTGCTAACGGATCACTGACCCCCGGGTTGAGGCGTCACATGTCAACTCCTTCTCTAATTATAATTAAGAGGTAAGAATCTCCTAGGACCCATATAACGTTTTTTGCTTCTAATGCTTTGTGATGATGTGTTTTCATTACAAGTAGGACATGCCTTGTACCCCTTTGTGCTCTAACTAGACAAGCTTCCATAAGTAGGAAAATCATGTATAGTCCATAGTAGACATGCATGCATGCTAAAATAATCTCCACTTGACATGTAAACGTATGGACAACATCATGACATAGCTCTTTAAGCTCATCTATCAACGGGCACAAGTATATGTCCAGATCCTTACCTGGAGCTTGTGGCCTAGGAATAAGTAATGACAGCATCAAAAACTCTCCTTCATACACTTCCATGGTGGCATATTGTATGGCACAAGGATAACATGCCAAATACTATAATTGTTACTCATAGTACCAAATGGATTGAAAACATCTATGGCAAGGCCCAACCTAACATTTCTAGCATCATGAGCAAACCAAGGATATCGATTATCAAAATCTTTTCGTACTTCTGAATCTGCTAGATGCCTTAACACCCCATCTTCATGAAATCTTTTTTCCTTATGCCATCACAAGTCAACTGATGTATGTCTTGACATAACACCAGAGTCTTGGCTTTAATGGAAAATGTCATGAACACTTTTTACGGATCTTTCCATTTTTATATCTTGTCTACCACACACGTGACAACTTATGAAGTTTCATTCTATTTCACAATAATGCACAATCATACTACATGCATGAATCGACCATATCCTGTCCTCGTAAATCCGCAAAGATCTTCTTTACGCTATAATGTGATTTTGAATGCTTGCGCTTATCCGAAAAGCATCAGCAATAATTCGAGCAACATGTCAAAATTACTTATTGCTCTTAATCCATTCTTTATGACTAGTAGGACCCATTGAGTCAAATTCATTATTTATTGGACCATGCATATCATTTAGTGCATCAATAATGTCATCATCAACATAATTGTCATTTACTGCACACCCATCTCCATCACTATGCATACTAGTTTGACTAAGTGAACCACATCCAACATTTTCACCATGATGTATCCATCTATTATAGCTGCTTGAAAACCATATCTAATTAGGTGTTGTTCAATTGTGACCAAATGATTGAATCTTACATTTCGACATAGGCATCGTGTTTTATTATCCGTTCTTAAGTGTTTCTTTGCTGCTTGAATAAATGTTCTCACGCCTTCAACATATTTATTGTTGGGTTACGGGCAGAATATCCAATCTGATTGGAACATAAATGCAATGGAATTTTAAAAAATTTTATCCCTTAACCCACCAAGGATCACATGCGTTTCATAAAAACCGGCGCTGGTAAACGTAAATCTCACTCGTAGACGATTCGCCAAGCCTTCAAAGCCCGCGCTTTGGTTTATTCGATCTTCAAAGGTGCTGCCTTTCGAAAAGCCAGCTTCTACCTCTCACCCTCTACAAGTATCCACACACGAACAAATAATAAACGATCTTTGTTGAATGCTAGTCTGTGCTCGTCTTCTCAAAACGAAAATTCTCAGGTTTTTCTTTTCTTCTCTGCTTTGGTTGTTCTCAGAGTAAAAGACTTTACTACTACAAAATATATGTTCACATATATATATCTATATAATCATTAGGTTTAAGTCAAAACTTAATTTTATATTATTATATATTTAAAACTCTTTAAATAATAAATTCATTTAAATTACAAACATAACCGTTCAAGATATAACTGTTTCACGAATTTAAACTTTCGTAATTAAATTGAATTTAAATAACATTTTAAATTCCCTATGTGTAATGAGATTACGGAACCGCTGTAATAGCCTATAGCACCTATGAATTTAATTGGTTTTAAATACACACCTATTATAATTTATTTCTTTTAATGCAAATTGTTTATGCTATATGATAACATGATATATTTTGCATGTTGTGTTGCTTCACATGGTGCACAGTATGGCCTTTTTGACCAATGTGTTTGGTAGGTTATTATTATTGTTTTTACAAGGGTTGTAATTATTAAATACGGCTTGCATGCCGTTTTTGTTTTATTGTAATTTTATTTTACTATTAGTAGTATTTATTTAATTGTTGTAATAAAACAAGAGACAATGCAAGCCATTTGAAGTCATGCAATCCAAACTAAGGATGATGTGTGAGGAGCTTGTGTGTCTATGCGCAAAGTTGGTGGTCAAATCGACATCATGGAGCTGCTTATTACTACATAGGAATGATTGTTGATCTTCATATTGGCTTCTTATGGAGATCAATCTAGGATGGTGCCAATCGTGACATCGCTTATTATATGCATGTATGAGATGCTGGGTGTATGATGTTACATGAGTATGTGATACTAGATGTATGATGAGTATCTAATAATTGAAAATTAAATCAATCAAGATCCCTCATAAACAAAGTTAACATGCCATATCCATATTTAAACACTTGTCAAACCTTTATCACCTTAATGTGGGTTCTACCAAAGTGTATAATAGTTACATTAGTGATACAAGATGAGTAATGGTGCTACCCATATGTTTAAAAATGGTTTAACTTTATTAGTTATCAAAATTCGGTTTTGTGCCTAATGGCATTAGATGGGATTTAAACATGCCGGGACATATGATGTCACAATTCCATAAAATATCTAAGAGTTGCATGATGTAATTGTAAGAGTTACCTACCTAAATAACTTAATTTTAAGTGTCATGCCAAAGTCGATTTAAAGTTGAGAAAATATGGATCTTAGTTTCACTAGATTAATATGATTGGTTCTTGAGGGTTGTTAATTTTAGTGAGAAATTTTCATAATCTAAAATACTTATCGAACTTTGCATTCATTGTAGATGGCCAACAATAACAACAACAATTCTACTATGTCACTGCGATCACCCTTGAGAAGGGATAACCATCGACTAACTTCCTTGACTCCGGTTTCGGAATTCCAGAATTGTTCTCAAACAAGAAAGGAAGCTTTATGTCCTAGATGAAGCTTCAAGAACTAAATTTTATAATGCTCCTAGAGTCGGTAAGAATGCCATGAGAGCTACCATACTTGACTTTGGCTGATGTTTGCATGCTTGATGCTAGCTACCATGAGTTCTGGAATCAAAAGGATCTGGAAAATACATGGAGTTTATGATATGATCTTCAATTCAAGGAAATGTTCCAGCAACAAGCAAGGCAAGAAAGGTATGATCACTAAGGCAATCGTATTATTGCAAGATGGTTGAGGGTGCTTTAGAAGTTAGTGCTCATGTTCTAAAAAATAAAAGGCTATATCGAAAGCACCTTGATAGACTCGATTTTAATGCAGCCAAGAGTTGGCAACTGATTTGATCCTGAATTCACTTCCTGATAGTTATGGCTAATTTGTCATGAATTATAACATGAATGAAATGGACAAATCTATTCGAGCCACATATGATGCTAAAATCACTGAGCGTAATATTAACCAAGCCCGCCATGTTCGATGGTTCACAATAGAAAGGGCTTCAAGAACAAGGGGCAAGGGCAGCAAGGAGTCCAATGCTCAACCCAAACCCAAACCTGAACCTATGCCAAAGCCCTAAAGGAGAGTGTTTGTTTCTTTTGCAATGGAACCCGGGCCTGGAAGAGAAACTGCAAGCTGTATTTAGAGGATCTAAAGAAGAAGAAGAAGACCGGTGAGACTAGTTCTTCAGGTATTTATGTTATACAGATTAATTTTTCTCCTTCTAGTTCCTGGGTATTAGATACTGGATAGATCTCACATTTGTACAAATGTGTAGGGGCTCAAAAGGAGTAGACAATCAAGAAGGGTAAGTTGATCTACTGCAGTAAGCAATGGAGCAAAAGTCATTTCGCTTCGCTATAGGAAGTTATGAATCCTCATTTTTGCCCAATGGGCTTTTTGTTAGTTTTGACAATTGCTATTATGTTCCTACAATGTGTAGGAATATTATTTCAGTTTTGCTCGATAATGATGGTTTTCTTTATTAAGAATAATAATTGCCCATTTTTCATAAAGATACGTTCTATGTAAATGCCTATTTACAAGATGGTCTTTATGTTATGAACCTCTTCAAAATCCAACAATTCTCATGTCTATAACATAACACTACTAAGAAATTTAAATCCAATGATTTAAATTCAACCTATCTTTGGCATTGTCGCCTTGGTCATATAAATGAGAAACGCATCTCAAAACTCCATCAAGTTGGACTTTTGAATTCATTTGATTTTGAATCATATGATACATGTGAATCTTTCTATCGGTAAGATTTATTAAAGGATCCCTTCATCGACACAGTAAAAGGCCAATGAATTATTGGATCTCATACATACGATGTATGTACCATTGAGTTCGTATGCTAGAAGAGGTTATAAAGTATTTCACATATTTAACGATGACTTGAAGCAGATATGCGGTTATGCCTTACTTGATGAGATTATAAATCAATCATTTGAAATGTTCAAATCTTTTCAAAATGAAGAAACCAACTCGTTGGGTAAGACAATCAAGGCACTTCGATCCGATCGAGGTATAATATTTCGAGCCAAGAATTTGATGGCTATCTTAGAACTTGTGGAATCATTTCACAATTAACTCCCCTTGGAACATCAAGCAATGGAACGGTGTGTCTAGAGGAGGAATCGAATCTTTATTAGATATGGTTCGACCTATGATGAGTCCAATGTGATCTTCCATTTACCTGGGGGTTATGCACTTGAAACAACCAAGGCTCACTAAATCGAAGTTCCATCCAAAGCGGTTGAAGACACTCATATGAGATGTGGACTCCGTAAAAGGCCCGCTTGTCTTTTCTTAAGATTTTGCCAGAGGCTTTGCGAAACGCCGTTTCAAATAAGCCGAGCCCAACTGATAAATGTCTTTTGTGGGGTATCTTGGTGAGACTAAGGGATACTACTTTTACAATCCCATAGAGAACAAAGTGTTTGTTGCTCGGAATGGTGTCTTTCTAGAAAGGGAATCTATTTCCGAAGAATCCAGCGAGCAAGGCATAACTCAAGAAGTTGTGAGAAACCACAAGATAACATCGAATCAAGTCAGGATACTCATAGTCAACAAACTATTGCTGACACACTCCTATAGCACAAAATTTACGTGAGATCCGATAGATACATCATGAGTCTTGTGAGATATGGATTTCTTGTGACTAATAACCATGATGTATTGTTAGTGGATTAAAATGAACCCACTACCTATCAAGAGGCTATGTTGGATCCAAACTCTGAGAAATGGTTAGAGGCCATGAAGTCTGAAATTCAATCCATGTATGATAATTAGGTATAATCTTTGATTGACCCACTTGAAGGTATAAAGACCATTGGGTGCAAATAATTTTTAAAAAGAAAAACCTGACAGATGGCAAAGTGCATACTTACAAAGCAAGGTTAGCTGCAAAGGTTTCCAAACAACCTATGGTATAGACTATGATGAAACTTTTCACCTTAGCTATGCTTAAGTCTATCAGAATTCTTATTGCCATTGCTGCATATCATGATTATAAGATTTGGCAAATAGATGTTAAAATTGTGTTTCTTAATGGAAACTTACTTGAGGATGTGTACATGACACAACCTGAGGGTTTTGTGCAACCTAAGAATTCTGGTAAAGTATACAATCTTCAAAGATCCATTTATGCTTTGAAGCAGGCCTCTTGGAGTTGGAATCTTCGTTTTGATGAATCAGTCAAAGGGTTTGGATTTTGGTCAAAATGAAGACGAGCCTTGTGTTTATAAGAAAATTAGTGGGAGCGCAATTGTATTTTTGGTCTTATATGTCGATGACATTTTACCTTATCGGGAATGATATCCTACCTTGTAGAAAGTCAAGTCTGTTAGGGAAGTGTTTCTCAATGAAAGACTTAGGCGGTTGCTCTATCCCAGGGATAAAGATTTATAGAGATAGATCTAAGAGGCTGGATCGTCTAAGTCAAAGTGATCAAACGGTTCCGCATGCAAGATTCTAAGAGAGGATACTTGGCCATGTCTCATGGTACTTTAGCAAATCTCGGGGCTGTCCTAACACTAAAGATGAGCGAGAGCGGATGAGTAAGATTCCTTATGCCTCAAAGAATAGGATCTATCATATACGCCATGTTGTGCACTAAACCGTATGTATCTAGTTTAAGCATACCAGGATACTACGATCCCTGAGAGTCACTAGATTAGCTTGTCAAGAACATTCTTGCATCCAGAAGGTCTAAAGATATGTTTCAGGGGCGGCGAATCGGGAAGATGATCCGTTGTAAATGGTTACACGTGATGCAAGCCTAACTAAAGCATGATTTCCGGACGCAAATGATATGTGTTTTGTTTAAATGGTGGTGCGCGAATGAAAAGTTCAAAGCAAAGCACCGCTGTTGATTCTCTACAACTGCTTCGAATACATTGCAACATCCTCGATGCAAAGAAAGGAAGCAATTGATCAAGAAGTTCATCGACTTAGCGGTTCCTAGCACATAAATCCTATCGATGTTTATCAGGACAATAATGGTGCCATTACCGCTAGAAGGAACCAGATCACATCACGATCCAAGACATTTTTCCTTAGGCGTTATCATCTCATTCGAGAAATCATTGAGAGGTGACGTTAAGATATCTTCCGTGAGTTCCAACAGATGATAATATCACATATATTCAAAACGCAAATCATGCCGTAATCATATACATCAAGCATACATAATGTATCAAACATGGAATTATCGATTTTATGAAAACACAGGGTTCTGATATCATCATGGTTACGCGCATTATCCAATCTTAATTGGAACATAAATGCAAATGGAATTTAAAAAAATTTTTATCCCTTAACCTAATTAAGGATCATATGCGTTTACAAAACCGAAGGAAGGGTAAATGAAACTTACCTTGTAGATCGACCACAAGCCTTCAAAGTTCACGCCTTGGTTTATTCTGATCTTCAAAGGTGTCGCCTTTCCTCGAAAAGCGACCACCTCTACAAGTATCCACACACGGTCAAATAATAAACGATCTTGTTGAATGCTAGTTCGTGTCTGCCTTTCCAAAACGAAATTAAGGTTTTTCTTTTCTTTCTCTCTGTTTTGGTTGTTCTCAGAGTAAAAGACGACTACTACAAAATATATATGTCTCACATATATATATCTATATAAGTCTGCTTAGGGTTTAAGTCAAAAAATTAATTTTTATATTATTATATATTTAAAACTCTTTTAAATAATAACAATTTAAATTACAAACATAACCGTTCAAGACATAACCTGCTTTCTACTAATTTAAATCTTCTCTCAAAATTAAATTAAATTTAAATAACAATTCTAAATTCACAAAACATAACCTGCTCACGAATTTAAACTTTCTCAAATTAAATTCGAATTTAAATAACAATTTAAATTACAAAACATAAACTGCTCAAGACATAAACTGTTTCACAAATTTAAACTTTCAAAATTAAATTCAAATTAAATAACAACTAATTGTTATTTCATTTTAAAATAATCTCATCATTTTAAATTACTACAGAGAGCGAAAAACCATAAACTTTTTTTTTTTTTTTGCTAATATTCGCTCTTAATGTGCGGCCCAGGTTCAATTAACATTGGCGTAGCTCAAAATCACATTTTGATCCCATGTCATAAGCGACCTCTAGCAAGACATTATGACTACCAAGTATATGAAAAGCTCATGATCCGAGACAACCTTAATATAGCTAATGACATAACTGTTCATGATATCTTGATAGAATATAAGGCATGACAAAGTCAACCTTATATCGCTCTATCTTTGATTACTGGAACCCAATTAGATCGACTAAACAAAATGGACATTGACTTCATCAATTCATTTGAGCACTACCACATTTCATTCTCAATTGTCGAGGGACCTGCAGATATATCTCTTATAATAAGAGGGACAAATTTCCATTTTAATCGTCATATCTCACTACATAATTTTATTATGTTCAAGTATAACCTTTATAGTCATTCGATTAAAGACAAAGTTTGATTATATCAAAAACACAATATTCCTTATGTTGAGAACTATAGCGATCTCGTGTCAAAGAATTTAATGACACAACTATTAGAGATTAACTTTATGACTTTGATCCATGTATTAATCTCAAGACTAGTCCGGTTCCAATATTTGTTCTCAACAAATAGATATAAATTTGATTTGTATCTCATACACATATTCATCCTATGAATATCAATCAAACTTTATACTAATCTTAATTCATTGTTATTCCCATAACAATAACCGATTAGGGACATTTAGAATAATTAATAATATTATTCAAGGACATTATATATAATAAACATGCAAATCATCATAATAATTAATTCTCATAAATAGTCAAAATACCATGTCCATACGATAGGCCTAGAGCACTATTACTAACATTTACTACATAATCTATTTTGAAGTTGCATCCAACATCTATTCATCTTCTTAGATCTGACACAGTCACCAATGATGTATAAAGTAGATGTGAAGTAAAGAAATGAGATAAATTAGGTGACGATAATGCATGTATAGTCTTGGTATGACATGACCATAATCACACATGTAATATTAAGGAACTTGCTTATGCTCAAATAGTTTGCAATATGAAAAAAAATTATGTAAGGGCAGTGTCAAGAAATTTTTTTAAAACTTATACAAACATATTATATCAAACTTTTAAAGCAAATTATATTCAATCTTGAGGTAGTACTTTAATTAGGCCTTCTAGAACTTATTCATGGAGCAACAAAGGAGAATCTTAAGGTTAATATTAGAATAAAACAAATAAGTTCATCAATAAATTTTTTAATAAAGCATAAGCATAATGATTTAAGATTAAATAGAAAAAGTAAAGAAAAAGTAATTTCAATATATCAATATAAGATGAATGTCCTATACATTATAATATTTCCAACTTCCTAATTTAGGTGGTGGTTCCTATTCCAAATAGGAATACATAATCCCTATGAGTCAACCACTAATATACTTCATTCCACTTTCACAAAATTTTGGCAACATTTTTTTATCGTTCTCCAAGTACACAAAATGAACAAGACATTATTTGGCTTGTCCAAATATGCACCTAGAGAACAAAAGAAAATGTTACACTGGAACTTGAAAATGAATGAAGTATAATAGAGTAATTACTTCATAGATATTATGTCTTCTTTTACTATCCATATGGACAATTCAAGCATCATTTGTAGACAAAATCTTAATCACATACTAACAAATTATGAAGTTGTCAACTTGAAACTACTTCACTAATAAAACCAATTTCAGTCTTTGACAACTTCAACATCTTAGTATGTAACAATAAAAATTTGTCATACAAACATATTTAGATGGAAGTCTAAGGTTTCATGCTAACTTGTATAAGAATTAAAATGAGAATGTTTATGCCGATATTTTCAAGACATCACCCACGAAGAATATACTTGGCAAGGTTTTCTATATAAGGTAACATGTTGTAAGTTAACATCTGTATGACAATTAAGTAATTCATTATAAAAGAAAACCCATGAAGAAAAGTGATACATCACAACAATATAGATAAAAGAGAAGGTCATCCTTTCCAAAACCAAAAAATGATTCAACAAAAATTTTAACAACCTTCAGATAACGTGTGACACATATTACTTCATTGTTCTTAGAAAATGGATCATAATAATGTAGAAAAAAAAAACACACGAACAAAAAAAAACAAACAAAGTCAAATAGTGAACAACAACTAACAATATTAAATAAACAAGCCTAACACATACAATTTAATAATTAAACTAAATATTGTATAAAATTTGTTAAAAAGTAACAACTTGACAAGTTAGTTTTGATAGCAGCAAATCATATATTGTGTGAAACCCGGAAAATTTTTTTTTTTTTTTTTTTTGAAAATGAGCGAATTGGTAATTCTTACCCGGAACGGTACAGACAAAAACCCTAGATCTTTCTCTAGACCTCGGATGACGAAACGGATCACGCCGTTAGAATCATCTCGAAATCTAGCTGAACCAAACGAATCGCTACACGAATTCGAGACCGTTTGGCTTTGCACTTATTTCAAGACGGAACGGGCCAATCATGGGGTGCCATGTGGCACTCAGATGGGAGACACTTCTGGCACATGGATGGGGCTGTCATGCCCTTAGGGATTGCATGAGTTGGGTGGGGAGCTAAAGTCAAGCCACCTCATGCACATGAGCATGAAAGTGGTTGAAGTTGTGGCATGGAGAACACTTGGTCTCTGAGCTGACCAAGTGTCAAACAAATGGATGTTAGGTGGGTTCTCAGGGTCAAACCAACTTGGTAGTTTGGAGGAGAGATGGCAAACACCCGTAGAGAAGAAGAGAAGAAAGAAAAGAGAGAAAGAAAGAAAGAAAAGAAAGAAAGGAAGAAAAGAAAACAAGAAGAAAGAAAGAAAGGAGAAAGGAGGAGGAAGTTTTTTTTCCTCCACCATTGTTTCATGATTTGGTGGATCAAGAACTGATCCTACACACTTCAAGAGTGTGTGAGGGATCTTTCTTCTGGTTATTTCTTGTTTAGCTGGAAATGGCATTTGGTTGAGTTTTCTATGAGATTGTTTGAATGAAAACATGCTGAATCTGTGATGTTGTCCATACTGAATTTTCTGGGTTTTAAGACTGAATTTGTGATGTTGTCCATGCTGAATTTTCTGGTTTTAAGACTGAATTCTTGATGTTGTACTTGCTGAATTTTCTGGGTTTGAAGACTGAAATTGTGGGGATGTTGTACATGCTGTTTTTTTTTTTCTAGGTTTTTAGACTGAAGAAAACTCAGTTTGTATCATTGTATGTGCATGAAAAACATGCAGAATTTTATGGCTATGCATGACTAACATGCAGAATGTTTTGGGGTTTTAGATCAAAGAAAACTCAGTTTGGTGTGGCTTTATGTGCATGACTAATATGCAGAATGTTCTAGGGTTTTTAGACTGAAGAAAACTCAATCTGGTGTATTATTTTATGAATGAAAAACATGCAGAAATTTCTGGGCTTCCATGCAGAATGTTTTGGGTGTTTAGATCAAAGAAAACTCAGTTTGATGTATCCTTGTATGCATGACTAACATGCAGAATGTTCTAGGTTTTTATACTGAAGAAAACTCAGTTTTGTGTATTATTGTATGCATGAAAAACATGATGAATTTTATGGGCTTTCATACATGACTAACATGCAGAATGTTTTAGTTTTTAGATCAAAGAAAACTCAGTTTGGTGTATCCTGTATGCATGACTAACATGCAGAATGTCTCAGGTTTTTTTATACTGAAGAAAACTCAGTTTGGTGTATCTCAGGCATGAAAAACATGCAGAATTTTATACTTTCATGCATGATTAACATGCAGAATTTTTTTTCCTGGAAAACTGATGACTAATGAATAACATGCAGAATTGTGAATATTAATTCAGAATTGTGAATGTTAACATGCAGAATTTTCATGGAACTGATGACTGATGAATAACATGCAGAATTGTGAATATTAACATGCAGAATTTTCTGAAACTAATCTGGTTAGTGCATGCTTATGTGATGTACTGATTTGAATATGTGGAATATTAACATGACTGCATGTATGTTAAATATATGAAATGTTGTGTGCATTAGACATGAGTATTCATAGCACATACATAGTGTACGGTGTAGAATGTCCATGTAGAGGTTTTCATACATTGGTCATGGGTTTGAGTGCAGTGGCACAAATTGCATTGCATTGGTGTGAGGTAACACCACATTACATGAGAGTGTGTACATGGTACTGATTTGGCACTGCATTTGGTGTTGAATCATGTGGCTTGGGAATGGGACGGTCAAACTGAGTTCCATAGTGTTAAACGAAAATGGAAAATAAAATGTGTCTGGGCTTAGCAAGCAGGATAGATACCCCCTCAGTGAAAACCTGAAAACCTGGTTAGACAACAGATCCACAGTGAAAAAGTCCGAAAATGTCGGAGGGTGTGGCAGACCCGCCGGGTGAGACCTCGTAAGTTATGTTGCCCAAAAAGACACGTAAACGATCAAATAAATATCACATAGATCGCGAAGTTGTGAGGACGGGAGCTCAATCACCCCAAGATTGATTTCCCATTGGCACTTGGCGCGTAGTGGTGGGTCGGAGGTTGACCCGGCATTTCTGGGCCAAGTGTACAAAGGTCGCCTCATACATGCATGTAGATTTTTCCATGATAGATAACATGTATGCACGGATTGGTTGTGGGCCTGATCGTGAAATGATCATTCGTGATGTGCACCTAGGCAGAAATTTCCATAGATTTATCTCTACCGGGCGTTAGCTCACCCTGGCCGTGGGACCCCTTTCAGGTACAGGATGTGCACAAAGTGCACGACGCTCCTTAGAGGCCTGGATTATGAAGCGGGTCGGACTGTGGCCTTGATTCTTGTTTTGTGTATATATTAGATCCACCTAGTTTTAATATATGTTTCAGATTAGGAGGATGTGTAATAACTCTAGATCTATAATGTATGGTCTTATAACCGTATGAACGAGTATGATGATGGCCCCATCGGGCCATTTTATCATGTATGGTCTCAAGGATATGAGACATACAGGTTTTCGCAGGTTGACGGTAGTCAATGGGACCCCCGGGTTTTGGGGTGTCACATATTGTGGATGCATATAATATGACTATTGACAACAATTAAACAAATGAAATTGAACACGGTATAAAACAATGAAAAATAAATTAGAAAGATCTAGCCTTTGAAGATCTGTGAGGCACGTTGAAACGTTGTCCTAAAGCGACTGAGCCTCCCTACGTGAAGGTACTAACGGACTGCGCGACTCCAAGATACAACCCATATTCAAAAGCAAGAACTCCTTGTCTGCCCTCACGACAATCGGAAGAGCGGAGATGAATCAGACTCCAATCGAGTTGCCCAAAAAATTTAGTATAATCAAAATACTTTAAAATGTTGAGAAGAAGAACGGGGGCCATTTGTAGACAAACAATGTAAAATGGGATCAAAAAAGTTTATGTCGACTCCTTCCATGAAGCATCAAAAGAAACAATTTTTTTTTTCTTTTTTCAAAGTGTATGGGAGGTTTTTCACATATCTTTAAACAGTCATTGACTTTGCCTTTATATAAGCAGGAGTTTTTTTTTTTTTTTCAAACGCTAGCAGAACAAAAGGCAGTTTAAACAAAACTCGTGAAACCCTAGGAAAACTATTTTTTTTTTTTTCTAAACGAGCGACCTGTATTCTCATTCTAACGGTACAGACAAACCCTAGATCTTTTCTCAGACTTCTGACATACCTAAAAGGATCACACCGTTAGAATCATCTCGCGAAATCTAGTTGAACCAAACAAACTGTGTCGAATTCTGAGACTGTCGGTTTTGTACGCGCTTCGAGACTGACCTGAGCTAACCACTGGGTGCCATGTGGAACTCAGATGGAGACACTCGCACACACTGTAATGTATGTCATGCCCTTAGGATTGTGCTGAGTTGCAGCCCATAGTCAGTCACCATGCATGAGCAAGACAAAGGGTTGAAATTATGAGAGCTGGAGAACACTGGGTCTTGAGTTGACTGGAAGTGTCAAACAAATTTTACAGGTTGTGTATCCACCCAGGTCAAACTAATCTCAGTAGCTGGCGAGAGATTCCAAACAATTCAGAGAAGAGGAAGGTGCTGGTTATGAGAAAAGAAAGAAAGAAAGGAAGAAATGAGGAGGAAGCTTTTCCATTGCTTCATAGATTTGGTGGATCACAGAACCGTCCTACACACTTCCAAGAGGTGAGGATCTTTCCCTTGGTTATTTCCTTGCTGGGGCCATGGAAATGGCATTCGTTAAGCTCGTATGTTATTGTTTGAATGAAGAACATGCGTGCTGGTATCTTTCCTCATTATTTCTTATTTACAAGCTATGAAATGTCCATGAAAAGTAGTCTCTACAGTGGTTTGATTCACAACATTTTCATTTAAATCGTTAATAATTAAACTAAATATTGTAAAAAATTTGTTAAAAAGTAACAACTTGACAAGTTAGTTTTGATAGTTAGAATCATATGGCTGTGATGCTATAATATCACTATTGACAACAATTAAACAAATGAAATTGAACACAGTATAAAACAATGAAAAATAAATTAGAAAGATCTAGCCTTTGAAGATTTGTGAGGCACGTTGAAACGTTGTCCTAAAGCGACTGAGCCTCCCTACGTGAAGATACTAACGGACTGCGCGACTCCAAGATACAACCGAGATTCAAAGAACTCCTCAGTAAGGTTCGACAATCGAAGAGTGGAGATGAACTGGGACTGAATCTGTTGCCCAAAATTTAGTATAATCAAATACTTTAAAATGTCGAGAAGAACAAACATCTTGTGGACAAACAAATGTAAATGATCAAAAGTTTATGTCACTCTCCTCAGACGGAAGACCGTTATAAATTTTTTCTTTTTCAAAGCCCGGAGGTTTCACATATCTTTAAACAGTCATTGACTTTGCCTTTATATAAGCAGGAGTTTTTTTTTTTTATTCATACGCTTACAGTAACAAAAAGCGCTTTAAAAAAACTTCCAGAAACCCAGAAAACATATATTTTTTTTTTTCTCAAAATGAGCTTAATTCCAGAATTTTTTGCCCTGAACTACAGACAAAACCCTAGATCTTTCAGACCCTGATGACCTAAAAGGATCAAAGGCATCATAGAATCATTCGCCAAATCAGCCAACTAAACAACTGTCAATTCCGATCACTGATTTCATGCATTTCCGAGACGTGAACGAAACAACCATGGGGTGCCATTTTACACTCAGATGTGGTGACACTTGGCACATGGGTACAAGTGTCATGCCCTTAGGATTGGGCTGAGTTGGGTAGGCCCAAATGTCAAGCCACCTCATGCACAGCGAAAGTGGTTGAAATTAAGGCTGAGAACACTGGTCTTGTTGACCAAGTGTCAAACAAATTTGTGTTAGGTGTATTCCACCTAGGTCAAACCAACTTCTCAGAGTTTGAGGAGAGATTCCAAACAATTGTGAGAGAAGAGAGAAGAAAGAAAATAGAGAAAGAAAAAAAGAAAGAAAGGAAGAAAAATGAGGAGGAAGCTTTTCCCATTGTTTCGGGATTCGGGTGGATCAAGTAACGGTCCTTACACACTTCAAGAGGTGAGGGATCTTCCCATCGGTTATTTGTTTAAATATGGAAATGGCATTTGGTTGAGCTTGGCATGTTACGTTTTGGAATGAAGAACATGCAGAAATTGGTATCTTTCCCCAGCTTATTTCTTATTTATAAGTCGCGCAAATGTCCATGAAAAGCAGCCCTCGCAGTCAATGATTCCATAACATTTTCTACGTAAACCGTTAATGGTAGGACCGTTTGGTCCTCAGAGTGTTCCACAGCGCACTGGAGCTGATTTGTGGCTACCGGGTTTTCGAGTCGATACATGAAATATACATGCTGATACAAGAACAGTTTCTATAGAAACCGTCGATGTTGGGATCGGGTTTTTTTTGTCCTTGTAAATCAGAATTTTTCTCTGAACTGATATGCGTAATCAGAACATAACATGCGTAATTTTATCGAACTGATGATCATGAATATGCACTGTGAATATTAATACAGAATTTTCGAACTGATGACTCCGATGAACAACATGCGCACTGTGAATATTAATATGCATTTTTCTTCTCGAACGGATGAATACATGCAATTTTCTAGGTTTAAACGTTGTTTAGGCCACAACTTTTTCCGCCCAAATCTGATTCGGGGTGTTCTCGACTCTGCGAAAAGTCACGGAGTCAAGAATTCAGCCACACATTAAGTGGAAATATGCTCACATCTATGCCAAAAACTGAGTGTTGCACTAAATGCAATTAACGGTTATCAATATGGGTGTTTCAAACATATCAATAAAATGTAAGCAGGCCGAACATGGTCATTTATTGCATATAAGTCAGATGACTGACATACTATGTCTGTGCTCGAATATGAATCATGCACATTTTATTTCAAGAAATGGTCGAATTATGTTAATACATGCTCAATACAAAGGACATGAATGAACTCGAATGATAGAAAGATGTGCAAGTATGCTGCGTGGGATAAAAATTATCAATTTTGGGAATATTGTTACACTTGATGTATGTTGATGTTGAACTGAATATATGAAATTTTGTATGCATTAGACATGAGAGTGTTCATAGCACACACATAGTGTAATGTAGTTCGTCCATGTAGAGGTCTTCATACATTGGTCATGTTGCTCAGTGCGTTGACAATAAATCGTATTGCATTTAAAGGTGAACACCACATTACATGAGAGTGTGTACATGGTACTGACTTGGCACCGCGCTGGGTGTTGAATCGTGGCTCGGGAATGGGACGGAGTCCACTGAGTTTCACAATGTTAAAACGAAACAGAAAATGAAATGTGTCATGAGCGTTAGGATAGATACCCCTCAGTGAAAAGCCCGAAACCTGTTAGACAAAGATATCCACCTGGGTGAAAGCCTAAAAATGTCGGAGGGTGTAAGAGACCCACGTGAGACCTTAAAAAGCCTGCGTCTAAAAAGACAATTTAAACGATTAAATAAATATCACATAGACTACGGGTTATGAGATGGAGTCGGAACCCGACTAAGATCGATTTCCCATTGGCACTTGCATTGCGGGTGGGCCTGAGGTCGACCTAAAAGACTTGTGGTATGTAGAGTGTCGTCTCACATGCATAGATTTTTCCATTATAGATAAATATGTATGCAATGGATTTGCTGTTGGTTCGACAAGCAAATGATCATTTGAATGCTCTGAAAGGGAAAGAAGCCTCTTATAAGATTTATCTCACTGCACGTTAGTCACCCCTGTCAGGGGACTCCCTTCAGTACAGATGTACAGCACGACGCTCCTTAGAGCCGGGATTATGAAGCGGCCTGCCTCGGGTGGCCTTGATTCTTGTTTTTTGCATATTGTATCCACCTAGTTTTAAAGACATATGCTTTGGTATTAGAGTGATGTAGTCAACTCTGTGATCTGAAGTAGAAATGTATGGTCTTGTAATCGTACGGACGAGTATGATGATGGGCCCTATTGGGTCATTTTACTCATGTATGGGTCTCAGCGAGCAGGAGACACACAGGTTTTCGAGGCTGACGATAACAATGGGGACCCCCGGGTTTCGGGGCTGTCGCGCCTGGTATCGGTGGCACAGGCACAATGTGCCTAGGGCTCGAGGGACTGGGCCAAAGCCATGGTCATTAAGGTATAAGAGCATCACAAATTGAATAGTCAAGGTCGGTCAAGTTAGAATTACTTAGGTGCTCGGAAATGATATCCGCATCATAGTTTGGGTATCATGTCCAGGTAGAGGTTAATGCAGAGTCCACTGATGTGATTAGACTACATCATGCATCAGGTGTTTTCCAAGCCATGCTTTGATTGTATGTGATGGAAACAAAATCAAAACGCTAGCCGGAATTAGGGTTTTTGTAAATTTTTCCATAAAATCTTAGTCAATAAAAGAACCCATGCAAACACATATTAATATCAAAAATGTGAAGACCGATCTATAATTGCCATCATGATAGATTTGTCGCGCCAAGAGGGCTGAAACAACCCCGCACCAGGTCTCTTAATCCGCCCCTCCTTCCTCGAGGTGTGCGGGCACCAAACGACCGTATCCCCGGGAATAATACACTCTAGGTTTTTCTCGCCTATATCTACCTCAGGTACTCAACACATGAGGCAAAGTGGATTCATGGAGGAGACTCTAGAAATTGAGTTTGGAAAAACCTCTTTTTCCTTTTTCTTTGGTTTCTCTTCCTCTCAAAGACGACACCACCAAATATACTCTCCTCGGCTGGGCTTCTTTTTTTATAGACGTTTCAATCTCCATCGATAAGGAAACGAATTAATTATATTTAATATTCTACCCAAATCCTTATCGATAAGGAACGACGAATAATATCAATATATTTTAAATTCAAATCTCAGATAAGGAATGAATTAATAATATTTAAATTTTAATTCAAATCCTTATCGATAAGGAAACTACCTAATTTATATAATAATAATTCAAATATTATTACCCTTACGATTATTTCCAATTCAATGAGCAAACTAATTAATTAATTTAAATAACAACTGAATTGTTATTTGTAATTTTAAAATAATCTCTATCATTTTAAATTACTACAGAGAGTGCAATTCTATTCCAAATTATGAATCGTCATCGTAGTAATATAGGAGGTGAAATTGGGACCCATGGACTCAGATTTCAAGTCTAATAAATTCAATAATTAATTAAACTCTTTAATTAATTATTTTAATTTATTACCTAGAGTTATTCCACTAAAACTTGAATCAACTTTGTCCTTACAAGACGATTTTACTCGAAATTTAGAGTGTCCATTGATTTAATCATTACATGCGCTTCTATCCTCGGCTATGGTTCATAACTGTAGTTCAGTGAAATTACCGCTTTGCCTCTAGAATTATATCTTATCCTAAGTTCCATTAATTCACTAAGGAACAGCTAATCTATGTAAACCCGTTATAAATTAGGAGTGCTCAAACTGCTCAGCCTGCATCCAACACTTAAGTGGGAACTAATCGTCCAAATCTTCCATAGGAAGGGTAGGATCCGTCCATAGTTCACATTCCCAGCTGCATACATCAATGGCCTCCAAGACACAAGTATTGGGCCCATTTCATAACGGGCTTTAACTCATGACTCAAAAGGCCCAGTTGACATAAACAGGAGTCTATGACTACTCGTGATCAGGATCGATCCGCATATGATCATCTAGCGGCGCCGCTGCTTTGAATTCTGAGACAAACGGTATTTAAAAGAATTCAAACTGCGCCTTGGTCCCCATTCCTATATAATCTTATTATATGCGGAGCCTCCACTTTAATGTCGCTACATTAGTGACCCTGATTAAGGCCACTTACTTCAATGATAGCGGACCACCCCAGCAATATTTAATTTGAAGATCCTCAGTCCCAATTAATTTATTACGCATAATATGATTTATAATCCATAACTCGATCCTTCTCAGGTATAAATCATATACACTAAAGGTTAGTGGTTATATTAATAAATCTCCGGATTTTCTCGATATTTCATTCACATTATGCACAAAATAGCTAAATGTAATAAATACGACACTTTTATTAATTTCATAAAACATAAAAATAATTCATGCTTTACGGTGGCACTATCCCTAACAATCTCCCACTTGCTCTTAAAGCATGTGAGACATGCTTTTTTAAAACCTATCCCAAATAAGCTTACCCTCAAACGATTTTGCGGTGTAACGCCTCGTGAACGGATCCACAAGGCTGTCTTGCGATGCTATCTTCATAACAACCACATCACCTTATGAACGATCTCTCTTAATCGATGATACTTCCTCTATATGTTTCCCTCTTGTGACTCCTTGGTTCTTGGAGTTTGCCACAACCCACCTGTCACAAGAAAGCATCATGGGTTTATCCATATTCGAACAACTTCCAGATCTCGTAATGAACTTCGAGCCGACCGCTTTAGCCGCCTACAAGTTGCTATATATCAAATCTTTCCATGGTAGAATCTCGCGACAGTCGATTGTTTGACACTTCTCCATGCTACCACGCCTCCACCACCAAGAGTGAATATCGACCCGCACGCCGACTCGACCGCCCTGTCCGACATGAAGTCGAATCAAGATATCCTATGGGATTCAGGTCACAATTCGAATAAATGACAGTCGAAACATGGTGTAAAATGCTTTGTGCGCAAAGTGCACGCGTGTCGCCCCAAGTAATATAGTGTACCAATGGTACGATATCGATCCACGGGATAGGTGTGTTGACTACGTAGATTTGCTTTCAAATATTATCTGATACGTAATGCGTGAAAGGGTATCGTGTTTTAAATGTAAATCAAAACTCACCGATTGAATGAATTACTATTTAATGAGACTAGGTTATGTCTCCCCCCACACTTCGATGGATTTTATTTCTAAAGATGATATTATTCACTATTTATGATTTATTATGGCAAGGTGATTCATTTACGGCAGATACCCTCTCAGGTGTGTACCCGCCTTATCCGTCTAGTAGAGTCGGGTGTATCTCTACCCCAACTCCTGGGTGACTAAATGCTTAAGTAAGTTCCTAATCCTTAGTCACACCTTAGATCGAATATCTCTCGCCTTACCGAATCAACCAAAGGTCGCTTCACTATCCCAGTATCCTCATCTCAAATCTCTTGGATTCTAGTATGATCATACTACGCTTCGCCAAACATTACCATGTAATTTATCCACGAGATGTAAAGCAGATGATAATGAATCATAAATCAATGAAAAATATAAATTAATAAAAACTTTAATCCATTAAATGACAGGTTCGGGACAATACCCTAGGTATAGATCTAGAACATAATGACTAAGAAAATATCAAGAAGTTAATGGTATTAAAAATCAATAATATCAGCCTAAGAAAATGCCGGGAAAATCCAAAACATAGGCTCTTCGTCAAGATCGATGTCATCACGCCTCGGCCCCGTTGCCCTAGTTCGTACACCTGCTATCCGATCCTCCCCTCAATTCGCTCCCATTTGCCTTTAATGAATCGAGAGGAGAAACTCGCGCACGCCGCGACGCCGCTGACCGCCGACTTTTATATTGTCGACCCAACGCCGCGGACGCGACGCCATGATAGCCAAGGCCATGACGTCGACGTCGCGGACGCGCCACCATCCTACGACCGCCTCCCGCCGGGCTCCAAATTTGCCTAAAACCGGCCAGACCAACGCACTTCGCATACACACCAATCACCAAATTTATATCCGTACCACAAAAACTATGAAATTAAATACAAAATAAACGCTAAAACGAAAAGAACGACGCGTGGTATAATCCGGAAGTGTTTTAGGCACTCATCACACCCCAAACTAAGTTTGGGGCGCTCTTTGCAAGAATGCACTGCATATGCCACCAATCACCAAATCGATATCCACCACAAAAACTAAGGAAATTAAATATAAATAAACGCGAAATGAAAGACCAACGCGTGAGCACTGGTGTTTTAGTAATCTAATACACTCTAAACTTAGTTTCTGCTCGTCTCAAGCAAGAACCGACTTCAAACCTAACATTAATTTCTATGTACTATAGTCTAACACTAAGGTATCACGCTTACGCTGACAGATGTGAGGATCAATTTAGCTTTGTCTACACCTCTCGCTGTTTCTATTTTGAAGTTCACAAGATTTGCAAAGGTGTTCAAATGTTGAAAGAACTAGGTTGAACTCGGTGAAGTCGACTAGTACCTCAGTCTCTGATATATTCAATGGCCTTTCCCAATGACCCTATGTGCGGATAAATAAATGACCTCTAGTGTATACTTAAGTTCCGACGCCCCCCAAACTTGAGTTTAACTTGCCTAATTGGGTAAATCTAACTACAAAAAGATCAGAACGCACCTTTTGCAGTATCTAATATATCTACTCACTACATAGAACAAAACTAGTGCCTATAAGTTTATGTTAAGTGTCCATGTAAATGATTAGTCGGGTGACTCTTTCACCACTGTTGGCGCACCGGGCATTCAGTTCCCCTCGAACGTCACCCCGAACACTCAACGAAACTTGAGGGCCCTAAGCTGTGGGAAACTTCCATCTTATGTCCCCTGTAACTATGCTGAAGTCAATGACTCTCTACTACCGGGCTCGTGGCATCGGGCTTGAAAGGCCCCTCGATCAGGCTCCTGGATTCACGGAAGATCCTAATTTATTCTATCTCTATATATTCTCTTCCTTTTTTTCTTTTTTTTTTTTTTTTTTTTTGGTTTGGGGCTCGAAGGCAATCTCTTTTATCGATTTAAGGTCCCATCTCTTTAGTGTTTAGAAATTCGCCAAGGTTTATCAACCTAGTACCGGGCTCCTCCTAAGATCTAGCATACCCTCCTAGAGATCATCTATGTGTGGTGATAGGTCTCTCTTGAGAAATGGTTGATGAGAATCAAAGCACAAAGGATCCGTGATGAGCTTTGTGAAGATTCATTAGGGATTCAATCTTAATTAAGGAAAATTCATATTCGGGAGGCTGTGAAACCTTGGAGACGCCGAATATATTTCTGTTTCCAAGTGTTTTGAGTTTTATTACTATTTTGATTTGGAGTTGTTTTATTTTAGAAAGATTTATTGTCCAAGTCAAAGTAGAAGGCTTTATTTAATTTAGAAAGTGTGTTTGCCAGAAAATAGAGTTTTATTTCTTTAGAAAAAGATTCGTGTTGGATTTTGCTACCCATTCCTGGGTGATGATCACTATTTTGGAAGCCGATTTGTTCCCGACACGTTATTTTGAGAGATGATTTGTTCCCGACGGTCGCTATTTTGAGCCAATTTGTTCTCTCGATTTGTTGCTATTTTGGAGCTAATTGCTCGACTGGCCGATTTTTTATCACCAAGTCTTGTCCTAAAAGTTATCTAGTTTTTTTCTTGTTTTGGCCAAATATTTACTTTCCTTGTGGCCGAATATTTAGTTTCTATTCTTCATATTTTTTCGCCTATTTAAAGGCTTCATGGTCCTCAGATTCTAAAAAGTTTTAAGCATTAATAAAATTGAGAGTTTCAATTCTCTTGGTTCTTTCAAGAACTCCTTGAACTTATCGGTTAGTTCCGTATGCCTATCAAGACTGTCACGGATTCCATCACCGATCGCGGCCTCACCTATACCAAGGTTCTCGCTTCCATATATAAGCAACGGTCAAGGTCATCCATCCAAGCCAATGCTAGAGCGCTCTTCCGATCTAATTCGATCACGGGTCTCCCCACAAGTCAGACGGGGCCCTCGATCATTTGCACGCAATGTGCTCCTATTTTTCTCTGGCTTCTGTTTATCTTTTATTTTATTATTTTTTTTTTCTGTCCGAACCATCTTAGTCAACCGCTTCATCCATACCTTCTAAATTGCCCAATCCCACCCCATTCACAACCTATTATCTACTTCATCCCAAGTCCGATTTTCTATTCTTGATCGAATATAATTTTATTGCTTTTTTTTTTTTTTTTAGTGAACCATCCATCCCAAGTTAAAAAAAAAAAGAAAAAAAAAGGGAAGTAAGGAAAAGAACTGCTGAAAAAAAAAAGTCTACAAGCCGGAAAAAAAAGGTCAAAACGCCCGGAAAATATATAAATTTTTTTAAAGTATATTATCATTCAAGTTGTTGGAAATCAAGTCCCCACCATAGTATAAAAAAATAAATAAATAAAGCTTGAATATTTTTTATATGTTTTGATTGAATTTTTCGGAAAAAAATCTGATTTGTTTGATTAGTTCCAAAAGTTAGAAGAGAAATTGTTAAGTGGAAAAGGCAAGGGTGGTCGTATTATTAGAGTGAGAAAAAAGCCAAATATATTGTGTGAAACACAAGCGAACCGGGAGTGAATCATTCTTCGAGGAAACCCGTGAGCGAGTGATCTACAGGAGGTCCTACTTTTTTTTTTTTTCTTTCTAACCTTGTTTTTGGCAAAGACTATGTCAATAACAACGACTAAGGTGTAAGGAGGCGTTGACATGAAGTTCATTATGCAGCCTTAACTAGCGGTTACGCAGAATGAAAGCTTAGGCTTAAATTGGAACACCCCCCATGAGAGGGTGGAGAGCAAAGCTGAGCACTCCACGCAGACCCTCCCACACAGAAGGAAAAAAAAAAAGGCCGCCAAGAAGACAGGGCGTAGATGTAAGAAGAAAGGACGGAGACTTGGAAGATGAGAATGCTATGATCTCAGTGTTGGCAATGTGAGGTATGGGGGAGACATGAGAAGATATGAATCGAGAAGATAATAATTGGGAAACATTAAGATGAAGATTCCATCTTCCAAGGAAAGAATGACCCCGAGGCATATCTCTGAGCGGGAGAGGTGCGGAGTTGGTTTTTGATCACACAATTATTCGAAAATAAGAAGGTGAAACTTGCTTCCATAGTGGTTCTGGACATAAATGATTGCGGGACCAATTAGTTTTTAATATGAGACGGAATAGGGAGCCACCAGTGGAAACATGGGAAGAGATGAAAGAGGGTGATGAAAAGAGATTTGTTTCAACTTTACTACTATCTGAGTCAGACAACAAGTCGCAAACTCGAGGCAAGGCAATCGTAGTGTAAAGGAGCATTATAAGGAGAAGAAGGTTGCAATGACTAGGAGCAAATATTGAAGAAGATCAGAGTAGCTACAATGGCCAAAGTTTCTAAAGGTGTTTAAACAGCAGATTCAAAAGGTGGTGGAATTGCACATTACGTAGTTGGAGGAATATGGTGATATGGCTATCAAGATCGAGAATCAAGTCAAGAGGAGGGACAGTACCAACACACGTTCTGAACCTAGTCCAATTTCATCCACTTGGAAGTTGAATCAATGGAGGATAATTATCCAAAAAAAAAAGAATCAATGGAGGAAGGAAGATAAGCCACCCAATGCCAAGCCCAAAATAGAACAAGAACAAGAGGTGACCGGACAAGGAAATCAAGACCATGATTCAAAAGAGAATGAGAAAGAAAAAAGAAAGAAAAATGGGGAGGGGAAGGAAAACAAGAGGAAAAGGAAAGTGATAGAAGGAAAGAGAGGAACAAAAGAAAAAGTGTGAAAAGAGGAGAGGAACAAAAGTGAAAAAGAGGAAAAGAGAGCGAACAAAACAAAAGTGTGAAAAAGAGAGGAGCAAAGAAGGAGTGACAAAAAGCAAGTGACTGAAAATTTAAGAGAAAAGGAGAGAAACCAATTCTCTATGCAAGGGCAAGTGAGGTTATGAGAGCATTGTTCTTAAACAGTTTATGATTGTAATTGCATAAAGAGGCACTCTTAATACTAACTAACTTGACACTTCTTTGCCTAGCTTCTATCGGCTCTCAGGTTTGAAGATGCGTCTTTCAAAGGTTTACCTCTATCCGAAGGATCGAACATCAAATTGATTTTGTGCCCGGCGTTACTATTCTGAATCCATCGCTTTATAGGCGTAATCTCAGGAGACAAAGGAACTCCAAGAAGCTGGTGAATTGATGGAAAGGGATATGTCAGAGAGCTTCGAGTCCATGCGTTGTTCCAAAGATTTTGGGGCCTCTATGCTGATTGGACCGCAGAGGATTGTATTTATTGTCATGCCATCCACAACATTATGGTTAAGCAGATTCGAGACTTAATCTTTTTTATGAAGGGGAATGATGAGAATCTAAGCACAAAGGATCCGTGATGCGTATTCTAGAATATTCATTAGGATTCAATCTTAATTAAGGAAAATTCATATTCTGGAGTAATGTGAAACCCCTGAGACAACAATATATTTCTCAAGCTCCCGTTTTGAGTTTTATTAATATTTTGATTTGGAGTTATTTTATTTTAGAAAGATTTATTGTCCAAGTCAAAGTGTTGCTTTATTTAATTTTAGAAAGTGTGTTTTGCTAGGAAAATAGGAGTTTTATTTCTTTAGACATTCGTGTTGATTACCGCTGATTTGCAGGATGATTTGCTGCTATTTTGAGCTGATTTGTTCCATTTGCTGCTATTTTGGAGAGATGATTTGTTCCCCGATTTGTCAGTTATTTTGGAGCTAATTTGTTCTCGATTTGCCGCTATTTTCGAGAGCTAATGCTCTCGATTTGTCGCTGATTTTATCACCAAGTCTTGTCCTAAAAGTTATCTAGTTTCCTTTTTCTTGTTTTCGCCAAATATTTACTTTCCTTGTGGCCGAATATTTAGTTTCTATTCTTCATATTTTTGGCCTATTTAGCTTGTTGTATTCTAAAAGTTTTAAGACACAAATTGAGAGTTTCAATTTCTATTCGTTCTTTTCAAGAACCTTGAACTTATTTCCGCTATTCATATGTCATCAAGACTTACTGCCGGATCTCCATCACCGACAGGCGCCCTACCTATACCAAGGTTCTTGCTTCCATATAAGCACCCGTCAAGGTCATCCATCCAAGCCAATGCTAGAGCGCTCTTCCGATCGACCCGATCACGGTCTCCTCACAGCCGATTTCCGGTTCAGATTATTGGTTTCTGAATAACCCGAGTTGATTCACTATGCCTCCTCCCATTCAAACCCTAATCTAACATTCAAACGACCAATGCAACCTTTCTTTATCGACACAAGTGGGTTCGGCTAAAAATTTGATCCCCTACTCTAAAGCATGGCATCACCTATGCAGCTACACACACAACTACCTAACACAACACCACTACACATGCTTATGATCTACCTAAAAACGCAAATATGACTAAACACAAAACACAAAACACACAACACAAACATGAAATGTAAACTCTACGTAAATGTAAACTAACATGCATAAATAAAAATAAACTACGGCACTAATACGAAAATCAAAGCAACAAAGATTAATCTTAATAAATCCCGATCACCACTCACACTCCCCCAACAAAAATATCCGGAAGGTCCCCATCGGCAAAAAGAATGAAGAGAGGGTGAAGAGAACGCCCTCGTGATTTACGTCACCGCGAGGTGGCAAGCAGGTCAGGAAATTCGTGAGTCGAGCAAGCTCGCCTCGAGGGATCGGGCTGGCCATAATCGTGGCTCGGTTGGCCAACATCAGACATTATATCACACTACGGCCCGATCCTTGCGGTGATGAGGACTCGTGTTCCTGGGTCTCGTCCCAGAATGCATCAAAGCGCTCAGTAAGGGAGAGCACCGAGTCCTCGAGGTCGGGGCGAGTGGACTGATGAGCTCGCTTCGCTGGCCGTGGTGGTGGTGGAGGTGGGGTGGGACGAGGACTCCGCCTAATGTCCTCCCCGGGGATCACCTGAGGCCAAAACGAGCCTCGATAGTCATGAAGCTCACCGTCTCGAGGGCTCAGCGGTCGCGAGTCGTGAGACCCCCCCGTGTCGCGGTACACCCGGCTTGTCTCGCCTTTCACTGGAGTACGGCTCACGGGTGTGTATCCACGCTCATTGTCATCGAGGGCAACTCGCCCGCTTTTGCATAAGCCATAGATGAGGAAAGGGTGCCCCAATTTCATTTTAGCGTCCCGGTTATGGAGGATAGCATCCTCTATAACCTGCCCAACATCAAAAGGGATATCCTGAATGATGGCATAGTCAGTAGTGGCACACTGGGGTCGCCACTTCACACACGTCATTGCCTGAATGAGACGCGACGGGATGAAGTGATGCCAGACCTTAGGAATAAAGGCCAAATGTTTGGCCTTGAAGTGAATTGCATGGCCCTCATCAGAAAGCTCCACTACCCCGCCATTAGTCAAAACCCGAATGACTCCTCGGGTAGCTCGGTGCTCGTAGCCGATCAAATGGCTCCGAGGCAATGGGCAAGATCAATAGTGATTGATCGACTTTGCAATCGGAAAGTTTCACCAACACCCCTCAATTCGAACTTTCTTGACGACGTGGGAGGCGAGATTGGTGTAGACTTCCGCACCACACCTCATCGCACCGACGAGGTGGTCGCAAAGTGCTCGCCATCCTCGTCGCGCGACGTCTTACCTAAAAATCATCAGGTGGTGGAAACACTTTTCCTTGTTAAACGAATGACCCGCGTATGGTGCCGAACCGACACATGAATTTGCTCATCAACCGTGTGACATCATATTCTAGGGCCTGGGTCCTCACTACCCGACCCCGCTTCAGGCAACTCGCTTTTACCGTGACATCGTGGACTCCGACGCAGCTCTTTAGGATGGAATGCAATGCACCGTCACCAATGCAGTACACCTGGAGGTGTATCGGGCACAGAACAACACCTAGAGGGCACTATGAACCGTAGAGCCTAATGGCCATCGAGACGCAGACACCGCCCTAGGACATATGATAAAACCCAACTCGCTCACCAACCCTAAGAGAGTACTAAATTTCAAGGATGAATGGTAGAACAAACCCAACCACAAGTAACGGACACCTACTGGGTGTGGGAGTGGTGCTAGCTAAGGATGATGGACTAGGACGGGAAGGATGGACTAAAGGGTGATGCGATGGTGTCAGAGGCAAATACCTTCGACGATGGAAGTGTGCTCCTATAAAGGGGATGGGGCGGATTTGAGAGTGTGCGGGGTATTAGGCTTGTGCAAAACTGGAGTAGGGTAGAGCAAAAAATGAAGGTGATTTGGGCCTTAAACAAGGCAACGTCGCGACGTTTGGGGCAACGTCGCGAAGTTCCAGAGAGTAAGTGTTCCAACGTCACAACGTTCAGGGCAACATAGCGACGTTCTAGAGGATAGTAATAATCAACGTCGCGACGTTGGATATCAACGTCGCGACGTTCTAGAGAAATGCAAAATCAACGTCGCGACGTTGGAAATCAACGCCGCGACGCCCCGCAGAATTGGTTAAAATCGACGCCGCGACGCCCGCAGAGTCAAAATGACGCCAAGCGACGCTGAGACGCTCGCCGGCTGTTCAGGCCAACGCCGACATTACAGAGAAGGCCCAAAAATGTTCATTACAACCATGGTCCTTATAAGAAACACTCCTCTTGTAAATGTGATTCTGACTTTGTGGGGCTCGTGATAAATCGATCCTTCCAGCACTGGCCATTAGTCCCGAAAGTAAACAACCAAAAGGGGATACCGACACGGCAACCATCAACCCAACATAACCGAAAGCATAAAAATTACCAAAGAAGGGAAAATTACAAGAAAACTTGGCTGCTCCCAAGAAGCGCTATGTTTAACGTCGTTAGCTCGACGACCCTGAATTTCAATGTGCGATATGCTTAGAAGAAACTGGGAAATGCTTACGCATCCCCATAGTGCTCACAACCCATCTCTAAGGTGATGAAATATTTTTCTCGTTTCCATGCCCCTTGCTCTCTCGGCGTCTTTTCTGTGCAGTAATAGGCTTATTCCTGAAAATTTTCGCATTGCCTGCAAAAATCTCTATGTAAAGGCTCGGTAGACATCTTCATTCGATCGTTATCCTGGATGCTTCATGGCCGGAATACATGGAGCCGAACTCGCCTCCTCGACTCTAATTTGAGCTCACCTTCTTGCACATTAATTTGAGCTTTTCCCGTGGCTAGGAAGGGTCTACCAAGTATGATGGGAACTGAGTCGTCTTTCTCCATGTCTAGAATGACGAAGTCTGTTGGAAGGACGAATTTACCAACTTTTACTAGGATATTTTCGATTATTCCCAGAGGATGTTGGTATGACCTGTTTGCAAGTTGCAAGCTGATTGTGGTTGATTTTGGTTCCCCCAGCTTTAGCCTTTTAAACATCGAAAGCGGCATCAAGTTGATGCTGGCTCCCAAGTAACACAGGGCTTTTCCAGATACCCGATTCCCTATAGAGAATCCATATAGCAAAGCCAATCTGGATTCAAGTCTTTGGGAAGCTTCTCAGGATGGCACCGCATTCCGCTAAGGTGATGGTCCCGATATTCTCCAACTTCTTCTTACCTCGCCAAGATCTTTTTCATAAATTTCACGTAACTAGGCATGTTCCAAAGGCTCCAAAAGGGTATATTAATATGTAGTTTCTCAAGATGTCAAGAAACTTTGTAAACCGCCTTAACTTACTCCTTTCTTCAACCTGAGGATAATGGGATTGGTATGACAGTCTATCCGTTTTGTCTGCCTCTGCCTTTCCCGCATTTATTATCCTCGCTGCTCTCATAACGCGGTTGCTCATTTTTCATCTGGTCTTCGATGCTTGTCTCATTCCTTAATTTTCAATTTCTTACTACTAGTTTCGCCCGGGTTTCCAGTAACTCTTTCCACTTTAGAGTGATGGCCTTGCAGTACTCTTTCCTCTCTCCTCTAGGGTTTACCTCTGAATTGCTTGGTAGTGAACCCCGTTGCCTTTCACAATCGTGACCGCCATTCGACCGCATCTGTACTTCCTCAAATTTCTCAACTGTGTCTGATTGTTCAATCAAGGGCTCGTTGTCGTATATCTACTTGTCTCATTCCAAAGCAGAGTGGGAGGTCGCATTTGTGCAAGGGCTTGTCTGTCCACCTTTTCTCCTGGTGGTTAATCAACTCGGCCCGATGGCATGGTGTTCGATCGTTCCTCCATCCATATCCTCGACCGCTCGATCGTTTCTCGATTCTGATTGTTACGCCACCTCGTCTCGATTTTTATTCGATAATTGTTTCCTATAATCGGCCTTTGTTGCTGTTTGACTCGATTGAACTCTGACACGTGATCGAAAGCCCGTCTATCGCTTGGTTTCCGACCGCATTCTGCGGTTATCAGGTCGTCTCTCCATGTAATTCACACAACTCCCATGGATCGGGTCCGTACGCATCTCGCAGCATTCGCCGCTTAGCCAATCGCTAGTGTTGCGCAACATGATTAACTAGGATTATTGAGAACCTCATTATCCGTAAGCACCCATGGCTTTCTTGTATTGGCGTAGTCTTCCTAAAGCATCGATTCGTGAGCAATGCTGAAGATCTTCCTGCACTCAAGCTCGGGTCCGTGGTTTTCTTCATTGCCCTCCACCGAGGCATCAATCAACGCTCGCATTCCTCGCACTATTATAGAAATTATGGACTCGCAGATCCATCCGGGTCGTCTGTGATGTGGGTACCTTCCCTTAATAGTTCGTGAAATCATTCCATGCCTCCGCTGTGTTCTCCCCTCTAATCATTCAAAAGTATCGACCAGACAAGTTGTGAAATTTTCAAGGTGGAAAAAATCAACATGAATTTCGTATCAACGCTCCATGAAGTAATTGAATCGGTACGACTTGTTAGCCAATGCTTGGCTCTATCACCTAGTGAGATGGAACAAGCCACACCCGAGTGCTTCTTCAGCACCCATCAGACTTCGATCGTATCACGTACTTCAAGGAAGTTGGTCAAATGCATGTTCGATTCTCATTAGGTAACCCGGAACAAGATGTTCCTACATTTGTAAAGTGACTCGACTTCAAAGTTGTTCGTCGAATAGGTGGTCTTCCTCGATAGCCATTCGAACAACAAAGGGGCGGTAGAGCAAATCCCAGCAAAGATGAATGGACCACTGGTCAGATATGGCCTGGTGCTTGATCCCATCCGCTATATTCCGATTTCGCCTCTCAGGCCTCGCTTTTGCTCAATGCTAAGATCTCGCTTCATTGTCCGCCATGTTTGCTTGAATTCTAACTGCCTACCACGTTTCGCTGGGCCTCGTAGCGTTCCTTTCCGCTCAGATCAAACAAATATCGGGTCAACCCGATTTCGCTCTGCATGTACTGGGCCGAAATCTAGATTGCAATCACACACGAAACAACAAGACCAAATCACCAGCACTTGTAAAAACAGATAAAAACAGAAATTCCAGAGTAATATCTAATTGCTATATTCTCTATATCACTTTAAACATATCCGCAATCCGCCAAAAAACTCACAGCGTAAAACGTGGTGTGTAAATGTACGCCTTTGTGCGCAAGCACGCGTCGCCTAAGTAATATAGTACCAATGGTACTGGACATCGATCCACGGGATAGGTGTGTTGACTACAGAGATTTGCTTTTCAAATATTATCCGATATACGAATGTGTGAAAGGGTAATCGTGTTTAACGTAAACTAAACTAATGATTTGAACGAATTACTATTTAACGGAGACTAGGCTATGTCTCCCGCCACTTTCGCCATGGATTATTTCTAAAGATGATATTATTCATCTATTTATTATTATTAATGGCAAGGTGATTCGCCTACGAGATACCCTCTCTAGAGGTGGCTGCTCATTCGCAAGAGAGTCAGTGTATCTCTACCCCAACTCTGCATCAAAATGCTTAAATGTTCTAACCTTAGTTGCCACCTTTGGGATCGGGAATATCTCTATTTACCGAATCAACCAAAGGCCGTCGTACTCATATCCCTGTGCATCCTCATCTCGAATCTCTGGATTCTAGTATGATCATATCAATGTCGCCAAACATTACCATGTAATTTATCCACGCATGTGTGCCAGATGATAAATGAATCAGCAAATCAATGAAAATATAAAGAGTTGGGTGGTCTCTACTCCCAATCCCCAGATTCAAATGCTTAAATGTTCTAACCTTAGTCGCCACCTTCGGACGGAATATTCCTTTATTTACCGAATCAACCAAAGGTCAGTTTACTCATATCCTCAGTATCCTCATCTCTCGAATCTCGACCTCTTAGTATGATCATACTAATGCTGGCCAAACATTACCATGTAATTTATCCACAGATAAAGCGTATATAAATGAATCATAAATCAATGAAAATATAAATTAATAAACTTCTTTAATCCATTCAAACGATGTGTGGTTCAACAATAATTCTAGGTATAGATTCGTAACATAATGACTAAGAAAATACCAATAGTTAATGTATTAAACATCAATAATACACCGCCCAAGAAAACGCGGGAAAATCCAAAACACAGTTCTTCGCCAAGATCGGCGTCACCGCCGCCCGATTCCTGCGGCCCTAGTTCGCATAATCTACTATATCCGATCCTCCTCGAATTCGCTCCCATTTTCCTCTTTAATGAACGGCGAGAAACTACCGACGCCGCCATCGCCGTGGCCGCCGCGCGACGCTGCTCGATTGTTGACTTTTATAATATTTAGTTGACCCGATCGCGTGTTAGGGTCGCGGCGTTTGTTGGGTGTCGCGGCGTTGGGATATCGCGGCGTGCGACCATCCTTATACCTTTTGCCTCTGCTGCCGAGGTGCTTCAAAGCTACCCTTTTTGCACCAGTACTGCGTACACACCGTCACCAAATCAGATATCAGCCCGCAAAAACTGAAATTCGATATAAAATAAGCGTGAAAATAGAAGGCGAAGCGCGGTGAGTGTTTTAGGCATCATCAATAAAATCAACCACTATAATTTCGTTCTCTCAAGGTGCCAGAATGTACTTTATAATCCAGTCCTTATTAGAGGTTGGATTAGTATGATTGTAATGATTCTCGCATAAGCGGATATAAATTCGCATACGTATAGCATGTGGGGAACACTTCTTTGAGGCGTAAGGAACGTCATCCTCTTCATATTTGTGGTGTCGTAGGACACTCTCCTTAGAGGATAATTCCATGTGGGTCATTAGATTGACCTTTCTTAGGTCTGCATCGAAACAGAGCCCGGCACCTTATCAATATAAGATGCTTGAGACAGTGCCAGGAGTCTGTTCTTACGATCCCTTATGATTTGGATCCCAAGTACATAACTAAGCTTATCCCGAATCTTTCATTTGGAAACTTCGACTAGCCATTTCTTTCATGGACTTAAACTAAATCTGTAGTTCTACAGTGATGGATATAATCTAATAAATAGTAAAAGAAGACATTACTTTGGTTTTCCTTGATGTATAGCGCCTTGGGCGAGGTTCGCCGACATTTTTCTGAAGCGAGGGTTTTTTGATGCGTCTCATCAAACCTTGGAGTTCAGAGACCTTGGAAGCACTTAGAAGCGTAAAATGGACCTAAGCGACATGGAATTTACGCTCTTGGCCTTGACTGAAACCCTCACAGTTTTGCGGCATATATTAACATCAAGATAACCATTTCAAAGGCTATCTTGGCGTCCATTTTGCGTATCATAATGAAGCGTGATGGAAAGAAGGATGTGAATGGATTTAAAGCGCAGCGCTCTGGGGAGAAGAATCTCTTTACATAATCGGCTCTCCCTCTTTTTTGTGTATAGCCACATTCTGTGAGTGCTTTGAAGTCTCCATTTCCCATCCACCTACTCTTTTTCTTATAGATCCATTTTACCCATGAGCTTTGTTATTTCGGGAAGATCTGAGTTCCCGACCAATTGGAATACATAGATTCCATTTCTTGTTATAGCTATTAAACCATTGTCCCTTGTCGGGATCATCCATGTCGCATGCTTGTATGTGATGGATCGTCATCATTAGTATCCAGTTACTTAGCATTTGCTTCCGCGTATGTAGGCGATTGGTTGTTTGAAACCCTCCTTCACGTCGAGGTGACATCCTGTATGGGATCTGCCAGTCTCTTTATTCGTTCCCCGATGCGCAGTTCTGCGGTCGTAGTCTGATCTGATCCATATTATGATTCCTCTAAGTCTGACCTTAGCCCGAGGTTTGAGTTTGCCATGTAGTCATTTCAGAAGGTAGCGTTTATCAAATTAAATGCTTTCTTATCTTGAGGTGAACAAACCTCCTCGTGCCTTTAGGATAACCAACGAAGCAGAGACATACTTATATTGCAGTTCTAGCGAGGCTTTCCTTTATTACATGTGCGTACACCCCATATACGGATATAATTAAAACTGGGTTTCACGACCACTCCATAACAAAGATTGTATTGGATGAGGCAGAGGAACTACATTTAAAATTTAAATTACGAGTTTGCGGCGCATATCCCCCAGAAATGATAGTGGCAATGAGGTAGCTCATGTATCGGAGCCTAACCATGTATCGAAGCATTTGTTGATTTCTTCACTTTACGCCCGCAGCAGATTGTTGTGGCGTTCGGTGTTTGTAAAGATGGAATACAATGCCATACTCAATTTGGTGATCCTTGAACTGCGTATCAAGTGTCACCTCCTCGATCCGTCAACCTGATAATGATTTACCTAGACATCTTTGCCGACCTGCTTTAAAATTTCACTTTAAACTTTTTCAAAGTTTTGATTTCTTTGCATTCAGGAAGTAAACTGTACTCGATACCTAGAATGATATTCGATGAAGTGGCAAAGTATTCGTAGCAGCCTAGCTTGGACATTGATTCGCAGGACGCCGGAATGCTGAGACCGAAGTAGTTCCTTTGCCCTAAAGCCCTTTGCTAAGAAAGATCTCTCGATCATTTTACCTTCAGGGCGAGTTCTGAGGCCCGAAGGGTACCTTTAGCTCACGCAAAGACCATCCACTTTTACGATGCATTAATCATCAGGCTTATGCTCCCTAACCTTAGGTGCCAGCCGTCACGTGTCATCATTATCGAAATCTTTTGCTTGCTTGACTTAGGATATTACCTAAATGATTCGGTGTTAAGGGCGCTCGATTACTTGGCACTTCAAAATGTAAGTATTTCATTATTTGAAAAATGTTTAAAACTTCATTTAAATAACAATCGATTAATATCAAATGGCTTGAGTGGCGATTGTTCATTAAACTTGAAACTAAGTCAATTTCTCTGAATCCGAATCACGATAAACATTCTTGAAAACAGAAATTTATTCCCTAATTTAAACGAATAGCTCCCCCTTTGCCCAACTGCAGCCGTGCATTTGTTTAGAAACTGCCATTGAAAATACCATCCAGCGAAACTCCTGGAAGGCTGACATGGAAAGAAGAACAAATATAGTTAGTGGACCACCGAATCAATTATCCGGGATTATTTATAACTTCCGCCCAAATTGGCTTCAAAACTATTAAGTCTGAATTTACCTTTCTTTTTGTCCTTGATTCGGAGAGATGCCTTCTGAGTTCTCTTCCGATTGCCCATCGACTCGGTGAAACATTTTCCTTTGGGTTTTCTTTTCTTTGGACCCTTCTTCTTATCGCTTTCTTTGGGGGCGACTGCTTCTTCATGGTCTTCCTACTTGAGAGGCACCCTTATTGTTCTTCTCTTCTTCTTATTGTTAGAAGAGGATGAGGCCTTGGTTCGACAACATTTAGCCGGTATTTTAGTCCTTGTCTTAAAGGATGGCCTCGAAGGTTTGCAATTCATTCAATGGTGGGTTACATTGTAGTTGACTTGTTATAACGCCAGTTCTTGGTGAGATTGGAGGAAATCGGGAGTGGTGTCAGTGTTATGCTCGGCAGGTGGCTGTCTATTCCATGTGCATGTCTCTGCCTCGTTCTCTCAGTGGTCATGTTCAGGGCATGTCACGAGCCAGGAGTACTTCTTCGTCTTATGATTCATGTACTTGTTACAGCTTCTTGGCCTTGATGACCGGATTATTTCGAGACATGTTCGGAGGAGGAATCCACGTCGATGGCAGTTCCATCCTTTTTCATGTTTTAGCTCAGCCGTCGGCATCTTTGGCTAGCATATAAGCCGGGCTTTGTTATTGGCAGATCCAGCGTTAGTATACGGCATTAGGCTGCGGGTTACGCGAGGACATTCCTCGGTGAACTCGCCGTCTATTGTTCTATGAACAGCTGATAATGCTGTTGCTTTTCCACTTTCGAGTGTCGCGGTTAAGGATTCATTACGGCTAGTAAAATTATAAGTTTGCGGGACATTATACTGGTAATTAAATAAAAGCATACTGCCATGTGAGGAAGAAACATCAAATATATTTTGGAAGAGTAAACATTGATGCATGAATGCAAGTAAAACATAAAACAAAAATACTAATCCAGTAAAGTTAACCTCTGATTAATATCTGTAAGTAAGATAGGTCATACTAATTATAAATTAAATTTGAGACTATCTCAGTGTAAATGAGACTCAAAATATCTCATATTTTTCCCTCATTTATTAACTACCTTTATTTAGTAAAGGAATCTGATTAGCGGGTTGTTATCTTCTTAAGTGTGACCCATCGTTTAGGGTTCTAACAACAGCAGTTGCGCGCGTAGGGTAAGGTCGATCTTAGAATGCATCATCCAGACCATATCGCAGAAGGAAGTGCAACGATGATATTAGCTAGGTGGAGCCCCTCAGTAGGGAGGCGTAATCGGCGTCACTAGGCCTACTAAAACCTGCGGTGTTGGACTAACGATGGAGACCGTGGGGCACATTGCCTCACCCTTCTCCGGCTCGATATTTTAAACTTATGTGTTTTCTAGTTTATAAAATATCATATGTTTTATAATCCTAGCAAATTATTATATCCCTATAATTACTAGGTGATAAGAATCTAATTCTATTAAATTAAATAGGCGTATAGGGAGTTCAATCTAGTGGAAGCTGAGTTTTATTAATTAAAACTAATCCAATCTAATTGGGCATAACAGTTTAGAAGTAAACCTAGCTCTATGTTGAAAGGCACAATTAACTTCTTTAAGTCCAAACTTATTTGGGCCTATTGTTTTATTTACCATCTTTTAACAAAGTAAATCATTTTAGCCCAAAGGTGAATAATCTAGGTTAAATGGGGCCTAACTATTAACCACATGACCAAATTAATATTAAATTGGAAATTACCAGTTTAACTATTAAACTATATCATTATTTAATTTATTATTAGGCAAATAAACAAGCATTCCTAATGAACAGATTTTACAAAGGATGAGTATGCATGATACAATGGTAGGCATTCATGTATGACATATTATAACATCAGGCATGTTATTAAGATTGCATAAAATTAAAATGAGATATTTATGCGGATATTTTTCAAGACATCACCACGAAGAATATACTTGCTTAGGAGTTTTCTATATAAGGTAACATATTTGTAAGTTAACATCACATATGACAATTAAGTAATTCATTATAAAAGAAAACCCATGAAGAAAGAGTACATCACCTTGATATAGATAAAGAAGGTCATCCTTTCGAAACGAAAATGATTCAAAGATTTAACAACCTTGAGATAGCATTAGCAGCACATATTACTTCATTATTCTTAGAAAATGAATCATAATAATGTAGAAAAAAAACAGGGAACAAAAAAAAACAAAGTCGAATAGTGAACAACAAGCTAACAATATTAAATAAACAAGCCCTATGCATCTGATTTTAATAATTAAACTAAATATTGTATAAAATTTGTTAAAGTAACAACAGCAAGTTTAGTTTTATTAGCAGCAAAATCATATATTGTAGATGCATATAATATCACTAGCCCGGCAACAATTAAAACAAATGAGAATTGAGACACGAGTATAAAACAATAGAAAATAAATTAGAAAGATCTATTTGAGATGCATGAGGCACGTTGGCTTGGTGGCTCCTAAAGCGACCTGAGCCTCCCTGAAATGAAGGTACTAACGGACTGCACTTGGCTCCAAGATACAACCCGGATTCAAGCGGGAACTCCCTCGAGGTTCCGTCTGCCGAGAAAGTGAGATACAAATCAGACTCTAAGCCAGGTTGCCCAAATTTGATATAACAAAAATACTTTAAAATGTTGAGAAGAACGAACATTTTGTAGACAAACAATGTAAAATGGGATCAAAAAGTTTATGTCGGACTCTGTATGTAGAATAAAGAACGAATTTTTCTTTTTCAAGTATGCCAGGTTTCACATATCTTCAAACAGTCATTGACTTTGCTATAAGGAAGGGAGTTTTTTTTTTTTTTTTTTTTTTTTTTTTTCAAATGACCCAAGCGGAAGCAAAGCGATTTAAACAAAACTTCTGTAGAGCAAGGAAAACCTTTTTTTTTTGAAAATGAAGCGAATCGATGAATTCTTGGAGCGGTCTGGATAAAGTACTAGATCCTTTCTCTGGGCCTCGGGGATGACGAAAGGATCGTTTAGAATCGTGCTTACAGGAAATGAGATTGAACGAACAAGCCCATGTCGAATTAGGACTATGGTTTTACAGCATTCTAAGGCCAGACCCAGGTGAGCCATGGGGTGCCATGCTAGCCACTTGCATGGAGACACTTGGCACATGGGTGGGCGAGTGTCATGCCCATGAATTTGCATGGGTTAGGTAGGGACCAGGATATCAAGCCCTTTATAGGCACCAGGCATGAAGTGGTTGAAATTGTGGCATGGAGGCTGCGCCAGTCTTGGGTGACCAGAGTGTCGAACAAATTTAATATTAGGTCATGCACTCCACCTAGGTCAAACCAGCTTTGTAGTTTGAGGAGAGATTCAAACAATTCGTAGAGAAGAGGAGAAGAAGAAAATAGAAGAGAAAGAAAGAAAGAAAAGGAAAAGAATAAGGAGAGGAGCTTTCCCCATTTGTTTTCAGATTTGGGTGGATGAAGAGTAGTCCTACACACTTGAGAGGTGAGGGGATCTCTACTTAGTTATTTCATATTTACAGAGACCATGGAAATGATGGCATTTAGTTGAGTTGACATATTGTTTTGAATGAAGAACGTACAGAGGAGTGGTATCTTTCCTCGGTTAATTTCTTATTTTGAGTCATGATATCCATGAAAAGAAATGCCTCGCATGATGGGTGGGTTCATAACATTTTCTATAGAAGCTAGTAATGGTAGAATGAATTCTGGAGTCCTTGTAGTGTTCAGGAATAAACGGACCTGGAGCTGGTTGGCCTCTGCAGTTTTGGGTGATACATGAATACCATGCGATACAAGGCAGTTTCTATAGAAGCCGTCGATGTGGGATTTGGTTTTTTTATCCCTTATAAAATTGTAGAGATTTTGGGCGATATACGGGGTGTGAATGTTAACATCACGAGATTTTCTTTGGAGTATTATTGATGAATAACATCTGGTGTAGATATTAACATACAGAATTTTCTGGGCCCAGTGATGATAAGATAACATGCAGAATTGTTGAATGGCATTAACATGCAAGCATTTTTTAAGACGGATGAATGCATACCAGAATTTTCTAGAGTTTAGCCACAGTTATTTGAGGCATTAACTTTTAAGTCGAACTCAGGTCGAGGTGTTCTTGGACTCTGAAGAAAGCTCATGGAGTCGGGGAATCTAGCCCTGACCATTAAGTGAAATAGGTATATATCAGGCCGAGTGTTGCTGGAGTGTATGAGTGCCATCAGTAGTAGATTAGGGCTTTCCAAGCGATTAGGTTGTAATGTGTTATCTTTGGAACATGATCATTTTTTCTTGGCATATCAGCATTGTATAGTGACATACTATGTCTCAACTGAGAATATGAATTATAGCATTACTTGCCCTAATGATGGATTTGGAATTATGTTAATACTACATGCTTGAATGATGTGTGGACATGAATAGACACAAGAATGATAGAAAGATACTTGGTACATGCTTGTAGCAGTGTATCTTTCGGTTGAATGTGTGGAATATTAACATGATGCAGTATATGTTGATGTTGAACTGAATATATGAAATGTTCATGCATTAGACACTTGAGTGTTCTGCTTTTACACATGAGGTGTAATGGTGTGGAATGTCCATGTAGGAATCTTCATACATTGGTCATGGGTTTGAGTGCAGTGACACAAAGTGCATTGCATTGGTGTGCGGTAACACACATTATAAAAGTGTGTACATGAATGCTGAGTTTGTACTTTGCGTTGGTGTTGAATGGTATGGGCAGGAATGGGGACCCGAAGTCAGTGGAGTTCTGACGATTAAAAAACGAAATGAAAAAGGTAAAATAATATCGGGCATAGGAGTAGGGATAGATGCCCTTAGGTGAAAAGCACACGAAGCACAGTTGAGCAGTGTATCCAGCTGGTGGCAGAAAATGTCGGAGGGTGTAAGAGACCCACGTTGAGACCGAAAGTTGTATTTTGCCAAAGACACGAAGCGATTAAATAAATATCACATAATTTACGGGTTTGTGAAGGATGGGGTGTAGACCCGACTCGTCGATTTCAGTGGCTTACGGTGGGTGGTGGGTCGGAGGTTGACCCGGTACTTGGGGCATATAAAGTGTCGTCTCATATATGCATGTAGATTTTTCCGCGATGGGATAACATGTATGCCGCGAGATTGGTTGTTGATTTGAAACATGAAATGATCATTTGCATGTGCACCTAGGTGGAAATAGCGCATAAGTTTATCTCTTTAGGGCGTTAAGCTCATAAATCGTGGACCCCCTTTGATCTGAGACGAGTCTGATGAACCAGCCGCTCTCATCGTAAGGATTATGAAGTAAGGCGAGGGTATCAGCCTTGATTCACTTATTTTGTGTATATATATTAAACGACTAGTTTTAATATATGTTTTGTATTAAAGTTATGATGTAACCACTCATAGATCTATGAAATGCCATGGTCTTATGCTTAGTATGGGCCAGTATATGATGATGGGCCACTATTAGGTCATTTTACTCATGTATAGGTCTCATGATATGAGACACACAGGTTTATGGAGTGGCGATGATCAATGGGACCCAGGGTTTTGGGTCCACTTCCATTTACAGAACCTCTGGGTTCTGTGCTTTAGGCTGTTTGACAAGTACACATGAAGCAGTCATATCTTATGCATTTAAACAATGTATAATAATTCGATATTCTAAACAACTCTCTTGAGATAATAAATGAATGTCGATAAAGATGAAACCAATTTTTGAAACAGAAAAAACTTAATTTATTCAAACAATCCCCCACAAGTTTTTTCCTTTTTTAAAAAAAAAACTAAATATATACAAATTATACATAAAAGAAAATTGGGAAACTATAATACTTTGCAATAGAAGTATAAATTATCTTTAGGACTTGAACCTCACTTAGTGTTAAGCTATTTTCCTCACGGAAGATCATAGTAACAAGGAGCTTGAACTAGACCCTTTGAATTAGAGTTAAATGATTACACACCGCAATCACAAATGTGAGTCGTGATTAGTAGGTTAGTTCTATTAAAGGCCATGCGCCAGTCTTTGATTCTCATGAGTTTCTAAAAACGACCCGATTCTTATAGTCTTGGCCTCACGACGACTCTCACTTAGGTGAAACCTCCAAGGGGCATGTATGACCCAAGCCTTTGCAAGAGTCATTCTTACTCAGTCTATTCGAGTATGACCCTTCGCTAATGTCACACTTCAAATATAATTACGCCGCCGGAATGAAGTAAGAGAATATCTCACCTCCTTGGATTAATACCAAATTTAAGTGCTAAACTAAATCACATAATCTGAATTGTTTCACCGTTGAACTTCCTTCTTAGGGTTCCCGATCACGGGAGATTGGAGTTACCTTCCTAGAGTGACTTCCTTGTAGGTTTAGACCCATTCCCTCGATAGTTCTAAAGGCGACTTTTCTTAAAAGTCCTTTTGTTAGGCGTCAGTAATATTCAATTCTAACCATTTAAGTCTAGTGAAATTATATTACTACTTAACATTTTCTTCATAGATTTATATCTTACTTGCATATGTTTGTTTCTTTTTTTATTAGTGAGTTGCTTCACAAGCTCGATCCATCTTTATTATCACTTGATGAAGATATAAGCGGTATAGAGCATTCGATATTAAAGGTATATATAGTAATAAGCTTTAATCCACTTTCGGCCTCGAGAAATGCAATTAGTATCTAAGGTATAAGCTCTGCCCTCCATTATACTTCTAGAAATTATAGATTTGCTTTTTAGATCTGAGAATATAGTTTGCCCGCTATGAGAAAATATATCGATAGTGGTTTATATCTAAACTATCAGTGATCGATTTGCATCCACTAAAACCCTCAGCGACACTTGAAATCCTTTATAATATAGCGAGTAATCTAAAGTTCCTCTAAGATATTTAAATGCCCCTCTCTAAGGCTGATCGATACTCTTTACTAGAAGTTTTGTGTGTATGAGCTTAGTCTTACAACATAAGAGATGCTCTGGTCTAGACTTATTAGTTAAGTATAATAAAGTCCATCATTTGTGAGTGCTTCGGTGTGATACTTAAGTCTCCTTTATTTTTCTTTAAATGCTTGAGGATCATATGGGTATCAGAAACAACTTTGATTTGATTGTCCATAAAACTTAAATTTCTTCAACACTTTTCTCTATGGTGTTAGTTGACTAAGAGATATTCCACTTCCTATTTTTCTCTGTTCCGTTCCTACAAGATCATCTTGGCTACTCATAAGTCTTTCACGTCGGCAAACTAACCCAGATAAGTGATATTGCTTCTTTAACTATTTCTAAATCAATTAAGATTACCAGAATAATAATCCACATAAAGACATAGATCCTGACCTCCCAATATTTTTTCTTAAAATACAAACATTTTTTCACTTTCATTGATTAAAAACTATATTCTAGGACTACCTTATCAAACTTATCAGCACTAACATTTAGATTACTTGTTTCCAAACCATATAAAGATTTTACCAACTTGCATACCTTATATTTCTTGTCGCACCTATAAAGTCTCGAGATTTGCTCCATATATTTTGCTTCATCTAAGTCTCTAATTTAGAAACGATTTTGTATGTTTACAAGAAAAATCCTGATTTACAACGGAAATTTTGCTTGTGATTAAATCTATTGCAAAGCGATATGATTTACAGCGAATTATAATGAAATCGATAAGTAAATTGCAACTAACACAGCGAATTTACATGATTCATTTCTATTTTCAAAACATGGCGGGAAACTTTGGCGCTATTCTTGACGACATTATGATTTGGCGGGTACATTTTATAGTGGAAACAATTGGTGCGAACTTACAGCGGATTGATCTTTAAAGTACGATTGTTGCAATTTACTTGATTTACCTTGATTTTGCAATAGATTTATAAATTTCAAGGAATTTTATTAAAGATAACTTAGAATTTTATTTATAATTCAAAGGTAAATTGTAACTATCAACATTTATATAGAAGAACCTCAAAGAAATTCACAATTTCTGGAGTAAGGTTTATCGTAATTAAATTACATTTAGTACTTATATTATATTTAATGATGCTTTTAAGTTGACTCATTTTTAGAAACATCATGGTAGGTAATTGTTAGAAACTAATATAAGTAAAAATAATTTATTTTTATTTTTACTATCATGATTAATTTTTATTTTAGTATCATATTAAAATAATATAATTAAAACTAATTAGTTTTTAAATATTAAAAACTACATTTTGTTTTATTTGAGAAATAAAAATACATACTTATCTGATTTTTTTGTAGAGGAATAACTTGTGAAGGAGTTTAGAGATGCAAAGCCAAGATACCTCAGAAATTTTATGAAAGGAATTACACATTCAATCGGTGAGATCCAGTCTAAATTAAAGTCCCTTCTACATTCATGAATTTATTTACACAAGTGAGAATAATAGTAATAAATAAAATATTCAATCAATCCAAAATCAATTTTTTTAGTTTATGAACATTGCAAATTGATGGTTTCCCAAATTCACCCAAATTAATGTGAATAAAGCGTTCACGGCATCTAAGTGGGGGGTGAAGTTTAGACACACAACATTTATCTTTATATAGTGACTGCAGTAGCGCGAGGAGAGCAGGTTTCAAAAATAAAGAACCAAACGCAGCTAAATTATTTATTGAATGATGATGATGGATTGCCAAAAACTAATTTTACAATAACTTAAGAAAACTCATTTATTGATTATAGTATTCTAAACAAAGATTGAAAATTGTTATTAATAACAAATTTGAAGATATAAATACTATTTGATTTTTTGAAAATTTTGTTATATGATTTTAGTGTATATATATATATATATATATATATATATATATATATATATATATATATATATATATATATTATTGTTTTATGTTTTCAATTTTTAAGATTAGAAACAAGTTTTTCCTTGTTATTATCATTGTTTTTCCTTGTTTTGTATAATAACCCCTCTCGAGTATCGGTGAAGTCATTAGGATCATTTTATGAAAACTATTTTATAAAATTTATCAAATATCGAAATTGTTTTTTAAGTTTTTGGTAAAATACTTGAAAACTATTTTTGTCCATAAAAAAGCAGGGAAAAGTATTTGCAGAAAATGATTCCATCACATTTTAGGTGATTAGATTAAAATACCATTTCAGAGCCTAAGTTTGGAAATTTGGATTTTGACATGATTTTGATAAAAATAACTTCGTATTTTTACAAAAATAAACTATTATTTTAAGAATTAATCTAAACATAAAATAAAATATACATTTGTCACTTATTCATAAGATGATTACATTGATATAGATCCAAGTGGGCACACTTGATATATATGGGATTGGAGTTGGGCGCCGATCTACCTTTCCGGGAGTACTTAATGCAGTGGTGGATTCAGGTTCCAAGTCATCTGGGCCTAGGCAGAGCAATAGTATTCTTTGGGCCTTGGAGTTGCTTTTTTGGCATGATATATACATTCCAAGTTTAACAATGTTTTAGTAAATGCATAAGTGTTTAACATCTATGTGAAGGCATTTATCAAAATATATCTATATATCAAAATATACCAAGTTTAACAATTATCATATTTTATGAATGGCACAATATTAAGTTCTGGTACACAAAGGGAAGAGGCCCGCGTGGAGTCATGACTCACCATTTGGCAGAATTTTGAAAGGAATTGATAGTATCACGCTCCTTCTTTCAGTTTCAAAATCGTCGGGGCTATTGAATCGAGGATCTCCCTCGTAAAAATCAGCGTGACGATTAATACGCAACAAATTCATTTAAAAATTTGAGCTACAAATCAATGGATTCTTTACATTTGATCAATTGGTGAATAAATATTTCTTTGGTTTTTTAGACTAGATTGATATAAGGCATGGTGGAACTATAGAACTAATAAATATCGAAGGATCGAAAAAAACTCTAGACAAGAATTGCATATACGATTATAAATCGGGCATTTACACACCTTTTCCTAGGATTTAGTCCATCAATAATTTTTTTCTTGGGGGCCTAGTTTTTTAAAGGGAGTAGAGGCCCCTGATTCTGAAAATCATCAAAACTTTGGCTTTGGGTCTCTTCCAGTCTAGCCTGCCCAGATCAAAAGCTAGCTTGGGGCCTAAAAGGTTTTTAGGGCTTGGGCCTTGTGGAGCACTGTTGTGAAGACCACCAATCAATCTGGAGGACTTAGGGTGAGGAGGAAATAGGGCTTTTGGAAAAAAAAAAATTAAAATAATTTTAAAGGAATTAAAATAATGATCAAATTAATATATAAATAATAATATCGTAGTCATTAATTCTGACATTTAAAATTTTTTGAGATTAATCACTGCTGACATTGACTTTTAAAAAAAAAATCAATCTTTGTAATTATTAACTCTTAGTATTATAAATATTTAAAAAAATATTAAATTAATTTTCACCAGATATTAGATATGACGTTATTTTCATTTCTAAATTATTTTTCAATAAATTTTTTTTTCAAAAAAAAACTAAATAGAGTATAAAACTCGAAAAATTAAGGAATTAATTATAATAATAATAAAATAAATATAAAGACTTCTAATCAATTTTTGTTTTTCCTGTCGATCACTTGACCTTTTTAAAAGCCAGATAAATTTCAATAAATTTCAATTTTTAAAATGACGGTGACTCTGGAGGGTCTCACAGACCCTACGGGCGTCTCTCTTAAAAACTTGATAACTGCGCTTGGTTTCCTCTTCTACCCTCTCTTGGTTTTCTTGCACTGTGATTCATCCTCGTAGATTATCATACACTTCTCTATATACCACTGTAAGTCCCTAACCTACCTCTTCAAACCCTAATTTCTTCTTAGCTTACTTGATTAGGCGGGTAGTTACGATTTTTGTATTCATTTATTAGAACTTCTTGGTAGTTTTTATGGTTCTTTTCTTTGCTGGATTTGGTTTGATTTACCTCATGTTTTAAGGACATGGTTCCATAGTCTGCTTCTCAATTTTTGGAATTTTATTGTTCTTATGTTATGCATGATCTTTGAATGGTGATATCAGTGGGGTTTTAGGGTTTGATTTGCCATGATTTTTTTTAAACATTATATAAGAAAAACTCCATTTGATGAATTGATCATCTTATGAGTGGGGTAGAGTCACAGAGACTAGGCATATAATTATATTAATCTCAAGGAAAAACATTTGAGAAGTTAAGATGGTCCAAGCACGGAATGTTTATAATACTGATATTATATGAGTAGTAGATGACCCTGAAAATCAGAAAAAGGAAGCTATGAGTTTATCACGAAACACAGGATGATGCATTCGATCGACTCCATATTCTTATATGGAGAAAAATTCACAGATATACTTATCCTATTATACTTGTCGAATCCCCGCTATTTGGTTGTTGGAAGTTTGTTGATATCTGCTACCATCATTCATATTCTTTAGCATATGTTTCATGTGCTTTTACGCAATTCTTTTACTTTGCTAATGAAGAAAAGCTAGTCATGATTGGAATTTTATATTGATTTGAATTTGAATTTGCTTAGAGAGGTTTTACATTCACGGATCTCTTTGGAGTTGGATTTACACCACATGTTATCACGTTGAAAGTGGAAGGTTCACCTTTTTCTACCATCTTTCTTTCGATCTTTGCAGATATTTATTTTCACACAATCACCATCTCGGAGCTCTTGGTCTTGATACATGTCTGTTTTCTGCTCCTGATACATTTATATTGTCATGAGGAAGTAAGTAAGGATTCACAGGGTCACGATTGTATTAGCTTGGAATTTTTATTTGAAAGGAAAAAAGTAGATTTATTTCATTTTGGGGATTCTATTTAATGTCCTTATTTAAAAAAAAAAAAAACAAAATAAAATGGAAGCTGTGGCGCCCCCAGGCAGGGGGTGTTAGATTGTGGCAGTGACGCGGAAAAATCTATACGTCTCGTATCACGAGACCCATACTTGAGTAAAAATAGCCACTTGGAGTCGCCTATAATACTCATGAAATACACTGACTATAATCCGATAGTCGAGTTATTACATCGCATCTTACGAGCATATATCAAAGTTTACAATTTTAATACATATTAAACCAAAAACCTTCAAACCACCTTGGCTTTCTTAAGAAGTATTCTCTAAGATGAGTCGTCTTCTTGAGCGCTCCTGTACACAAGGAAATAATGTACCTCGATACAAGATGGCAATAGCCAGTAGTGGAATCACCACTAAATGGATTTACTCCGCTAAAGCGCATATGCAATGATCCAATGTAAACACACACTCGAAGTAAATTCGTGATCCTACGCAGATATCTAAATGCAGTTCCATGTCACAAAGTCCCTCAAACTCCCTCACGCACCTAAGCCATGTGAGGCTCTTATTTTCTAAAATAAAACTTATTTGTTCTCGAAAATACAACATGGAGTTTGATAAAGGAAATATAGGACTACCCCTCAGGCGAATGTATTTAGAGAACCTTGAAAAAATCATGGGCTCCTCAATTAAATTGTTGGACCATCTCCAAACACAATTATCTGGGGAATCATCCATTGAATTCCTTTACATGGCAGAGTATTCGTTTTTCTTTTAATTCATGTCATACACTTCCAACTTTTACCTAAATTCCTAGGTTACCTGATTATGGAAATGCATTATGCCATTTATTCATTTTTATACAATATATCAAATATGCATATATTCTCAAATTTTAATCACACCACGTATAATTCAATTTTGATCATACAACACCCAATTAGCTCCCTTAGGCTGAAACGCTCCCATTCCAATGGCACATCTGATTATATTATATAATTGTGACATCATATTAACACATCAAACTTATACATTAACCCTGTCAATTCCCATAACTCAAGCCATTCACTTCAAACAATTTCAATGCCCAAAACACATGGGCGTTTATAGTCCATTTTCATACAAGCCCGAGGCCCATTTTTCACAGGTCAGAAAGCGAAATGATAAAATTTATCAAGCGTGGCTGGCGGCTCATCGACTGTCAGTTCTTATTTGCGGAACGAATTCCAGCCATTGACCTTATACACTAAAACACAATTTATTATAAATTACACCCACGAAGCTGCCGAAGCAGTCCCTACAACATCACCTTTATCAGCCGCTCAAAATTTCACATTTAGTTCCAAGTTTTGGGAATAGATCAAACCACTCACGACCTTAAATCAACTCAAGCATTACAAAACACTTAAATGAGTAGGATAAAGCCCTACCTCACGAGGTTTGTGAGCTCCAGCTTGGGTTCCCACGCGTTGCCTGGCCATTAGAACAACTTTTCCTTCACTCAGTCAGACGGTCAGATTGACCGAAACCTAGAGGAAGGTGCTCTCTCTCTCTCACAAAATGTCAGGAAACCTAAACTCAACTTGCACCATTTCCCTCTCACTTGCGTTTGGTCTCTTTTTTAAGGAAGAAGATGACTACTATTCCTTATTTTGTCCTTACTCCTCATTACTTGATTCTATTAATACCATCAAGTGTTGTCCCTTCTCTTAGTTTTTTAACATAGCATGATCTGATTAGATCGTTTCCATAATCTCTCTACTTATACAATATGTCACATGAGTACATGTTATAGGTGACTTTTTCACATCACATATCCTCACCAGGCAGTTTCGACATCAAACCACCTTGGTCTCTCGAAAAAGCGATACAAATTCCCTCTTATCTCGGAATTCAATGAAATTAAGCGTTGTATTAGATTTCAGACGCTTCCAGCAGTAAGTCAGTTTCATCATTGAGATCTAGAAATTATTTTATTTTTACTAAAATTCACGATTTTTGCCTTTTGAGAAAATTGGATTTTCTCGGGGGTTTCCATGAGGAAGCGATTAAGTTTTTTCCCGAGCCTCTTTATGATGAGGCAGCTTTATTATTTTTCTTCTAGCATCTTTATTATTGACATACCTGTATGGTATTTAATTATGTACTCTTTATATAACCGATTACCCACCATTTATAGTAGGAATCTTGTGAGCTTTGTTGCATAATTGGGCAGTGAAGTTTTTATTAGACCCATAAAGTATTCATTTGAGTTTAGATATGCTTTAAGAATGTAATTCATCTGATATCAACCAAATCAAATTTTGTATTTTACAAGAAAAGATCCGAGATAGTTCGTTAATTTTCTATTGTACCTTGAGTCGATGTGCTTTGTACCTATTAATGGAGTTCATACTTCACAAAAGTTGTTTGAGTTTCTTGTGCATCATATACAGGCTAGTTTCAAAATTACATTTAAACAGCGGATGTAATAAGTAGAGGAAGGTGAATAAGTTTGAAAATATAATTTCATGCTGAGAAAGTATAGTATGCATTTCTATGTTTGAGGAAGAAACAAAGTAGGAAGAAAAGCCAAGTATGACAAACCAGCCTTTAACTCACTTTTACTCGTGGCAATCCCTATTGTCATTTTAGGCCGGGCTTAGAGTATAACTAAATGATTATTATTCTTTTAATGAGGCCTTGTAAAAGATATTGGACTTACGCTAACTCAAATGTTTATTATTGGGACAAATGTTTATTACTTCAAGTGGAATGTAAAACATGTCTAATATATAGTTGATATCATAGATAACATTGATATATTCAAAAAATTGACCAGAGATTAAGATGGTCGAAATGCATTACTTTTCAAGTGGGCTCTTAAAACGTATCTATGTAACGTTGGTTGCATAGATAACATTAGTATATTCATAAATATAGTGATAAGATTTATATTATATTTTTATGAACATCTTGCGTACTTTGAACATTTTGCGGTGGATTAGATTAGCTTTCCGTCCTAGATTGCGATTATTGATGAGAATTTGCTAATGAGCAAATACTTTTAACGCAATTTGGTCTTTAAATACCTATTTTTTAGCTTTGGTTTTATGTACTAGGATGCTAATTTTGGTGGTTGGCATTTTGTGTCTTAGTCTTTAAGGCTATGTTTTTGGAACGGAACCGGAACTGAAAATGTAAGGGAAATAAAATAGGGAAAGAAAAGAAAAGCTAGGGGAGGAAAATAAATTTTTTTCTTGCTTGGTGTTCATGGAAAACTCAGGAAAGATAAGGAATACCTTTTCCTTGTTTGATTATCTATGACCTTAAAGAGAGATGATGATCAGTACTTTTTCCCTAATTTCATTATATATCAATCAATTGGCTAATTTATGTTACATATCGGGGCATATAAAATGAGTTCAACGAGAGAATGGATATATTTAAGGCTAACAAATGGATTGCCTAACCAATCATTTTATATCGGGGTCGAAGAATTTGTTGATTTATGATCGACAGGAAAGCGATGTGATAATCACATTAGATATCCGTATAATAGAAGAAATTATCGAATAAAATTTTGTTGAGGTCTTAGTGAGTTCCATCTTTATAAATCTTAGTTTTGTCCTAATTATCGTGTGTGGTACTTGCATGGTGAGACGATCATCTATATATGGGAAGGAGGCATTATATAATGTGAATGCCACTAACCATCATGCAATAACAAATAATGTTGGATCATCGACAACATTTGTTCATATGGTTTATGATGCCAGGCGGTCACAATTTAATGCTAATATTGTTGAGGAATCTCCAAACCCAACCGCACAAAATTTTTATGACATGCTTAATGCTGTAAACCAAAAGGTATGGCCTAATTGTCAAATGCACTCACAGTTTGTAAAATCAAGGCTAGAGGGATGATTGAGATGCCTGCAGAGCCAGAAATTACCCCACAATATCCATTTCAAGAGGAAACAAATGATGTGGATGAATTTAGTTTACCCGTGGAAAATGATACTATTTTGCTTAATGATCCGATAGGTGAAATGTTAGATATAGATGTAACTGAAACACTTTCTCATGATGATGATCAAGAAGAAGAATATGATGAAGATGAAGAAGAATGGAACGATTTAAGCGTGATGAAAATTAGGTTGGTAATTTGATTGTTGTATAACCAATTTAATTACCAATTAATATATTGTATTATGTTCTTATTCTCATGGAATATGGGTGAGGCTAGGGACGAGGATGCAGATAAGGGGTAGAGAGGGCGTGGTAGGAGTGGTTTCCTCCTAGTGCCTAGTAGATTCTGAATCGTAGAGGGATCACTACACACATACATGCACGCAGTGCCATCATCCATGATACTACTATTTCACCTTGCAGACACCGGTGATCAGCGTATCATCACACCACCACTTTGTAGAAGATTCAACACCACGGTATCGCTCTGAGTTCAGCATTACTACCGTGTAGTTATGTCTCATAAATTTTCTGCATTACACTTCGCGATGGAAATGCGTTTTCCTTTTTAAAATATATCATTTGAATTTTTATGTTAACCACGTGAAGTTGAATGATTGCATTTGAGATTAACTTTGTATGTTTACTTGCGGGATACACATCACGGAGAATATATCTAAGTTACATCACTAATATCTTCAAGGAGCATTTGCATGTGATGGGTTATAATTAGAAGATGGTGCCTCATGATATCAAAGATTTCTACTGGCAAGAGTTTCAAGTATGAATTGAGTCTAAGATAAATTTTATTTTTCTATATTTTGATCAATAACAAATGTTGTTTCACTTTGAGTATTTACTTTTTAAATGTTTTTTTATAACCATGGATAAGGTGGAATTGGAATGTGGAATAAATTCAATGACAACAAAAAAGTTTCACATATCATATACAATAAGACTATTTTTTTCTTTCACTGATTTTCATTTTTGGCATTATTTCGATTGTAGAAACATTATCAGTAAGATCCTTCACTAGATGCTCTAGTTAAGGTTGCATGGCATAAAAGGCTTACTGACGTTATAGCAATGATGTTGGTCGATGGAAAGATCTGTGAGCGATCGAGTTTCATCTCGAGAGAGTATTTAATGAAGCTTAGCAATGTTATTGTGATCACGAGAATTCGAGAAAAAGTCACGCCCAAGGATCTATGAATGGGATGAGTGAGGCCCGGGAGGTGGCGCAGACCGGCGCCCATCTTGGTAGTTCCTTATCTCATAGGAAGCATGCTAAATGTTTGGTACGTATATCGATAAATATTTGGATTTTATTTTATTTTTTTTAACTACTTGTTTTAATATATGATACTTTTTAATTTTAGGCGGCCAAGTTAAAGCGTCCGCCTCTTCCACATGAGCTCCTAGAACAAACTCATAGGAGAGGTAGATAATCAATTTGTTATTCGGAAGTCTCGGGAGATCTATGTAAGTCAAACTTTTAGTCAATTTGTTTGTAATTTTGTTTTATAGAAAAATATATTACTAATGTTTATATATTTCGAGGATCGTGTAGTTGCAGGTATGAAATTTGAGACCCTTGGTGTAAGAGAGGATGCATCTTCATCTCAATGGAGTTAGTGCAACTTCGAATCTATCTAGATGAGGTTGAAGTCGAAGAAACGAGTATATGGCCTTGGATCAATGGGGATGCATATGCCTCTGATCTCGGGCATCATCGGTTCTATCAATATACCTTGACTAGTCAATACGGTTCAAGAATCTCGAACCACGAGGCACAAGAGAGATAGTCAGAATCCGGGCTTTGGAAAAGGAGATGAGTGTGATGCATTGAGCAAATGATGCGACGAGAGGAGCATTCACGGACCGTCGCGAGTCACTCGACTTTTCATGCAGTTTGAGAAGCGCTTATTGGGGTATATTCCATCGACCATTGCTCGAGGTCGGATATACCTTCTCTTGAAGGATTGCGATTAGACATTTTAATTATTAAACTGTTGCACAAGGGAACTATAAACTTAAATTGTGGTTGAATATGGTATATAAAACTATTAACTATTAGCTATCAAAAATTTTGTGTTGCATTTTTTATTATGGTACAGAAAATTTTGAAATTGGTACAGAAAATTTTGAATAATACAGGAAATTTTGAAAATTTACAAATTTAACAAAAATTAATGAAAATTGGAAAAATAATTGCAGCAGTTTTTCGCGATGAATTTTACTAGCGATATATTTTGTTGCAACTAAGTAAGGTTTAGAAAGAAAATATTTATTGCAATGCTGTTGCGAATTTGCAACGGAATTGCAATAGAATTACAACAACATATTTTACAACGACTCATAGTGGTTGCAAATTTGTTGCAAAGTTGCTATGAATTACCTTGAAATTGCAATGGTAATAATCAAATGGTTCAAGCGTCTGTTGCAAATTTACCATGAATTACAATAGAATTAAAACAACATATTTTGCAACGACTCATAGTGGTTGCAAATCTATTGCAAAGTTGCAACGGAATGACTAACAAAAATTGTAATGGTTAGGCCATGTTTGATAAACTATTGAAAATGTTCAAACCATTGAAAATAAAAATTTTCAATGGTTTTTAGTCCCTAATATGTTTGATAACAAAAAATATTAGGAAGCTCTTAATTGAAAATTTTAAAAATGAAAAGCGTAGAAGAAAGAAAGTATAAGTAGGTAAAAACCGCAACGTGGAATATGAGAATACGATCAACAAAAAAAATTTTAAATGAAAATAAATTGGACCAAAAACCTTTATAAATAATATAATATTTTGCAAATATCTCTTGGTTAGTTTGGATAGTTTTAAAAGTTTAGATTCTATTAGTTATTTTTAAACATATTTATATATATTTTTTGGACAATATTATTATTAGAATAAATATTTTTTTACATATTTTTAAACATGTTATTTACAATAATTAATAATTGTAGTGAAAAATAAAATATTATTAGAAACTCTATTTATTTTTGGATAATATGTAATTTAATAATAATAAGAGTAAATATATAAAATATATACTTTTGTTATTAAGCATTTACGATTATCAAAATAATATATTTATTTTAAACACATTCAATTGGTAGTAACTTATCAAAGCAGAGTTTTTCACGGTCTGATTCAATACTTATGAAATTCGACGCAATTTTCAACACTTATTTTTTAGTACTTAATTTTTTTATTTTATCAAACAGGGCTTTAGTAATGAAACGTTTGCTGATCTGTTGCAAATTTGCAACGGAATGACAACAACTTTAGCTTATTCATTGTCTTTTGATTTTTGGGATTTAGCAACTGAATTAGCAATGGATGTGAAATTCGTTGCAATATAACAATAAAATAATTAAGTTGCCGTCAGTTTGGTCTTTGCAGCGAGAATGCCAAAGTGTGCAAAATTACAATAAGGTTTTGCAACATAACATACAATTTGCAAATGCACATTGCTAATAGAGATTTGCAACGGATTTTTATGGGTTTGCAACAAATTTGCAACGGAAAAATCCGTTGCAAAACTGTGATTTTCTTGTAGTTATCCATTTGATGTATCACTAAATTATGGACAGAAGCTAAGGCAATTAAAATTCTGATGGTAGTGATACTGAACCTTTGGTGAGTATGCTCCAGTAGTCTATTCCTTTCTTTTGTGTAAATTCTTTGGCTACCAATCTAGCTTTGTATTTATCTATACTCCCATCAAGTTTTAATTTCTTCTTAAACACCCATTTACATCCTATCGCCTTGCTTCCAGGAGGCAACTCTACTATCTCCTAAGTGTTATTTTGTAAGATTGATTCAATTTCACTATTAATAGCCTCCTTCCAAGGGCTTCTAAAGGGACATAAGCTTCTTTAGCAAGATGTAGGCTCACTTTCCACTAGAAAAGTGAAAAAACCATCTCCTAAATTCTTTTCTATTCTTGGCCTTTTACTTCTTCTTAACTCTACTGGTATCTCTCTGTCTTTCCTTAAGAGATCACTATTGCTAGTAGAAGATTCATCATTGGTCAAAGGTGTTTGTTTCACTTGGGTTGGTATCTTGCTTTTAAAAGGAAATATATCTTCAAAAAATGTAGCATCCTCATGACTTTATGATTGTATTATTAGATATTCCATTTATTTCGAATCAATAACTAAGTCTGTTAACTAAGTATTTGACCATATCTATAAAGATGGTGTCATAGTCTTTGATCCAATTTTCCTTCTTTTGGGTTCAGGTACGACTACTTTAGCTAAACACCCCCACACTTTCATGATATCAAGATTTGAAACTCTTTTCTTCCAAATTTCATATGGAGTTTTCTCATTTTCTTTTATAGTTATTCTATTCAATATAAAGCCTGCGCTTAGTAGCTTCCCCCTGAGTTCTCAAGTAAGCGAACTAATTAACATTGAGATTCACACCACCTCCATCAATGTTCTATTTTCTCTCTGCTATTCCATTAGATTGAAATTGAATAGGTGGGTTACTTGTGTATTAGACCATGTTCCTCACAAAAGGTGCTAAGATCATTTAAAGTATACTCACCACCTCTATCAGACCTAAGTTTTTTCACTTTCCTTTCCAATTGATTTTCTACCTCGGTTTTATAGGTCTTAAATTTATTAAATACCTCATCTTTGGTCTTAATAAGATAGACATAGCAATATCTAGAGCAATCATCTATAAAAGTCACAAAACATTTATTTCGACTCACAGTGGAGTGGTCTGCTAGAATCACACACATCACTATATAAGTTCTAAGAGTTGAGTGTTTCTTTCTACACTCTTGTGAGGTTTTCTAGTTTGTTTAGCTTGTACACATACTTCACACTTATGTTTAAAATCCAATTTAGATTTAGGAATAAAATTGAGATCCATCATCCTTTTAATTTTCTTTAAACTTATATGTCCTAATCTTCCATGCATACATTGCAAGATTCAACATTAAAAACATTGGGAGAAACTTCATGAACTTCCAACTGAACATTTAATTTAAATAAACAATCACAAACATATCCTTTTCCAATAAATAAATTATTCTTGGTTATTACAACCTTATTTGACTCCAAAACAACTTTATATCCTTGTTGAACTAAGGATGATCCACTAACTAAATTTCTTCTAACTTCTGGAACATGTCACACATCCTTCAAAATCAATGTGACGCCCCAAAACCGGGGTGTCTCGTTGACAACCCATCAACCAGCGGAATATTCGTGGATGTCAGGTAACCCGACACCACTCATGAAAATCGACGAGTCTCTAATTTATGCGGGAGCTGTGCAAATCTAACTGTCCAATCCACATGGTGTGACGCCCCAATTCCCGGGGGTTCGTTGACTACCCATCAACCCGCGGAATACTAGTGGATGTCGGGTTACCAGCCACTCATCGAGCGAGTCTCCTTTGTACGGGGAGCTCTACCCAAATACAACACCTGTGGATAACTGGTCCCAATATACACAATGACCCTGGGGTCTCATATACAACTATACGAGTAAAATGACCTCTTGGGCCCACACGTATACTCACAACATATATCCGGCTATCGATATAATCCATCACATGAGTAGAACGACCACTTGGGCCTATAACCAATACTCATAAAACATCCCAACTATATATCATAGTTACAAGAGTTAATGATCTACTCTTATACAACACATATATTAAAATGAAAAACATTCTAATACATGCAAAACCATCAAAGCCACATTCTGGCTTTCTTCTAAACGGCCTCTATGATGAACCGTCTCCTCGCACGCTCCTTGTGCACAGCAAATAGTATCCCTCACGTGAGGGTAAGCTAATGTAGTAGTGGAATCACCCTATGTGGCCCAAAACCGAGTGCGGTGACTACCCCGTCAACCCTTCAGATACCGTGAATGTCTGATGACCGACATTTTTCACGAAAATCGGGCGGGAGTCTCCTTTGTACGGGGCTCTGCGAATACAAAACGCATATAACACATCCCAAACATAAATATAACAATAACATGAGTAAAGCGACCACTTGGAGCCTGAACAATACTCATAAAAAATAATAGTTTCAAGAGTTCAAATTTTACTCTTATACAACACATATATTAAAATTAGAGAATTCTAATACATGTCATACATCATAACCCAAAGCCACAATCCGGATTTCTTCTAAAGCTCAGTCTCTAGGATGAGCCGTCTCCTCGTGCGCTCCCTGTACCTGTAAAATAATATCCCTCGACTTGGTGAGCTAATGCTCAGTAGTGGAATCACCCTAAGTGGGCTACTCTCCACCTAAGTGCATATGCAATGCTCCAAAATAAACACACATTCAAAAGCAAATGCATGATCCTACTTGAATGTCTAACTGATCATCTCGTACCCGAGTCCTCACCGACTCCCTCACACTCGCCTAAGCCTCGTATGAGAATTATTATATTTGTTTGTGGACAACCCTCCGATGTATATATATATCAATTGGGCCGTCTCCGACGATTGATATTATTTATGGACTACCCTCCGATGTATATCAATTGGGTCGTCTCCGACGATTGATATTTTTTTTTGTATGGACTATCCTCCGATAATTATCATTTTTAGACAACCCTCCGAAACCATTTTCTCTAAACTCATCTCATGCACTCACTCCTACCGTCCTAGGATGTCCCAGTGCATATGGAATGCATGGTACCAATTCCATTACGATCCCATAACACATGCAAATATATAAGCTGTGCATATATTCACATAAAAATTAATTCACAATCATGTTATGTGTTTGCATTTCATCACATCAAGAATTAGCTCACGTGGACTAATGATCAAACCTGAGCAATTCTACTTGGATGCGACCAAACACATTAATTCACAAAATTTATTTGTGAACACTATTCGGGAATAGTGAAACCCTCAGTTACTATTCGGGAAAATGCAAATCATCGGTTCACTTAGTGAACCGGGTTTCTGACCATTTTGACCTCATACAAACCAACACATAATTTATGGCATAAAGTATGCAATTAACCACCAACAGCCCGTGACAACCACGGACACCAAATTTGGGTTCCATAAATTCAAACAATTCGGTCAAATGTTTTGGGATCGGTCAAACCCCTCGTTGCCTCATTCAACTCAAGCATTAACAAAGTACTTAAATAGAGAATAAAACCGTGAAGAAACTACAGTAAGGAGTTTGTCTAAACTCCTTAAATCCGGTACCCACACAAAGCCCTCTCCACGTAGAGGCTTCCTTCTTGTCAGGCCCTCTGCTTAGACGGTCGAGATCTCCCACAATTTTAGAGAGAAGTTCTCTCTCTCTCAAAAAAAACGCACCAGCCATGGCCCTTTGCATACCCCCTTTTTTTTTCACGTTTTTGGTCCTCCCCCTTTTGAAGAAGAAGGCACTATTTGCCTTTTGTCTCATTCACTTCATTAAACTTTCCAAAAATGACATTTATGTCCTTCTTTTCCCAGTTTTGACACTCGGCACTATCTCGGTCGTCCATTTTCATACTTTCTCTACTCATGCCACTTATGGTACATGAGTACGTGTTATATGTGACTTTCGTCACATCGAAAATCGTTTTATGGCACTCGAATGTGGTGCCCTCCCGAAAAGCGATGTGAAATTCCGGTATCTCGAATTTGGCCGTCGACGTCTGCTAACTAAATTCGTGAGACGATTCCAACGGTGAAATCCGTTTCATCATCCAAGATCTAGAGAATAAATTCCGGATTTTTAACCGAAATTACAATTTTGTAACCAAAATTACGATTTTGCTTTTTTTTTTTCCAGAAATTGGAATTTCTCGGGTCTTACACCCTAAGTGGGCTACTCTCCACCTAAGTGCATATGCAATGCTCCAAAATAAACACACATTCAAGCAATTGCATGATCCATAGCCAGATATCTAGCGATCATCTCATATCGAGTCCTCCTGGAACTCCTCACACTTGCCTAAGCCACGTATGAGAACCTTAGTTTTATTTGTTTGCTTAGACAACCCTCAGATGTATATATCAAATTGGGCGTCTCTAGGCGGATTGATATTATATGTGGACTACCCTCTGATGTATATCAATTGGGCTGACTCTGACGATTGATATTTTTATATGGACTACCCTCCGATCATTATTATTTTAGACAACCCTCACGAAACCATTCTCTCGAAATCACCTCTGTGCACTCACTCCTATGTCCTAGGGTGCGATTGCATATGGAATACATGATGCCAATTCCATTTGATTAAATAACACATGCAAATATATAATTATCATATATTCACATAATTTAAATCACACAAACATGTTATGTAATTTCACATTTCCATACATCAAAATTAGCTCACATGGGCTAATGATCAAACACGAGCAATTCAACTTGAATCACTCGACCAAACACATTATTTCACAAAAATTATTTTGTGAACGCTATTCTCGGGAATAGTGAAACCCTCGGTTACTATTCCCAACAAATCACCAATCATAGGTTCACTTAGTGAACCCGAATTTCACTCCATTTCCAGCCTCATACACATCAATGCATCATTCATAACACAAATTTGCACCATGGCACCCCAAACAGCCCGTGGACGGAGTCATAGGCTTTGTCACATGGGCTCAAAATCAACACCTCGGTTCAAGATTTGAGACGATCCAAGCAACCCCTCACGACCTCGATTCAACTCAAACATCAACAAAGTACTTAAATAAAAATAAAGCCCAAGTAGGGAAAGCCCTGCCTCTCGAGTTGTGAAACTCCTCGAATCAGAGAAGCCCACGCGTAGGTGTCTCTCAGCCGTAAACTGACTTTGCTTCTTGTCTAGATCAATTTACGGCCTTTCGGATCGCCCGTAAATCTAGAGAGAAGTCTCTCTCTCTCTCTCACTAGAAATGAACCAGCCATAGCCACTGCATCCCCCTTTTCATTTCACGTTTTTGGTCTTTGGTTTTGAAGGAAGAAGGCCACTATTGGCTAATTTGTCTTTTTCTAACTTAAGAATTTAAATAATGACCATTATGTCCTTTCTTTCCCCAGTTTTGTCACTCGACACTATCTCGGTCGTCCATTTTCATCATTTTTCTACTCATGTCACTTATGGCACATGAGTACGTGTTATATGTGACTTTCGTCGCATCAAATATCGTCTTACGGCACTCGAATTGTGATGCCTCGAAAAACGTGCCAACTCCGACTGTCTCGGAATTCTACAAAATTCGTCGTGCTAGCTAGATTTCACAAGACGATTCCAACGGTGAGATCCGTTTCTTCAATCAAGATCCAGAGAATAAATTTCGGATTTTTTTAACCGAAATTACAATTTTGTAAATGAAATTACGATTTTTACCCTTTTTCCAAAAATTGGAATTTCTTGGGTCTTACACATGGCAACCTGTCCCAATACTTTACAAAGACCACACCGGGTCCATATACAATTAAAATGAGTAAAAATGGTCACTTGGGCTCTTGCATCAATACTCACAAAAATACATATCAACTATATTACCATAGTTCAAGAGTTAATACATTACTCTTTACCAAAACATATATACAAATTTAAAGTTCTCATACATGTTTTTACAAATGAATACCAAAGCCACAATCTGGCTTTCTTCTAAAAAACGTGACCTCTAGTGGCGTTGTCCTCTATGCCTCCTGTGCAGAAATAGTGATCCCTCGACGGGGTGAAGCGTGCCCGATGGTGAAATCTCCTACATGGGTTACTCCCCACCTAAGTGCACATGCAATGATTCAACATAAACACACACTCAAGCAAATACATGATCCTACTTGAATGTAACGCCCCGTTCCGAGAAGGTGTACAGTACATGAAACTGTAGGGGGCGCATATGTGCATCAAGTGCCATTGTCGTATTTTGGACATGAAATTGTGAATTCATAAATTTATGAACCCGGAATTGTTGTACATGAGCAAGGGTAAAATTGTAATTGCCAAAAAGGATATGAAAACCATAAAATGAGAAGATGATGGTGTAAAACCCGAGAAAAAAATTCAATTTTTCTGAAAAATGGTAAAACGGTAATTTCGGTTGAAAACCGAAAATTCTCTATATCTCGGATAATGGCAATTCTTATTGTTAAATTCGTCTCGCGAAATCTAGCAACCCAGAAAAGTTTCGTCAAATTTTAAGACAATCAGAATATTTTACGATTTTCTAGGTGATAAATCGTCAGTGACTTCAGAGACGAGATTTTTACGAAAATCTCAGAAGTCAGAAAATGGCTTGAGTTAAAGTTCATTTAAAATAATTGAACTGAAAAGAAATAAATTTTTTCGAGATAAAAATGGACCCGAATGAAGCAATATAAAAACATGTATTCAAATGATAATAATAATAATAATAATAATAATATAATAATAATATTATTATATTAATAAAATGAAAAAAAATCATAAAAGGAAAGAGCGTCGGCGGGGGCGTCAGTGATGACGAAGAAGATTTTATTTTTTTTATTTTCCTTCTCTTCGCTTCTTTTTTATATCTACGAAAATCGGACCGCAGGTTTTCGTCGGGACTGAAGGCAAAGTTGATCCACGCAACAAGGGCTACACATAGAAACCAAAATATTGGAGTTTCGTCAAACTCCACGAGGTAGGGAATTTTCCTACTTGTGTTATTTCTAGCCTAAAGACCATTTAATGACTGTGGATTGGCTTAGAGGTCATGAAATGCCGTAAATTTCAGTTCTTAAATTTTTGGACTGAGTATAGGAATTTTTAGAAATTTTAAGGATTGTTTTTGGATAGTTAATTAAGTCGGAGGCCCATTTTGAGCAGTTCGGGCTGAATAGCCCAGAGGCTTGTTTTGAGCTGATCATAGCGGAAATTTTTCGGGACTATTTTAGAGGCGATCCGGGTATGTTGAGGTTTGATTTTGATCACGGGACTGATGTCTTCGGTTTTGTGGTGTGTTTGGCATCCACGTATTCGGTGATGAGCGAGTGAAGGGACGAAGGTGCCACTGTTTTATATGAGTCCGAGATTTGAGTCATTTTATGTGTTATTACTAGAAAATGAATGACGTGAATATTTTTGTGTGAAAATGTGTATGGTTGAGTGATTCAAAATGAATTGCTCGTGTTTGTTAATTAGCCTATGTGAGCTAATTTTGGTGTAATTGATTGTGAATTTACATAACACATTTTATGTGATTTAATTATGTTAATATATATGCATGTGAATATATTAGCATGAATGCGTTGGAATTGGCATCATGCATTCCATATGCACTGGGGTAACCTAGAAATTAGGTGTGAGTGCATAATTGAGATGACAACGTATTTGGTGTTTGATGGTGTGCCATTGAATACACGGTTGTGGATCAACAACTGCGTGGGGTGTTGATTAGTGGGCTGATTAATAAGACAACGTCCAAAATGTAAGGTTGCGGGTTAGAAAATGGAAATGGCTCATTGCATTTCGCGCTACCCAGCACGGGAACCTTGACACACCACCCCTTCCGGCGTGGTGTGCGATCATCCACGAAATCCCGGTCGTTACCTCGGCTAAGCCACTGTGAAGCGAAGCCGTATTGCTTGCTAAAACCTCGTATAAAAATTTTCCTTTTATTTATAACTTAGGATTTTGTAAAATCTTAGTAGCGGAAAAACTTCGGCAGCATGACGGCTGCACATAGTATAATTCCAAATCCTATATACATTCAATTTACACTATATCCAAAATATGGCAACCAGCATACCAACACATTCTCATAACTAACTATGTACATACATATGTCCCATTATACAAATTCAAAGTATGTTCTTACAAAATATAATTAATACACAGCACTTATACTGATGTCAGGACAAATCTATTGTGCTCCCGTCTTGCGTACACATTACCTGGAAAATAGTTTTTAAAATACAAAATAATGGAAGCTACTTGAGCTCGGTGTGTATGCTTTTATAAAAGGTTTTGCTTTTCGGAAAAACACCTCAAAGAAAGCGTAAAACTTTCTTTTACAATATTTTCGAAGCTTTACTTTGCTTGCCTTTAAAAGTTTCTAAAACTTTTCTTTGTTATCTTGCTTTTGTACTTGCTTTTAAAGTTTATAAAACTTTACTACTTGTAATCCTTAGTTTTACTTTTCTTTAAAAGCTTATAAAACTCTTATTGCTTGCTTGCTTAGAAGGTTTATAAAACTTCTCAAGATTTCTTTTGCTTGTTTACTTTATCTTGCTTGAAAAGTCTTTTAAAACCTTTCAAAAACCTTTTTCTTTAAAATTTTCTCAAAACTTTTTCATAAAAACTGGAGCCTAGGCTCAATCGCATGCTTTGAAAACAAAACGGGAGCCTGGGCTCAACCGTTTGCTTTAAAAATCACGGGAGCTTGAACCACCGAGTTGTTTTGAAATCTAGCGGGAACTGGGCTCAGCGTTTGCTTTAAAACTTCTCGAAGCACAGGCGACCGGGAACCAATGGTTGATTTTTCAAAACTGTATATCATTGCTTATAAAACATCAACCGCTAGAGGCCTATTTTGTGCTTGTTGTACCCTAGTGAACACGGGAACCTATGCTCAACCGTGCCGGTGGAAGGACCTTTGTCCGCATCACCTTTTTCCGATGAATATGGTGGAATTGACCTCGTGTCGCCATCACCATAATTTAGTTAGAGCTCATAACCTTATATACTCTTGTACGTGCCACGGTCTCCTTTAAATGCATGATGTATGACCTAAGTTTGCCGACCAGGCAAAACTACAATGCATGTATGAGATCCTAACACCACTGTGCACGTACGGAATACCTCTTGTAGGTTTGCTTGCTTAGAACTAGGGAAGGCCTGTTTTTCGCAAATATTCTTTTTGCTTGCTTGCTTGCTCTTTGAAAAATGGTTTTACAATTTAAAACCATTTGCTTGCTTGTTTGCTTGCTTGGAAAATGGTTTAATTATTCAAAACCATTTGTTTACTTGCTTGCTTGCTTGAAAAATGGTTTAATTATTCAAAACCATTTACTTACTTGCTTATTTGCTTGCTTTCTTGAAAAATGGTTTAATTATTCAAAAACCATTTGCTTACTTGCTTCTTTGCTTGTTTGCTTGAAAAATGGTTTACAATTCAAAAACCATTTGCTTACTTGCTTCTTTGCTTGCTTGCTTGAAAAATGGTTTACAATTCAAAAACCATTTACTTGCTTGCTTTTCAAAAATGGTTTAACTCAAAACCATTTGCTTGCTTTCTAGTTCATTGCTTGCTTCTTGAAAATGGTTTGAAATCAAAACCATGAAATACCAGAACAGGTTATAATTATAATAATAATACACTAGTATTTTGCAAATTAGAGCTAGAACACTCACCCTTGTTTCTACAAACTTGATACGCTCCACACTTTTCCCGCCTTGCTTTTTAACCTATTAACCAAACGAATACGATGATATATTAATTGCCTACGAATTTCATAACTTAACATACTTCCTAGACTTTAATCACACTCAACGAGAAGCTTTCTGGGCGGCTGAGGTACACCACGCTTTCTGGCCGAAGTCCCAATCTTATTCGAACCTATCTTAATCATTTAATAAGGTTCCTAAACTATCGGTGTACGAATCCGGGCTTAATTACATGAAAACATAGCATTCTGGGCATTTTGGGCACACATGTACCGGTACACCCCGAACATGTACCGGTACATGTTTAGCCGCGGGGTGTGTACCCAGACACTCTCGTACAGTATCTATTAACCTTCCTTTCTTCAAGCTGGGGTGTATCGTACACCTTGTACATGCAATACCGTACACCTTCCGAAATTTTGCCCATATTTGTTGTTTTTTCCACTTTTGCTACCAATTCTCTCCATACAACTTATAACTATACCACCCCTAAGAAACACTGCTGGAATCATCCACAAACAACCTAATAACACTCAATTGGTGCTTTGGAACCTCAAACCACAAAACCCTAGGTGAAAATCCAAGAACTCTACCTAAGGTCCACCAATTCTTTATAAAACCACATAATTTGATGATTCCATGTTTGTTTTCTCCCAATTGGGGTTTTACTCTCATAACCCCAACAATTCAAAGGTTTATGTGATCTTTGCACAAAACCTAGACCAAAGGAGCATCTATTCTCCATACTAAAGCTTAAGAACCCAATTACCCATGGTTACAAGGTGCAAAGACATACCTGAGCTTGACCCCCTCCCTCCTCCTTCTTCTTCCTCTTCTTCCTCCTCTTGGCTCTCTTCTCCTCTCCTACGTGAACCCTAGCTAAAATGAGACAAAATGGCTTTTGTTTGTCTCACCCTCTAATTATATGCTAAACTTTGCCTTAATTGCAAATTAAATCCTCAACTCTTTAATATTGCAATTGTAACTTAGTGTTATTTTCTTATTGAGGCCCATCTCTAATTTGATTTTTGCTTTTCATAATCTTTTTGCTCAATGACAATTGTACCCTTGTTTTCATACACAAATCCCGGGTTCCATAATTTATCATTTCCTACTTTAGTCTCCAAATTACTACTATGTGACACCTAGTGCTCTCATACACCCCTACAGTATCATGTACTGTACACTCTCTCGGGACGGGGTGTTACAGGCACCCTAGAATAATAGGAGTGAGTGCATGAGGTGATTTCTTTAGAGAATTGTTCGGAGGGTTGACCAACAATATTATTTATCGGAGGGTTGTCCATATAATATCAATCGTTGGAGTCTGCCCAATTGATATACATCGGAGGGTTGTCCACAAAATAGATTATCGGAGTGTGTCCACTATTTATATCGGAGGGTTGTCCACGGTTAAAAACAAATACCTTTGTTTGGAAATGGTTTTCATTCATGGCATAATGCATGTTTGAGGAAGTCGGTAAGAATTCGAGGCGTACAAGGTGAAGACCGCTGTGATCACCCGAAAAGATAATGTCTAAAGAAGACACACGGCCTGTTTATCACATAGACTTTGGCTTGTGTGATAGGAGTCGGGATTGACTTCTGGATTGTTGCCCACGATATCTACATTGGGTAATGGAGTCGGTGTGAGGGCTCGATACTTGGGTCATTTGCAATACCAAAGGATGGGCTTTGTCAACGCTTGGCGTATATGTGAGACTAGCCTGAGTGACTCGGGATATATTACTCAATAACATATTGAGTGATGGAGCCGGCGAGAGCTCGGTACGTGGGGCATGGTGAGTCGAGTCTCATTCATGGCATAGACATTTTCAGACATGTGTGCACAGACTTGGATGTGTGTTTGATTATGCGACCATTGGATGTGCACTTAGGTAGGGAGTAGCCCTTGTTGGAGATTATCACTACTGGGCTTTGCTCATCCCGTCGTGGGACCCCCCTTTCAGGTACAGGTCAAGTGCAGACGGCTAACCCGCATTTGGGACCGCACATATGAAGTAAGCCGATTTGTGGCTTTGATTTTGTATAACATGTATTAGAATGTGGTAATTTTAATATATGTTTGTATAAAGAGTAATTTATTAACTCTTGAACTATTGTAGATAGTTGATGTATTTGGGATATATTTTGTGAGTATTGAGTAAAGCCCATTACTCGCATGTGCACTCGTGCGGTCATTGCACTGTTTGGGACAGGTTTGTATTGTTCTCCCTATTGCAAAGGAGACTTCGCCTGATTTTCGTGAATGTCAGGTTACCCACATCCACGAGTATCCGTAGGTTGACGGGTTGTCAATGGACACCCCGGTTTTGGGGCGTCACAGATGGGCCATCATATAAATAACATAAATTGATTTGCAATTTCTTGAGAGATGAAGAACCAAATTTTAATTAGGAGAAATATGGGATTATAAAAGGCCATGAGACAAACCAAAATTCATTTTTGGTCTCATTTTGCTAGGGCAACCGTGGAGAGGGAAGAATAGAGCAAGGAAGAGAAGAGGAAGAAAAAGAAGAAGAGGAAGAAGCATAAGGGAAAGAAATCCAGGTATGGAATCATGTGTCTTTTGGATTCCTAGGGCTTTGGTATGGAGATTAGTTGCTCCTTGTTCTAGGGTTTTGGGGAGAGATCATCCTAACCCTAGAATTCTTGAAGTTTTGTGAAAACCCACGCTCTCTGCTCGGGTATAGAATAAACATGGAATCCATCAAAATTAAATGGTTTTGTAGGAATTGGTGGACCTTGGGTTGAATTCTTGGAATTTTTACCTAGGGTTTGGTTATATGAGGTTCCAAACCACCAATACAAGTGTTATGGAGTGGTTTTGGAAGAATTCCATGTTGGTTCTTGAGGTATTATGGAATAGAGAAGTTGTATGAAGAAAGATTGTACCAAAAGAAGGCAAAAGAAGCAATTCTGGGCAAAACCACGAAGTGGTACCGGACAATGTGTCAGGAAAATGTACCACCCAACATAACTCCACTGGTACCAGATCGATACAAGTGGTACCCTGGCATCACTACGCAACGTGTTTGGTATCGGCATCAAAATGCAGTGCACCGGTACCACACTGTTCAAATGCCTAGATTTTTGGAAATTTCGCATAGTTAAGCTTAAATTCACACACCGTTAGTAGGGGAACCTTACTAAATGATTAAGAGAGGTTCAAATAAGATTGGAACTCGATAAAAAACGTAGCGTACCTCGCCGCCTCGGTGATATTCATTGAGTGTGAATAAGTGCTAGTTATTAAAAGTGACTTGCGTGTGAAGTGTGTTAAGTATTATATTATACGTAGGCGATTAATGTGTTCACAGTATATGTTTGAGTGTGTAGGCTAAAAGCAAAGGCGGGAAAGTTGTGGAGTCGTGCTCAAGTTTAGTAAGCAAAAAGGTGAGTGTTCTAAACCTATTTTTTCAAATACTAGTGTATTATTATTATAAACTGTTTTACACTGGTATTTAAATGGTTTTGATTGTAAACCATGTTTGAAAAGCAAGCAATGAGTTTAACAAGCAAATAATGGTTTTGATTTAAACCATAAAAGCAAACAAGTAATGGTTTGATGTATCTAACCATACTTTTAAAAAGCAAGGCAATGGTTTTGAGTTGTAAAACCATATTTCAAAGAGCAAGCAAGCAAAAGTATATTTTCGAAAACAGGCCTAACTAAAATCCCTAGTTTTAAGCAAGCATACCGGTCAAAAGTATTCCATACGTGCACGGTGGTGTTAGGATATCATTCATGCATTTTAGATTTGCCTGGTCGGCAAACTTAGTTCATGCATAATGACATTTAAAGGAGACCGTGGCACGTATTGGAGTATATAGGGTTAAAGTGTTAGCTAAATTATGGTGATGGAGACCTAGGTCAATTCCACCATATTTATCGGAAAAAGGGGAATCGAGCCAAGGCTCTTCCACCTAGGTGATGCGGACTCCAAAGGTCCAAACAACGAAGACGGTCGATGCCCAGCCCCGTGTTCACTCGCAGTACAAAGAAGGAGAAAGGCCTCTAGTGGTTGACGATGAAGCATGTTTTATACGCTTTCGAGAAATCAAGAAGCGTATGTTATGCACCGGTGTAACGGTTGAGCCCAGTTCATGTTGAGTTTTATAAACGCTGAGAGCCCAGTTCGCTTTTATTTTAAAGCAAACGGTTGAGCCTAAGCTCTCGTTTTTATTTTAAAGCAAATGGTTGAGCCCAGGCTCCTGTTTTTATTTTAAAGCAAACGGTTGAGCCCAGGCTCCCATTTTATTTTAAAGCAAACGGTTGAGCCTAGGCTCCCGTTTTATTTTAAAAGGTGTTTGAGCCTGTGCTCGTGTTTATAAAAAGTTTTATAAACTTTTAAAGCAAGAGATTTGAGAAAAGTGTAAAACTTTTATTAATAATATTTTGTAAGGAAATACTTTGAATTTGTATAATGGAAATATATGTATGTACATAGTGTAGTTGTGAAAATGTGTTGAGCCTGAGGCTCTTTTGAAAGAACGTTGATGGTTGCCATATTTGGAAAAGTGTAAATTGTGTGTACAGGATTTGGAATATGTCCCTTATGTAGCTGATATGCTGCCGAGATTTTTTACAAATCATAAGATGAAAAGGAAAATTTTTATAGGAGTTTTCAGCAAGCAATACGGCTTCGCTTCACAGGAATTTCTAGTCATTAGAGGTCACGGCTGGGGATTTCTGTGGAGTGGCCGGCACACCCGCCGCTAGTAGGAGGTGGGGGTGTGTCATTGAATGTCTACATACCCAATCCCGTGTTTTGAGTCCTCACCGACTCCCTCACGCATGCCTAAGCCAACGTGAGAAAACATCCTTTTTATTTTCTTTCTTGTCGTGCACTCACACCTAATTTTCTAGGTTGCCCCGGTGCATATGAAATGCATTATACCATTCTCAAACCACACATGCCAATATATCATTTACACATATATTAATAAAATTTACATACATGCCACATGTTATTTAATCCATCAATAACATTCAAAATTAGTTCACTTGAGCTTACTATACCCATTTCAATGGCTTACACAATTATATTTTTATATAATTCCACATCATGTTAACACATTTAATTACATGCATTAACATATTAATTCTTACACAATTCCAAGCCATTCATGCTAATATATTTACATGCATGTATTAACACAATTAATTCCCATAATTCATATTATTTGATTCTCAATCAATAACACCAAAATTAGCTCACATGGCTAATTAACCAATCGAGCAATTCATTTTGAATCACTCAACAACATAAAAATTCACACCAAAAATCACGGAATAAAGTGAAACCCCGGGCCGCACCGTTCACGGCCACATAATGAGAGATTTTCTCCACTCGGTTTAAATGTTTTGAGACTGAAAATATGGCTAAATCAAACCTCATAATATCCCTAACCATTTACATGGCTCTTAGCCAAAGAATAACACAAGTAGGAGAACATCCCTATCTCTTGGAGTTGTCGGAACTCCACTAAATCGGTGTCCACGCGTAGCCCTCGTCCCATAGAACTTCTCGCCCGGTTAATCGACGGTCCAAATGTCGGAAATCTGTAGGTCACTCCTTCTAAAATCTGGAATCCAAGCCTCAATTGGGTTTCATTTTTTAGTTCACTAAGAAGAAAATTATTCTCCTATTTTGTCTTATACTCATTTAACTTCTCATTAATTCCATCCATGTCCCTAAGTTTTGGATTTTTGACACATGGCTTAATCTAAGCCATTCATCTCATCCTCTCACTAATCATGCAATATGTGTCACATGGGTACATGTAGTAGGCGACTTATGTCACATCACATGTCTCATAGCCGCTTTATTTCAAGACCCAACAACTAAGGTTCGAAAAACGTGAAACTTAAACCTGCCCGAATTCGACGCAATTCGACGTGGTAGCTAGATTTCTGTGAAACGATTCAACGGTAGTTCGCTTCACATCCGGGAGATCTAAAAAATTTCGATTTACCGAAATGATCATTTTACCCTATTTCAGAAAATTTGGATTTTCTTAGGGTTTCACAATCAAAGTCTTCCCAGATGTCATCTTTAATTCCACATCACCAATTCCAGCAAACTTATGCGACGACCTCCCTAGAGTTACACACCTCCACTTGATTTCTGATAAGTTTTTAAAAATTCACCATCAAAACAAACATGTATATTAGCACCAGAATCTAACCACCAATCTTTGTTTTCATAGGTAAGATTAATCAAAGAGGTTTTATACCTAAAAGAAGGCTTGACAGAATTGTCTCCATCCATCAACATATTAACTTGACCTCTTTGACCTCTTTGATTTGGATTATTCCTTTGTGCATATGGAGTAGTCGGCTTGAAATAACAATCCTTTGCCAAATGGTTGGTCCCTTCACGTATTAGCATGATCTTTTCCTCTTTCTAAGCCCCTTGGTTTATTACTATTCTTTTTTGGTTGTTTTGATTATTATTATTAGGGTCATTATTGAAGTATTTATTAAATCGATTATTTTTAAAATTCCTTACCCCTAGGGCTCGAAACTTGTTTTTAATAATTGTTGTTATTCCTATAATTATTAAGGACTGCTTTCCACTAGGTCACCTTAGGAGGTCTCATTTTGTGAGGTCTTGTACTTCGCCTTATGTTTATCTTCCACCCTTAGAGGATTTTTATGGTTTGGGTCAAGGTGAACTCTCCTTTTATGCTGGTCCAAGCAAAATTATCCCATGAAGGTGGCAACTTATCAATTAAGTTCGAAACTTTAAAGTTTTCATTAAAAATAGTCCCATCTTTTTCTACTTGTCTTAAGAGCTCTTGATATTCATGAATTTGGTCTCCCATGGATTTATTATCCACCATTTTGTAGCTATTAAAGTTGGAGATGGCAAACCTTTTAATTCCAACATCATCAATTCCATATTCAACCTCTAATGTATTCCAAAGTTCTTTAGCCATTTTGTAGTACTTTGGTACACGTCATAAAGATGATCAGATAAGGCACTAAGTATCCTATTAAGGCAATGATAATCTTTTTTTCTTGAGTTGACCATGAGGATGTCTCTTCACCAGATTGATTTTCTCCTAAGGCAGATACTAGGCCTAACACAGTTAACCAATAACACATTTGTTTTTGCCATCTACGAAAATTTTGACCATTAGACTTTTCGGGTCTCACACTATTGGCTTCATCTAAATATCCCATTTCAAAATTTTGGTTATAAGGCAAAGAGAAATACTAGAATATCCTGTACGAAAAATTTAAAATTCAAATGTCACTTTGAGTTTTATTTTGTCTGATAAATGCTAGAAACAATTCTTTGAACAAAGAATAAAATTTCACTTTCTAAAATAATTATGTGTCTTGGTATGTGGACATGGAACTGACATAAAAGCATCTAACTTAGTTTCCTGAATGTAAGAACAATATTAAACAAATACTATAAGTCGCTTTAGAATGCAGAAAAACACAGAACAAAAAAAAAAACAAAGTCAAATAGTGAACGCAACTAACAATATTAAATAAACAAGCCTTAACACAATTTAATAATTAAACTAAATATTGTATAAAATTTTGTTAAACAGTAACAACTGACAAGTTAGTTTTGATAAGCAGCAACCTGCTATATTGTGGATGCATATAATATCACTATTGACAACAAATAAACAAATGCAATTGAACATAGTATAAAACAATGAAAAATAAATTAGAAAGATCTAGCATTTGAAGATCTGTGAGGCACGTTGAAACGTTGTCCTAAAGCGACTGAGCCTCCCTACGTGAAGGTATTAACGAACTGCAGCGGCTCCAAGATACAACCCAGATTCAAAAGCAAGAACTCCTCAGGGTTCACGTACACCGAAGAGTGGAGATGAATCAAACTCTAATCGAGTTGCCCAAAAATTTAGTATAATCAAAATACTTTAAAATGTTGAGAAGAACAAACTTTTTGTAGACAAACAATGTAAAATGGGATCAAAAAGTTTATGTCGGACTCTCCTTGTACGAAGACCAAAGAAACTGATAGGATTTGAAAAATAAGGCTCGCAAGCCCACACATCAGGCCCAAGAAAGAGGCTCACCCTCAATACACGAAGGCCCGCTAGGCTGAACCCAAAGGAGGAGCTTGCCTCAATGAGGCACCTCAGGCCTTCTAAACCAACACTCCACCCTTTTGGGGCCATCCCAAGAAAGGTCCAACCCGTCGCCCAAAGGCCAATTATGGTAAGTCTCCCAAAGGGATGGGAAACAGAATAAACCCCAATAATATATTACTGAAAATCCTACCAAATCTCATCAATAAGGAAGGAAGACTATCTCAAGTAAACTACTCTTTCTATATCCTGTACCAAATCCGATATGGCCTGGTTTAATAGAATTCCACCTTCATCAATCTCCTCATTCAAAGAACTATCCATTGCATTCGTCTCCCACTTCATCGGAGCCAGGACGTACAGAAAATCGAGTTACAATCTATTGACCGTCAAGCAAGGCTCACAGGAAAGTCTGAAGTCCTACTTGCAAAGATTCAACGCCGAGTCCTTGAAGATAGACATACCCGATAAAAAATTCGCAATCACTTCTTTCATTGCTGGGTTAGGAGTGCAGTCGAAGGATCTAATGTTTTCCATCTCAAAGAACCCTCAAGCAAGCATGGTCGAGGTGCTTGCAAAAGCAGAGAAGTATATAAACCCGCTAAGAAGCCCTCATATCCGTAAGAAGGAGAGCCCTCCACCCATAAAGAGAAGAGTGGTACGCATAAACGACGAGGACGAAGCCCCAAAAGACAAAGCGTCGGAAACATCCTTAAAGAAAGACGAGGAGCGATCCCCAAAAGGCGTGGAAACCTCAGGATCGCTTTGGGTCCACCACACCAAAGACGACGTATTCGCCTCGGGCCGTTCACTTAACGGCTCCCAAAGATCGCCGTGTCCCACATGAAGTATGAAACGAACAGCTTCCCGAGAGGCGCCAACTCAAATGAAATCTGATCCCGCCACGAGGGACAACCTAAGTATTGCAGTTCCATAGGACTATGGACATCACACGACAACCGTGATACATCTAAAGAGAGAAATAGAGTACTTAATACTGGGCGCCGGATACCCTCCGCATTCTATATCTCCAGAGGGTCGTGCCCGTAATCAGCCTTAATCAAACCCAACCAGTCCCAACTCAATAGCCGCCGCGCATCTACCACCCGCCCCAAAGAACCCCTGGAGAAATCCATGTGATCTCGTGGAGATTCGCAGGAGGAGGAGAGTCTAGTTCAGCCGAAGGCCCATCTCGCAAAGACGTAACAATCCAAATAGGGAAATACAAGTGGTGTCCAAACTGCCGCGACTCGACACGTCCATCACATTCTCTGACTCGGATATGGAGGGATGCCAACACCCCTATGACGACCCTTTGGTAGTTACCGCAATTGTGGCCAACAAAATAGTTCATCGGGTTCTAATTGACAACGGCAGTTCCGCTGACATCATCTTCGCGTCAGCCTTTGATAAAATGGGCATTGAGAGAGAAAAACTGGAGCCCTTCAACACACATCTGCGGGGGTTTTCTGGGGAAAAGGTGTTACCTGGGGGCTTCAACTCACCGGGTGCTCACCCCGAGAGCCCCCTTGCTAGGCGACTACAACAACAAGATTTCTCATTGTAGACTCCCCATCAGCCTATAACATGTTGTTAGGAAGACCCTCTCTTAACGCAATAAAAGCCATCCCCTCCGCATACCACATGATAATCAAATTCCCAACCATACATGGAGTAGGGATGGTCCGAGGAGATCAACGGGTGGCCAGGGAATGCTACACAGCCTCCATGAAGCAGAAAGCAGTCGACAACGTGGATATGGACGGGCTTGACATGCGTGACGAGGTGCTCACCCAACCCGAGCCCTCAGAAGAGCTAGAACCCGTATCGCTGGATGACGACCCGGAACATCTCGCCTATATCGGCTCCAAGCTAGCTGAAGACCTTAAAAGCCTCCTTACTCGGTTTTTGAGACAGAATAGAGACGTCTTCGCATGGAAGCAGGCAAATATGGGAGGAATTAACCCTACAAAGAATCACTCATAGGTCGAACACTGTACTCTCTTTTTAAACCGATCATAAAGCGAAGAAGCTTCAGGCCGTAAAGACAAAAGCCATCAACGAGGAGGTCTAAGAAACTCCTCCAAAAGTGTGAGCAACCAGTGGAGGTCGAATATCCCGAGTGGTCGGGCTAACGCCGCACGGCCAAAAAAGCAATGGCAAGTGGCGACCAGACGATCGATCACTTCACAGACATAAATAAAGCGTGCCCAAAGGACAGCTTCCCTTTGCCAAGGATCGACCTCATCGTGGACGCTACGGCCGGCCATGAACTTCTCAGTTTCATGGACGCCTTCTCCGGCTACAACCAGATCAGCATGGACCCAGAAGACCAAGAAAAGACCTCATTCATCACAGCACAAGGAACCTATTGTTATCGCGTGATGCCATTCGGACTCAAGAATGCGTGGAGCCACTCATCGTATACAGCGAACCGAATGTTCCAGAAGCAGATAGGCACAACAATGGAGGTATACATAGACGACATGCTGGTAAAATCCACCACAGCCGACCTTCACATCGCCCATCTCACCGAAGCGTTTCAAATCCTAAGAAGTTACAACATGAAGCTAAATCCAGCCAAGTGTGCCTTCGGCGTGTCAGCCGGAAAATTCCTGGGTTTCATAGTAAACCACCGAGGAATCGAAGCAAATCCAGACAAGATAAAGGCTGTGCTCGACATGCCATCACCATCAGGTATAAAGGAAGTCCAGCGACTAACAGGAAGGATTGCGGCCCTAAGCCGATTCGTATCCAGGGCGAGTGACAAGTGCCAGCCTTTCTTCAAAGTCCTGAAGAAGGCCTTCCAATGGGATGCTAAGCAGGAAGCACATTCACAAGGTTAAAAACATACCCGAGTTCTCCCACCCATTCTGGTAAGTCCTATTGAAGGGGAACTCCTCACTCTATACTTAGCCGCATCGCACTTCAACCGGGCCAGCACTCGCCGTAGACAAAAAGAACTGCACAACACCCGCCTTACTATTGTAGCCGAGCTCGAGAGGAGCTGGAGAGAGGTACCTAAGGATGGAAAATTAATACCGGCGCCGGTAACTGCACGGAAGCTCCGCCCTATTTAGGCTCATACCATAGAAGTCCCAATTGTAATATCCGATGAAGCAAGTATTGCACAAAACTAAGTTCCTAAGGCCATGAAGTGGGCCATAGAGCTGAGCTGAAGTTAGATATCGCATTAATGCCGAAAAACTGCGATAAAAGGACAGGTCCTAGTCGACTTTGTCATGGAATTTACCCCGACTCCGGTCTTGCTCGTACCACTCTCACGAAAGGGACCGACCTCCCAATTTGGAAACCTCTCAGATGGAGCCTCAAAGGAACATGGAAGCAGCAGCTCCATCCTAACTTTCCCCAAAAGGAATGGGATGACTGAGTACGCACTAAATTTGGGTTTCATATCAACAACGGCCGAGTATGAGGTCACATAGCAGGTGCCCCAACCTCGCCATTCATTAGGACGTCGACCGGGCCTGGGAGGTCTACAGTGACTCCCAGCTGGTGGTCAGACAAATAGAAGATAGTTACGAGGCTAAAAGTGAAAGGATGATTTTATATCTCCGAAAGGTTCGCGACATATTAAAAAATTCGTGGTTGGTTCTGGGTCAAGATAAAATTCAGAGCGAGAACTCCCGAGAGCCGATGCTCGGCAAAGCTAGCCACGCCACAGAAGACTCTCGCGATGTCGACACTGCCGAATACCCGGGCGAACCTCAATCGATCTCTATGGTGAGGGCGGTTGCCCGTGTCGGGTCCAAACCGACTCGACGGAGCCCATGGGATTATATTATAGACGGAAGCCTACCAGACGACTCGAAAGAAGCGGCTAAAATAAGGGCGAGGTCTGCCAAGTTTACCAATCACAAGGGAAGCCTCTACAAGCGAGGATTCTTCACACCTTTCCTTAAATGCATCGCAGGAGAAGACACCGAGTACGTGCTGAGAAGTACACAAGGGCATATGCGGGAACTACTGAGCTCGAGCATTAGCAGAAAAAGTCTTATGCGGGTACTACCGGGCCTACAATACTAAAGATGCGACCGACCTAGTCAAGAATGCGTGACCGCCAGAGCACGCCAAGATCTCGCTGGCCCCTGGCCGTAACCATTAACGCCGATCATTAGCTCCCGCCCTTCCCAATAGTGAGGTTTGACATACCGACCCCCGCCCATTGGTAAGGGTTAGTGCAAATTCATAACTGCCGCAAAGAGATTACTTCACTAAGTGGGCGGAAGTCGCAGCCCTTAGCCAATACCATGCAGCGTAAGATACGCACTGCGGTGGCGAGCCATCATATGCGTGCTCGTATTCCAAGAGCCCCGTATCGGGATAACGGAAAATAGCTCGACAACGCCAAATTCTCGTAGATTTCGTGTCGAAACTCAATAAAAATTATTACTCATCTCCAAAGACACCCAGCCCAACGGATTGTGTCGAAGTCACTATCAACCCTTAAAGCCGCCTCAAGACCAAATTGGAAGCATCTTAAAGGAAATCGGTAGAATACCTCCCGAGGTACTATAATACCACAGATCTATCAATACGTATCAAGAACTCCTGGAAAACCCCATTTGCCCTAGCTGCACCAAGCAGTAGCCCCCATTGAGGTCGGAATAAAGTCTCCTAGAATCGAGTTAGCATTAGTGGAACACAATGACGAAGCCCTACATCTAAACTTAGATCTCTTAGATGAAAAGCGCGAACAAGTCCTAAAGTGCAATGAGACTATCAAAGAAGACTCGAGAGGTACTACAATCAAAAGTCAAAACCTAGAAGCTAAGGCTTGGTAAAGATTTAGTCTTAAAGAAACTCCCGCAAGAAGGAAGAACCCGGCGACGAAAATCGGGTCCTAACTCGGGAAGGGGTCCTTACATCGTATCTCGAGTTGTCAAGCAATTATGAGCTCCAACAGGAAGGAAAATCTTACAAAGATACATGGAATGCGTAACATCTTAAGCGCTTCTACCAAGAGGCACGGTTTGTACTCTTTAAATAAAGCCTTATCGATTCTTATGTGACAAGTCGAGCAATCATTGATTATTTAGTTAGGACATCTCAAACAGCCGTATATGTAAGATACGTAAGACATAATGAGAAAGTTCATATAAAGTCACTTTATTCCAATCGATTACATTCGACATAACGTTGATGTCTTCAATTACAATCAGTACAAACAGTTCCCTTAATAGAAAGGAAATGGGGCAAAGGAGAAAGACAGAATGAAAAGAAAATAGGAGAAGAGGAAAAAGGGAGAAAAGAAAAGAGGAGAAGAGGAAAAAGGGAGAAAAGAAAAGAGGAGAAGAAGAAAAAGAAGGAGAAGGAGAAGAGAAAGAGAAGGAAAAAAGGAACATAAAACATAGAGAGCGCCAGAAGAGATGCACCGCCTTCAGATGCATTCCCTAGCACGGTTAGGAATAACATGACTCCCCGCAAAGGGAGACTAGGAAAACACAACTCCCACAAAGGCAAAGCAGCAGGACCGTCAGATCTCCGTAGACCCCCCGTTGAAGACCACCAAACTTCGACACTTCATCTCACACGCCGTACTGGGCCACGTACCACAAAAAGCCAAAGCATCTAAATAAACTCTTTAGCTATGAAGCCACCATTTATAAGAAGATTAGTTCTTGGAAACCCCGCGCGAATGCTCCAAATTCCCTCCATCAATCAAGATTGAAGACGTCGCACCTTCAAGAAAATCGGTCGAATGGGCCGCCCGCAAGAGCTCGCCAAAGAATTCACATGGATGAGCTCCACCCACCGCACGCCAAATGACGACTTCATCTACTCGCACGTGCCACGCCGCCTTCGTGGAGTCACTACCGCTACATTGCCACGGCCGAACGCCACTCGCTAGAACGCCACTGGCCGAACGCCACTCGGCTCGAACTTCACCATTGACAAGCTCATCTACCGTGACAGCCACGCCGCCCTCAGAGTCAAACCACCAGTTACATTGCCACTCTACTGAACGCCACCATTGACAGCTCATCTACTGCACAGGCTACGCCGTCAGAGCCCGACCACCAGTTACATTGCCACCGGCCGAACGCCACCATTGACGAGCTCATCTACTCGCACGCACCACGCCGTCAGGAGTCATCAGCTAGGCTACATTGCCACTTGGCCGAACGCCACTCTACTGAACGCCACCATTGACGAGCTCTATCTACTCGCACGTGCCGCCGTCAGAGTCGACCAAATAAAGCATTGCCACTGACCGAACGCCATCGGCCAGAATGCCACTTACCGAACGCCACTTACCGAACGCCACCATCGACGAGCTCATTCATCGCCCGTGCCACGCTACATCGTGGTCGACGGCCAAAGCACATTGCCACTCGGCTGGAACGCCACTCGGCTAGAACGCCACTCGGCTAGAACGCCACTAGGCTAGAACGCCACTTTGTTGGAATGCCATCATTGAACGCCACTTACTGAACGCCACTGGGCCGAACGCCACCATTGACGAGCGCTCATCTACTCGTGATAGCCACGCCGCCTAAGGAGTCGACCGCCAGCCACATTGCCACCTCTACCGAACGCCACCATTGACGAGCCTCATCTACTCCGTGACAGCCACGCCGCCTAAGGAGTCGAATTACCAGCTACATTGCTACCGGCCGAACGCCTACTACCGAACCACCATCGACGAGCTCATCTTACTCGACAGCCACTCGGGCCAGAGTTGGGATTTCACCAGTTACATTGCCACTGGCCGAACGCCACCATTAGAACACCACTCTACCGAACGCCACCGGCCGAACGCCACCATTGACGAGCTCATCTACTCGCCCGTGCCACGCCAGAGTCGACCACCAGTTACATTGCCACTGGCCTAACGCCCACCGACCGGAACGCCACTGCCAGGAACGCCCACCATCGACGAGCTCATCTACTCGCACAGCCACGCGCCCGTGGCAAGACCAACTCAGCTAGATCGCCACTCTGGCCATCGCCACTGCATTGAACGCCACTAATAGCCACAAATACAGAGCCTAGTAGCTCACTGGACGAGCTCATCTTACTCAGACAGCCGCGCCGCCCGTGAGTCGATCAAACAGTTACATTGTCACTCGGCTAGAACACCACTAAGGCCACAGCGCCAGGAGCCCGATAGCTCACTCTGACAAGCTCATCTACTTTGTACAAGTCAAGTGGCCTAAGGAGCCATCTCAATTCAGACAACTCAGCCAACGGAGCCCAATATTTCATGGACGCGCGGCTCAATACTGCGACTGACGCAGCTCTTCCTAGTAGTTCACATGGACGCAGCTCGCCAACTGCTCGCACGACGAAGCTCCTGCAAAGATTTCACATGGACGAGCTCTCGCCTAACCGTTTCGCATGACGAGCCTCCCAAAGATTTCACATGGACGAGCTCTGCCCAATTGTTCGCATTGACGAGCTCTTCCAAGCAGTTCACATGGATGGGTTTCCGCCCAATCGCGGCTCGCGACGGGACGAACTTTCCTACCAGCTCACATGGACGTCGCCCACATTCACGCCGAAAGGGACGCAGCCTTCCCAACTGCTCACAGGACGAGCCCGCCTAACCTGCTCACAGGACGAGCTCGCCTCAACCGGCCGCATTGATGAGCTCGCCCAGCTCACATTGACGAGCTCGCCCCAACTGTTCACGTGGACGAAGCCCGCCTCAACTGCTTCGCACCGATGAGTCCTACCAACAAAGACAACACAACTCGCAGTCGCCCACAGAGCCCACCAACTCAAATTGACGCGCTCAACAATTCATCGTGAGGGACACTGGCGCATCATGCAACCTAAGGAATCGATCGGGCCAGTAAATACCAACAAACACTCCAGTCAATTTGACGAGCCCCGCCTATACAAGCCGCATAGTTCTAGAATCGCAAGCCGCCGTACGAATTAACCCACGGCTTCTCAATGACTTAGCTTGACGAAGACCGCCTCAACTTTAGACCTCAATACAGGCCGCATAACTCATGAAGAAAAGCCAAAATACTACTATGGAGAACGCAGACGATAAATAATGAATATTTATTAAAAGGAGAGCTACATATGTCTCGGGCCCCAGGCCCGACAAAAGGAAGCAAGTATACATAGAAGAAAATATAAAAGTCGATATCAGGCGAGCAGAAATGAATACAGAAACCTAAAGGCCGCAGAGGAGCGCATCGACTAAGAGGGAGAATGGGTCAAAGAGCATCCAGCTTCATGAGAATACCAGCAGAGAAAGACTCCTCTGCATCCTCGTCACTTGGGAGATCGAAGTTGAAGTCCAAATCAGGGTAGACGTTAACGACCTTTCGCTGAAAAGCGAGCCACCCAGAGGCCCACTGAGCACTGGCTTGGTCCCTCAATCTGCTAATAACATCATCCCTCTGAGCAACCAAGGATATTTGCTGGTGAAGATCCCCGCGCAATCCGCGACACTCTTCATTCAGCCGCTCCGCCGAATTTACAGCCTCAGAAGCCTCACGACGAGCTGCGTCTAGCAGCGCCCTGGCCTCGGAGGCCTCGCTACGAGCCACGGCTAGCTGCGCTACTTTATCACACATATCGCCATTACCGCAGCGCCTCTTCTGAGACTCGGCAGCCGCCCGGATGTGATGAGCTCATCCCCAACCGCTGAAGCTCGTGACCGAGGACTACAGCCCATCCCGGTCTCGATCGGGATCATCATTCGCGAACATGGAGCTCACACCGGACCTTCCGAAGCTCACCTTCAACCGCCCAAGCTACTTCGAACTTCATCCTCTCTACTTTCCGCCCGAGCACAAGCCGACGCAATATGCTTTAAATCACCCTAAGTCTCTCCACTTTTTAGTCATATCGCCGTGTCTGCTCTCTTGCAAATTTCCCTCGGTCCGCTCGTAAGAAAGAGAGGTCGTCATATCAACTTTTATAATTTGTGACTGGCGTAGGGAATGGGTGAGCTTAAGGCCACAAACACTGCGAAGCCTCAAGTCCCATAATTTCTACCGAAAATTTGGCAAGACCTATTCGTTTCTATAACTAATGACAAAATCATGTTGTCGCAATATCAATCTAAAATCTACTAATAATTAACAAAATCTCCTTATCTTGATATTATCTCAAATTATAACAAATAGACCTCAGGTAGTCGTCCACTAACAAAAAACGACCTCAACGGTCCATCAAAAATATCAATAAGGTTTTCATCAAAGAAAAATTTATCGACTCAACTATTCCAAAATTTATCGATTTAACCCGAATAATTAGCAATAACGAGTTAATTCACACATGGAGACTACATTAGACTCTCATTCACGAATAAACAAAATAATAATCCATTACATGTTTAAATAGAATCCAAAGTAATTAAAAATGCAGGATTCTCCTTTCTCATCTACCACGGAAAGGAGGAAATCAACGGGAGTGAGATAACTCTGTGAGTAAAATATATCCTGCCATACTTGAAATTTGGAGTACTTTCGAGCCGACTCACAAGGATGGTTATACTCAATCAATCAATCATCATTACATAGGTTATGCAACAAATATAAGCGGCAATATGAACAACAATATCAAATGAAGTTTAGAGGTTTGGCGCTATAGAAATATAGTTTACCATTAAAGGGAATCCGTGCATTCCTTTTTTACCTTTATCTTGGAATCAACATTCAGTAAAGATCAGTAGAGCGGGCCGAGGTTCTCGCCTAGAGTTTCCACCTCTAGGAAGGCATTGGCTTTGCCGCACCCGGAGAGGTACCATGTGCATAACTGATGACCTCCATCGGTTAGGCTTTGTGATTCATACCATGATGACGTGCGATTACAAGTTATAGGCGTAGTACTCGACATGCAACAAAGATAACACAAATACAATAAGAGTTAGGCGACCGTCTTTCGGTATGAATATTCATCGGGACACGTGACTTGTGGCATGACAAATGCAATTCAATGAATGCTCAAAATAGAGTCTTAATCATAGTCAATTACTACATTCGAGTCAAACAATGCATGCCTTTATAATTGAAGGATTTAAATGGTATTATAAATTTACCTTTCTCTATTAGTCCGAGGCTCGGCTAGGCTATTCACTGAACGTGTGAGCCTTCCCAACCGTTTGCTATACCAATATTCATGCAAGAAAGAAATATAAAGATAAATCAAAATCATAACGAGTATACCTTGTTATCACTACTGATTAAATTAAGTTTGCAGTTTCTATTTAATCGCCCTAACTGATTTTTAATCATTTTTTAAAATCCTTTTACTTTCCTTGCCTTCAACATTCTGCCTTTAACATCTAAATACCCAAAATTATAATTTAAATATTCAATTTCACAACTAATTTCTTATATCTAATGTTTCAATGCTAAACTACGTTTTTTTTTGCAGTGCGCATCAGTTAGTATTTGCCTATATCTTTCTTTCTCTACCGACGTCGAAAAAGACCTGAAACCAGTGGAAGAATTTCACTAACATCCATATCTTTCCAATGATGTCAAATTGGCCTAAAATTCATTAGGTACTCCTATGATTACTGTCCAAGTCAACCTTCAAACGAAATTCACATTGATCGATTCAACCCTTAATTCACTAATTCACCACCTTAATTCATTCTAATGTTTAAATTTTAAACATACCAGACCTAATTCATATATTGAATTACATTCTATAGATTCAAATGTGATTGCAACCTAGCATACATTAGAGCAATTAATTCATTCCCAAAAGCGACCCTAATTGACCATCAGGTAACAACCATTTATCAATTCAGCCTTGCTCCCAGCTACAGACCATAAAACCAAAATTAAAATAGCGGTACTTTAATATCATACCTTCGAAGTCTCCCGCCATAGCTCAGGTTGATTCAAGGGATTAAATTTTGCAACAAATTACCTTTCTTCCTTACCGCGATTCAGCCAGAATGGAGAACCTAATATTTTTAAGGTAATTCAATATTACACTTAAGTCCACACGGTTTTTCTTGAATTTTTTAAGGTATAGAATTATTAAAAATGTCTTTGGCCCTTGGTCAGCAAAATGCATTGACTTTTCCCTACAGTTCACATTCCGTTTTTTTTTTTTATGTATTTTCATTAATTTTATTTTTATAACATATATTTGGACCTTAATTTACTTCAGAAAAATTCCCATAATTTATTTCATTCATTGGGTATTTTTTAAAAATTCTATTGGTCAATGCTCAGAATTGACGCTGCGGGTATATTTTCCTAAAATTCCATTTAATTGAGAAATAATTCCCTAAAAATTATTATAAATTCATGATGGACCTTAAAACACCTAAAAATTAAATTCCATGAAAAAAATCATTTAAAAAAAATGTTTGGGGTGTCCTGAGCCTTATGCCTTATAAATCAGAGGCGATTTTACGTGCTTTCATTTAGTTTGGCCTTATCGGCGGACCCTTCAAATGAGTGGCTACGCACATCAAACACGAGTTAACATCAAACCACGAGGATCAGCTAAAAATAGACACTGCTCCGAGAAGCTTGGGGACTTCTGGGGCAGCACGAAGGGATGGGGCGAGCCTCATCATGAGCGGCGCTGACCTCCGGGGTGATCTTAGGATGGGCCAGATTACCGCCTTAGGATTCAGCATTGAAGAAAGAATCCTCATCTTCGCTAACTTTGATTCCAGATTTTTCCCACACCTTCGTTCACCCTTCGAGAGGTGGCCTAGCACTCCGGCGGATTCCGGGCCAGTGTCGCACTCGCCGCGCCCGCTCGGCACTGAAGCGAAAAGTCGGAGACGCCCCCATTCCCGAACCTTGAAGCGGTAGATCTTCCTCGAGTGGAGCACGATTTTCCATTTGCACTCGAGGCTTGGGACGGTGCCCCCAGTGGGACCATTTCTCCCCTAGTAGGAGTGGCTGCGGTAAGCCTATTGGGAGGGACTCCCACGGTGGAAGGAGGCAAGGGCCTGGCGGTAAAACTTCTTTGCGATAATGGGAGGACTCCCATGGTGGAAGGAGGCAAAGGGCGCCAAAGCGGTAGAGCGTGCAAACCTTGTGTTGTTCGATGGGCCGGGGAATGCCCCGATTTTATCAGCTCCGCTGTGGGCTGACGGGACGATCCGTAAGCGCGAATCTGACATTATCTCGGCAGATCAAGGGCGAGCACGGAAGCATGAGGAATATGATATCGAAATATTCGGCAACCTTCACCTGAGTTCTCTTAGAAAATAGAGCAAACACTCCACGAAGAAGATTATCGGGGGTGGTCAAATGCAGGCATGAGTGTCGATCCTTGTCGAAAGGATCGTATTCGGTGGCGATACTTAACAAAGTAGCGATCCGCTTCCATGACTATGGGAAGAAGAGATCGATGATCATGGGAAGGCTCAGGCGCTGGAGAAATAAAGCCCTCGGTAGTCTCCTTTGGAATTTGAAAAGATCAGAGGCGAGAGCCTTGTGCGGGACGTCGGCCCCTGTCCTAAAAAAGGCCAATAGGCCCACGAAATGCCCTGACCGTTGGGAGGCGAGTTGGAAGGACAAGCGTTGAAATCTTTGCGAGACACCTCTTTCATAAAAAGGGATGCGGTGGGAAAGCGAACCACCATTCAAAGCCTCAAAGAAACATACCATCCTAGGCGCAGGCTACATAAAAAGTCGGGGCTGATGAGTCCATACTCGGACGCGGAGGGTGGTCGATAACGTTGTTAAAAGGTAACCCCATCTGAAGGGCTGTGTGGCCCAGGCCTTGCTAGGTCCCGATCCACGCGACATGTTGAGCGAGCGGATTTATGGTGTCTGACCCCCCAGGATATTTAATTAGTTTTATTTTCCCTTTATCTTATCCAAGGGAAGAGGAGGTGCCCCAGGAACATTGCGGGGTTCAACCACGGTCGAGCAATGGGAGCATCCCTAACCGATCGAGCGGCAACAAGCGAGTCATCGCCAAAAGCGCGTAGAAGAGAAGCGTGGACCCATAATCATGAGCTTGATAAAATTGAAACCAATCAATTTAACCCCTAAGCGCCTCGTCGTACCAATGGAAGAAAAAACGAAAAGGTAGAGACCTTGATGATCCCGGGGGAATAAGGCGGAAGAAGCTACACCAGGAAGAATGCGAGAAAAGACTCGACAAAAGGGTCAAGCAGAGAACTCGAGTAAATGATACGAGATCGCGGTTGGAGACCAAAGCCTGGGATAGAGGAATCTGCTTGGCGGAAAAAGAAGAGTGGAAATGGCGAAAACCCGAGTCATGCGTTATCCTGTGAGGCCAATTGGCGGCGACCCGAGCCACAACTAATCATTGGCGGTGCGTGGAAGTTACCCGATATGAGAAGCGTTCTGACCCTTGCGTACACATTACCAGAATTTGGGAGGCAGCGATAGGATTTGAAGAAATAAGGCTCGCGAAGCCCGCGTGGGCGAAGAGGCCCGACCGATAACCACGAAGGCCCATTTAGTTGAACCCCGAAGGGCTTGATGAGGCACTGGGCCTTTCTAAAACCAACACTCGGCCTTTTTGGGGCCATCACATCGCCCGTTTTAAGGCCGTTCCGAATGGATTAGGCCGAGTTCGAGGCGCGTGAGACCATATCTTGGGACTCTTTACCAGCAATTAGACATTTGGATATCGAGTCTTATAGTATCCACATCATATCACAAATCCAAAAATAAAGCTATGCAGTAGTGGAGTTTAGGTGTCACACATATACAATCACGGGTCCCATTACATATTCAAAACCTTGGCTTTACATTACGATCCAGTGCTGAACCTCGATAGTGAACCCACTGATCGCGTGTTAGCCACTGAAGAATCACGGAAGTTCTCGGACGTCTTCTCTACCTCTACGGATTAAAAACCCGAGTAAACTCTTAGTGGGAAACATATATAACATTCTTATGTACAAGTTCATGTTGCTGCCTTAAACGTAACGATATTGGAAATTACATATGCGTATCCTTAGATTATCTGATTACTTATCTCTTTATTCTTATATATAGTGCGTGGAGGTACTACATAGATTCATTATGCTGGAAGTGCATTGGGTACTACTGGGCGATACTATAATACAGGACTTATATTATTGGTCTCTGTGAGTTACCAGAGCATACTCATATTGAAATACCATTAAGGTATTACATAATAGAACTGATACATGTTTCTCTTATTCGTTATTAGTTTATGATCGTATAATTATGGGAATACTAAGGAATTGATAATAAATGAATGAGACATGGCGCTAGTCAGAAGGATATTTACAATACTGAGTGTGTTAACACAAGCGGGGAGTGCCAGGTGACCAGATAAGTCTTTTCAATCAGAAATCACGTACTAATGTGCTAAACACTTGAAGTGAGTGTCGATCGCGCTTATTGAAATCTTAGTAGCAATGTGCGGAAGCACGTCAGTCATCGATAGCACTAATCGGAGAATCTGGAAATTACCTATTGAAGCACGATGGGAGAATAACAGTCGCTATTCTGATCTTTGTGTCATTTAATAGCCCGGTCTTAGGCATTTTTATAATTATATGAGATTCACAACTTACTATTTTATAATAGGGCATTCTTAGCCATATTATGTGTTCTTGACAGATCATATTTCATATACTGGTAAAGTAAGATGCGTGTATAATCATGTCTTATTCATGTATTATTATTCTTCTATGAATCTACTTTACCGAGAATTCAGAATCGAATCGATATCTTCAAACTAAAGTTATGGCATTTTCATGCCAACGAGGTCATTCTGGAATTTAACCCGAGGACAGTTAAATCTGTGACTTTTTTTAGTTCTTAACTTCATATTGGCACTATCTCTTTGTACTATTTCAAGCTAGATGCTTTAGGCTCTATTCAACTGAATCACCAATTTAAACAGAAACTCGGGTTCTACATTAGAAACAGCTCAGGACTAATCTGTGATCAAGCGGTGCGAAATGGAAGCACTTTAGCCCTACTTTGAGTGAATTTTTGGGCTATCTAGCAGCATAATTTTGAGATACCTATTGAATATGTTTGGTTCTCAGCAGAAGTCTATTTTAATTGGCCACTTGAATCCGCAGATGTGGGATAAAACCAGAGCAGATTCCGGCCCAAAATAAGCTGGTCGGAAGCAGGAAAACCCGAGGAACAAGATGCGTGCAAGCTCCAAGTTATGCTTTATGGGTACAACCTAGCTTAAGCTTATTAGTTAAAGTGTACCGGAGTACAAGCTCAAATTTGTGCAGTGTGTCCAGAAAATGCAATGGTGTTTTCTCCATTTCATACTTTGAACCCCCGATCGACTACATACCCTAATAAACACTTCAAAGATCCCACTTCAGATTCATCTTATGATCTCTTTTCTACTCAATTTATCCATTCAATACACCTCTTATGAACTCTATTAAACTCAAACATGCTTTCTATTCATCTCTTATCTGAGGCCTGGTTTACTCAACCACATTCAAGAAACTTTGGTTGGATGACATCTAACAATACTAAGTTTGGGGCGGAAGCTCTTAATCATGTAATTGTATGGAAATTATGCAATTGTGAGTCATTGCAAAAATCTGAGTTCATGCAGGCAAGCATCCATACCTTGGATTTGCTCCTCAAGCTATTCTTCTTCACTTCTTTCTCTTCTTCTCTTTCCTTTTATATCTTTAAGTGGCTTCTTGTTTGGAGACCAAAAATCGTTTTTGGTCTCTGACTCTCTTTATAATAAGGATTTTAAGTATTTCGATTTTAAAGCCTCAGCTTCCATAATTACATTACAACTCTTAATATTTATACTTTGGCCTCAATTATCTAACATAATCTTCTTTAATACCCCTTTTGGATAATTGATTTGTCTTTGGAGTTATCATACAATTTTAGTTTCTAAATTTCCATATTTTGAATTAAATTCTGAATTTTGAATAATCTAAGTACTAACATGTTTGAAAGCAACTCAGAGCCTCTTAGGGGTGTTACAATTCTCCCCATAAAATAAATTTCGTCCTCGAAGAAAATTACAGGCCCAATTGCAGAGGTGTACCCTCATTATGGGTCTGGTTCATCCATCTTTATCACAGTGATGTGTCGCGCTTCTGGGGTGAACTTACATGTTAATGCTTGTCTTATTTCCACGATCTAGAATAGCTTCGGCTCTTCATCGAATGTGAAATCTTCTTGTCTGTATATTTGGGCCCGGTAATATGTCGTTGATGATTGAGGCGTGTCTGAAGCTTATAAGACACATGGAATACATCATGTAGTTTGGCTAACTCCGGGTGTTCGCGATACGCTACTAGTCAATTCTTTCTAAAACTTCATAAGGGCCAATCAGATGTTGGACTGGGTTCCTTTTCTTTAGCAGTCTCTGCCATGGAGATACTTTAAAAACACTTTATCTCGACTTCCTTACTCTGTATCTTTTCTATTAGATTAACATGGGCGCTTTGTCTACATCACGGTAGCTCTTAATCTCTGCTTTGAATAATCTAAATTTTTCTTAGTGTCTTTAACTAATTTAGGAGCCAGATAATCTTATGCTCATTCATCTCTATCATGTTGAGTTCTGCATGATATTCCATCAGAGCTTTATCTTTGGGGCCATACAAATCTTTGGATTGATAAGCTGTTATAGGCAAATTCCATGAGTGGAGCGATACTATCCTGTTTCCAGAAAATCTAATGCGCTGACATATCTTCTAATACCTGAATCACTCTTTCCGACTGTCCATCAGTTTGTGGATGGAAAGCAGTGCTAAATTCGATCTGTTTTCCAAAGGCAGCGTAACTCTTTCCAGACCCTTGACGTAAACCGAAGATCGCGGTTAGACACTATCGATACAGGAATGCATGATATCTATGAAGTTTCATTCACATAAAGTCATTAAGCGATCCATGGGTAGTCAGAAGTCGAATGGTGAAAGTGGCGGACTCGATCGATTATCTCGCCACGGATTACATCATGTTTCTTTTGGGTGAGGGGAAAACGGATCTGAAGGAAATCCATAGTTATGTTATCCAGCTGCGTTGAAATTGGAGAGATTAATGCGGATAATTGCCAGTGTTCAACTTTTACTTGCTAACACGTTAGACACTTGTATACTACAAGTAATAGCTTCATCCTCGCCACGGTAGAGAGCTATTTCACCATCTTCAGTACATTTATTACTAGGACCATAGTAAAGCAGTGATGGCCCAGCTTCATATCTTCTTTCAATTCCATATCATTCGGTACACACATAATCTTGTTCTTGTACAACAAACCTCCCACTTCCATATGGAAAAATCGAGTCATGTCTCCAGTGACGGTGAGAAGCCAATTCTTGTAACTTGTCATCATTTTACGAGCATTCACTATCATTTGTCTTAATTACGGTATCACATTCAATTGGGCCAATAAGGCTCCATCGAGTGCAAATCTCGATCATAATCTTTGAGAGTCGAGCATAATCATTTCCTACTCAAGGCATCTGCTACTACATTTTGAGGTGGTAATCAATTATACGGTCATAGTCTTCAGCCAAATTCCAACCACGGCGTTTATAGTTCAAATCTTTGAGATTAACTTAAATATTTTGGACTCTTATGATAAGTGAAAATTCTACATTTTCTCCATATAAATAGTAGTGTCGCCAAATTTTCAAGCGAACACACTACGGTGCTAACTCCAAATCATGTATTAGGATAGTTTTGCTCATGCGACTAGTGCAGACATCGCCCTGCTTTCCCATCACCGCATCAATGCGCATCCCAGACCTATCCTCGAAGCATCAACGTATCGTGTAATCCTACAGTAAAGTGAGATCAACAACTGTGCTTCAACCGATCATTCCTTTAATTTTTCAAAACTAGTTGGCACTTATCATCCCTCAAACTTCACTCCCTTTAGGGTAATCTTGTAAGTGAGGATCTTATCAGCTGAAAACCTTGTACAAATCTCCGATAACCACTAAGCCCGAAACTTCTCACCTCGGTTACATCTGAGGTTTCCAATTCACAATTAGCCACAGTTCTTGGGTCCATTTTAATACCTTACTTGGATCTGATATGGCCTAGAATGACACTTCCCTTAAACCAAAAATCACATTACTTAACTTGTGAGCAAGCGATTCTCTCTCAGTTTGCAACACTATCCCTAGTAATTGTTCATGTTCTGTGCATCTTTAGAATACACCGGGGATGTCATCATCAAATACCACAACAAATTGATCAAATAGGGGCGGGAAAACCTATTCATCAAATCATAAATCTTACGGTAGACATTAGTCGGCCAAATGGCATGACAGCTCATAGTGGCCATAACGGGTTCACGAAAGCTATTTCGGGACATCAGCCTCTTTTACCGGAGTTGATAATCCGATCGCAGATCTATCTTCGAAGACACTTGCTCCTCTCAATTGATCAAATAAATCTTCTATTCTTGGTGCCCATTGTAGCGTTTACTTTGTTTATTTGCCGGTGAGTCGATGCACATCAGAAGGTGCCATCTTTCTTCTTAAAAACAAACAACTTGAGGTGAAACACTAGGTCGGATGAAACCCTTATCCAATAAATTTGTGGCGAGTTTTCAACTCTTCGGTTAGTTAGAACCATACGGTAGGTGTCCTCGAAGTAGGAGTGGTTCCTGTACGACTTCAATAGGAGATCACGCTATACGGTTCAGGTGGTACTCCCGGTAACTCTTCGGGAAACACATCAGGGAACTCCCTAATCACAGGAATATTTTCTAAATTTACTTGCTCTCTTTTGGAGTCAAGAATCAAAGCCAAAAAGGCTTCACAACCTTTTCTCAGAAAACGTCGGGCTTTCATAGCTGACATAACTTTCGGTGCTGATTCAGATCGGATACCCTGTATTCTTACTTCTGATAGGTCAGGACATTTAAGCAAGACTATTTTCTTATCACAGTCAACTATGGCCCGATGTTTAGATAACCAATCCATTCGATCAAATCAAACTCATGAAAAAGGCAAAGCAATTAGATCATAGAAATTCCCTATCATGGACCATTAAGGGACAATTCTTATACACACGGTTGACTCGACACTAATACTTAGGAAGGACTTTGTAACAGTAAGGTCATAATCTAATAGCTCACTCTAGGTAGTTTGTCATTCCATTTGTTCCATGCATATATGAATGTGTGTAGAGCCGGATCATTTAAAACATATAAATCAATATCAAGAAGTGAATATTACCCTTAATAACCCTAGGTATGTCCAGATCTTCTCGAGCTCTCATCGCATAAGCTGCGATCTTCAGGGCCATTAGTAGCCGGGACGATTTCTTGTCTCGAAGCATTACCTCTATGCGAGCCACTTAGTCTCTACCCCTACTCGGAGTGTAGGTGTATTTGACCCTCCTCTACTGCTTCATGAGGTTTCTAGAACTTCCCACACCTCGCTGAGTTGGATGTCACATGCTGCGCCTCCCTTTTGACGACCCAAGTTATTCATCACACAACCCATGTGATTCTTGCCTTGTATCTTATGAGACATATGTTTTCCTCTTGTCCGGTTAGATGCCTGGGCCGAACTTTGTGTCATGATAGGTCCTTTGTCTACCCCTGGTATTTGAACCTTATCTTGAATCAACTTGTGACTCTCTATGTCTTTTCCCTGAAGAGGAACCCTCTTGAAGCTTTCTCTTCTTTCTTTCTTGACTTTTCATTTAAGGGAACTTCTAATCTTATAGTAGCTTGTACCCATTTGGTAAAAAATTCTGACTTATGTGAAATGCTGCGGCTATTGAGGTATCTTTAATAGATTGTGTAGCTTCCTCGAATTGTCCCATCTGAATTTTTCGTAGAGCGACTTCAGGTGCATATTATTTACTAGCGGCTAAATTCTTTCTCATATTCAACCCTTGTCATTTCCCTTGTCTTAGAGTCAAAATTTCTTCCATTTGACTCCTTGTAATCATCTGTGACATGCCATTATTAAACTCGGTGTGAAGTAATCATATCTTGGATCTGATAGTGGATTTCTCGAACCGGCTTCCTGATCATAAGGTACCGTCGCGGCGATGAAGCGCCATGTGACCTTTTGGTCCCTTTGGACATTCGTTTCATCTAAAAACCCTTTCCAAGTTTTCAAGCCAAAAACTTCGGCTTTATCGGATTCTTCCATACTTGGCGCCATGGAATTCTTCCACTCCATGCTTTAGTATTGCCATCACTCGGGCTCGCGAGTGATGAGTTGATCTAAGACCCTGCCATATCACGAGGAGCTTTTATCAATGCTTCGGTAGAAGCATTTTCATTCATCGTTGACTGAATGATTGTAGACGAGATAGATCAAAGTTGATGCTTTGGTATTTCATCAACGGCTTCTGAGTGGATCCATTCTAGGCAATCGCGAAACGAGACTTGTCCGCGTGAAGCGACACATTCTATGTAGGTGCATCCCGAAATCTTAAGCTTACTTTCGAAACGCCTAAACCTAGGCTCGATACCAACTTGTCCGCGCCCGTTTCCCGATGACCGAATGGCGGATCGAACCCGAGTTCGGGCGGTGAGATATGTCTTGGGACTCTTTACGCAGCAATTAGACATTGGGATATCAGGTCTTATAATATCCGCGTCATATACAAAAATCCAAAATAAAACTACCCTTAGTAGTGGAATTCTGATGTCACACATATACAATCTTGAGTCCCATTACATATTCAAAACTATACATTTACAGTGCGATCGAAGTGCGGAACCTACGATGATGAACCCCTAGTCGCGTGTTATTGCGAAGAGAATGCGGAAGTTCTCGGACGTCTTCTCTGTGCCTACGGATTAAAAACTCGTGCTAAGCTTTGCGCTTAAAGTGGGAAACATATATAATAATAAGTAACAAGTTCATGTTTAGCATATAACAATAACAACGGATATTGGAAGTACGTACGTGCATATCATGAATTTATACAGTGCCCCATGTGCTTGGCTCTTATATATAGTGCAGTAGGTACTACATAGATTCATTGTGCAGAAGTACCGTAGGTACTACTGGGCGATCTTGTGTGCGGGACTTATGTTTATTCAGGTCTCCTGTAGGAGTTACAGAGCTTACTCATCTCCCGAAATACCCGTAGGTATTCTGGTCCCGAGCGATACACCTTCATTTCCTCTTATTCATTATTCGTTTTATGATCATATAATTATGGGAATACCTAGACCAATAATAATAAATGAGTAAGACACAGCACCATGAGTATCCGAAGATACTTTACAGTACTGAAGTGTCGTAACACCAAGCAGGAGTGCCAAGGCAACGGACCGAGAGGTGTGGAGTGTTGCTAATCCCGAGTGCCAGTACTGTGTGCTAAAAGCACCATCGGAGAGTCTTCGTGCATATCGAAATCTTAGTATAATGTGCCGGCACGATCGAGAGAGAGTGCTGTCGCACTAATCAGGAGAGTCTTGAGTACTAATGTGCGGCACGATCGAGGAGTCTTGTCGCACTAATCAGAGAGTGCTGTGTCATTTAATAACTGGTCTTAGGCATTTTTATAATTATATGAATTCCATAACTTACTATTTTATAATAGGGCATTCTTAGCCATATTATGTGTTCTTGACAGATCGTATTTCATATACTGGTAAAGTAAGATGTGTGTATAATCACGTCTTATTTATGTATTATTATTCTTCCTATGAATCTACTTTACCGAGGAGTGGAATCGATCCAATCCGAATCATGAGCTAAAGTGCATGGCATTTTCATGCCAGCCCCGGTCATTCATGATTTAACGAGGACAGTTGAAATCTTTGACTTTCCGGGATCTTAACTTCATATTTGGCACTATCTCTTTGTACTCATTTAAATCTAAGGTGCTAAGGGCTCTATTCCAACTGGAATCACCCAATTCGGAGCACCGAAACTCAGGTTACGTCCGAAACAACTCGGACTAATCTATGATCAACTGGTGCAGGAAATGAGCTTGCACATAGCCCTACTTTGAGTGAATTTTTGGGCTATTTAGAAGCAGAATTTGGAGATACCTATTGAATATTTTGGTTCTCCTTGAAGTCTATTTTAATTGGCCACTTGAATCACTCAAATCGGATAAGAAATGAGCAAGTTATGGCCAAAATCACCGGCCCCGGTCGACGGAAAACCGGAACAAGATGTGCCGGTACAAGCTCAGGTTGTGCCGGTGCAGCTGACCAAAAATGACCGGAGACAAGGGAGTGTACCAGGTACAGAAGCTCCAGGATTTAATGGGTACTAATCCCTCGAAAAATGCCCAGAATGGTATGAAACATCCATTACCTTAGATTTGCTCCCCTCCTTCTTCTTCTTCTTCTTTCTCTTCTTCTCCTTCCTTTTTCCTCCTCCTCCGTAAGCTTCTTGTTTGGATACCAAAAATGCATTTTTGGTCTCCCAACTTCTCTTTATAATAAAGGTTTTTAAGTATTTAGCTTTTAAGCCTCAACTTCCCTTAATTACATTACAACTCTTAATATTTATACTTTGGCCTCTAATTATATTAACCCATGTCTTTAATACCCCTTTTGGACAATT